>JAMZEH010000018.1:15770000-16180000 GCA_024699665.1 Ostrea denselamellosa
TGTATATTGAGTATAAGATGGTATATATCTAGGCACTGCAAAGTTTGGATGTATATCTTTAGGAAATACAAGGTGAAGACATGAACTTCAAATACACGTACTCAAGAATGAACTTTTTATGACGAAGAAGTTGCTTGTGTTGACGGGATCAATTCCTTTGTTTGTAAATTTGAGTTTAAGGAACTGGCGGCTATATTCGGAAGGAATATCGTCCAACGCCCGCGTTAGTTTAAAAAGCCTGTGATGGGCAACATCCATAATCATAGAATTCAGTCTGGTGTGGAAAAATCCACATATGGAGAAGTTTTGGTTTCTTTACATAACGAATTTAAAACTCTCAATGGAACAGAGTAAAGTTTTGTGCGATTATGATGTTGACCTGTTGACGAATGGTAAAAGGGTATGGCATCGTGTGTATTAACTCGGTTATATGAAAAATGTCCATGGTTGCATTTACGTTTATGTGTATTAGGAAAACGTCCCATCACATTCAGGTGATGTCAATTTTGCTGCTGTTTACAGGTTTGTAATTCATAAACACCACATCACTTTTCGCAGATTCAAAACACTCTATTCCATTGGTCATTTCGTAACACATTAAACAATAATATTTTGTTCCCATTTAACAAAAATAAAATATTTATTGAACTTTCTAAACGACTTTGTCAGTTTTAATAATAACCAAAACGTACTAGTATGATATGTCTGTCTATCCAAAAGTTGTTAGACTTCATCTTGTACTTTCGCGGCACACAAAAGTATGTCCACCAATATTTATTTGGCTCGTGACTCTGGAGTACTTGTTGTCCTGAATGGCTGAACAGTGGGGCGTGTAGGTGGCGCAGTACGCGGTGGCACATCTCGTGGGGTCTGTTCTTGTACCACAGAGAGCAAATCTGGCTGCCTCTATCGCACGCTGATACGCTAAGGTGTTGTGATGTTTGGCATTGTTCCATGCAGAAGTATGGCTGTCTTCATCAAGAGTGTTGTATTCATGATGTGTCCCATGGGCATACGTTGCATAGAGCACCCCATCGAGGGTGTTTGGATAGAGGTTAGAGGTAATGCGGTTAACCACTGTGTAGGCCACGGCTAATTGACCAGTGGTAGACTCTCCTCTGGCTTCGCCAAAGACTACTCTTCCGACCTTCTGAATACTGTTTTCATCACTTAAATGAAAATATTAACTGATAATAAAGGTAACCCATTCGTACTCTGATCCGAAATAAATGATTTTTTTTCTTTAAATGGACATGATCTGAAATGAAAATGTTCAAATTTTATTTTTCTCTTTTTCACGTATACAATGCTTAACTAATATATGTCTGGTGAACAACCAAAATTTGAATACCAATTGTTTCGTGACATACAGCATTCACAATCTACGTTATGTAAACAAGATTCGCGCCATGTTTGTTTTACATATAAATTGCTTAATAGAAAATATCATGTTGAAAACTAAATGAGATGTGACAAACACTAAAAACTAATTAATTGTGTTCAAAATGAACTTGTGCGTCAAAAACATCTGCTTTAAACGAAACCTTTACTAGTACATTTAACATATGTAACAAAAACATGGGGCGTGAGTCTTGTTTACAAAGCAGTTTAAGTTCTCTCATGTAACTCAACTAATGACATTCAAATTTTTGCTGACTATTATAAATACCTTGTGTAAGCATTTCAAACATCAAAAATGGACAAATTAAAATTTACAAATTTGATAGCGTGCAGCGGTATGTAACAGTTTGTTACATACCATCTCGTAGCAACATACAGTGCCCTTTCAGAGGCCAAACGAGGTCCAAGTTACATCTGAAAACCTACACTATAATTGCTGAAAACTTCAATTTGATATCTTGAGTAGTTTTCGAGACTACTAGAAGACGAACTAATCTTCTGAAAGCCTTGCCGAAAATTTATAAGAGGGAAAATAATATAGTAAGAAATTCTTTACAATATTAAGACGGTATTCAGTTGGAAAGGGAGAATCATAATTAAACATTTGGAACAATAAGGTATTCCCCTCACTAAACAATGATATCGTTGGTCTCAGAAACTAAAGATTAATACGTTTGGCCCCAGGGATACATAATTCCTATACAAATGAAGGTTTGATTTTAATCATTCTGTTATATACATTTTAGATACAATTAGTCAGATTTTCCTCACATTCAGATAGATATATTTTATGATGCACTTTATACATTGAACAATGTGAAATCGTCAAATTTCGGAATAATATGTTCTATCTTCGGGACGATGGAATATTTACATAGAAACGAAAACTGAATAAATGAATAACAGCAAATACAGATTAACTACAAAGGCTGACAAAAAGTTAAGATTGAACTGAAATAATTAACTGTTAAAATCAAAAGCAAAAATCGCGTTCACTAATCAGCGTAATTATTCGATAGCAGGGGACAATTTGGAAACATTTTGGCAGATACATCAGGGTGCGATAAACTAAGGAAAATATTAACCCTTGTATTACATACTGGTGTAGTTAATAATTTGTTTTCCTAAATTACATGCAATCATACATACTGGTGCTGGTGAACCAAACATGTTCTGACCAGGTGCCCCTTTCTCGCTTTGTATTTCTCTCATTTTGGGTATATCTTTACCACGCAAACCCCATAAGAGTACTGTGTGAGGGAATTTAGACACTGTGTACAATCAAGAACGAACGTTGTCTACCCTTCTTGAAAATTTATTTTTCATATGTTTCAAGTGAACACGTGTCTTAGTTTCGTATTTGCACCCGTCTATATGGTGACACCTGTATGTCGCACATCATGTTTTACATCAAGCACTCACCTACACTTGACATGCATCCTAAAATCATTTTACGCATTTTCACACATGTAATATCACTTCAAATATGGGGTACTTCCGTTTTTAAGAAAAGTTGGCAGTGCAAAACTACATACTGCTACCATTTTAATATTGTGTATAAGGAGGCGGGAAGCTCCATTACTAGTATGGAACTAAATAAATACCTGTGTTGACGTATATTGATACAGTGTAAATGAAAAAAAATCTGAGGACAAAGTATGAATGTTACGAAAGTCAACCAATATTAAATAAAAATTTAGAAAAAATTGAAATCATCTCAATTTTTTCTTAGAGAGATGCACTGATGGGATCTTATATAAAGCAAACGGCAAATTAAAACAGGATATCGAAACAAAAAGGGACTCTTCAGAAAAAGAAGTTATGAAAATTATGCTTCACTTGGGCAACCCTTGTATACAAATTAGTGATGGTTAAATACGATTTATTTTTTATTCCCAAATATCTGCCCGCTTTGATGATTATGATCAGAATGTTGCAAACGAATATCCTAGTACTAAAAATATAAGCTATTGGATCAAATTTCTGATGTTTGGTAGCGGAAGATGATTCAAAGAAACTTATAACATCGTGTGTTTCCTCAACTGTATGGTATGCAACTATTAACTTACATAGTTAGACTCTCTTATGGGGCCATTTCACCAAGTACGATCTGGAAACATCGCACGCGACCACGCGCGACCATGGTCGCACCTTTGTTTTTACGTAGTCGCGTGAAAAATCCGTGCGACCTAGACATTTATTTTCTCTCTGCGCTCTACGTTCGATGTTATCTCGTATAACTTTCGTTGTAAACGTTCTTGGTGCGTCCTACACGCTCTATGGACGCTCGGTGCACGCTCTACCTGCGCCTTTCCACCCGATCTTAACACGATCAGGGATCGTTGTGTTCGATCAGTCTACCATGTAGCATCGACCTCTCGACGACCTATCTTCGCAAGTGCGCGACCTCTGCCGACCAGTACTTGACTCTGGCCGATTTCGGCGCGTACGAGTTGCAATAAACACTCGATCAATACGATTTAGATACGATCCAAACGTTCTAGCCTCGATCTATAAGCTCAATTCTAGTTCTTTTCTCAACTACTTCTCGTCCGAGTTACGCCAAATTTGCCCTGGTCGTTCAGATTTACGTGCGACCTACTGCTATCGTATAAAAAGACCCAGCGATCAGTGGGCGACCATCAGTTTTGACCAACCTGAAAGAAGCATGGATCCTATCGCTTTACATCATGCAATGCTATTGCAACATCATGCCCTGAAACTACAGCAAGACTCTATGATCATGCTGACGATGTTGAAGACGAGAAGAAAAAAATATACTAAAAAGAAATGTTGGGTTGTTCCGTGGTTACGTGAACGTCAAAGAGATCATTATGGCCAGTATACCTCCCTCATGAAAGAACTGAGGCTTGGAGATGAAGCTTCCTATCGGAACTATCTGCGTATGCCACCGGAGATGTTCGACGAACTGTTGGCCAGGGTTGGCCCCAGGATTGCAAAGATGGACACTAACTATAGAAGAGCCATAGAAGCAGGGGTGAAGTTGACCGCCACCTTAAGACATTTTGCAACTGGCATAGATTACCCAAGCCTTTCTTATGACTCCAGAGTATCGCGCCATACGATAGCTACATTCATTCCACTTGTGTGTCAAGCTATTGTGGATGAGTACAAGAATGAAGTTATACCCTGTCCAACCTCAGCTGCTGAATGGAAGGCCATTGCTGATGAATTCGATAGAAGATGGAATGTACCACATGCAATTGGGGCTCTAGATGGTAAGCACGTGGCCATCAGAAAACCAGCAAGTTCTGGATCTCTGTACTATAATTACAAGAAGTTTTGCTCCATTGTCCTTCTGGCTCTGGTGGACGCGAATGCCAAATTCCTGTGGATCGATGTTGGTGGTTTGGGACACCAATCTGATGCTCAGATATTCAACGCCAGTGAGCTGCAAGAATGCATTGTTGATGGTTCAGTTCAACTGCCAGCAGCTGAACCTATGACCAATGATGACGTTGATGTACTATTCTTTATCCTGGGTGATGATGCTTTTGCCTTAAAACCCTACCTTATGAAGCCATACACCCGGAAAGGTTTAACCAAGGAAGAAACCATCTGTAACTACAGAATTTCCAGAGGCAGGCGCGTGGTTGAGAATGCGTTTGGAATCCTGTCCTCACGTTTCCGGTGTTTACTGACAACTCTACAACAGAATCCAGACAACTGCAGATTAATTGTGGAAGGTTGTGTTTGCCTGCATAACATAATGAGAATGAGGTACCCGGCACTCCAGAATGCAGATATGGACATGGAAGATTTAGATCACAATATGATTCCTGGAGAATGGAGAAACTCAGGAGATCTGCAAGAGTTGGCCTACCACTTGGGCCGTAATAGGGACAACGCCGAGGGGAAGAAAGTACGAGATTATATAAAGAACTACTTCAACAGTCCTGTTGGTTCTGTTCCATGGCAAGAGAAAATGGTGTCCGCAAAACACAGAGTTTTCTGAGTGTTGTTGCTAATATGATATATCTCTAACTTTTAAACTTTTCATAACTATGTGTAATAAACCACAATGTGTAAATGATTTTATATATTTAATGTATGATTAGAGATTAAAATACAAACAAAACAAAAGGAAACGACCAATAAAATAAAATAGAACAAAATGAAATTAAGAAATAAAAGAAATGAAAGAACAATAAAACCAAAACAAAAAAAAAAACAAGCAAAAAAAAAAAAAAACAAAACAAAGACAAAAAACAAACAAAACAAAATACAAAAAAAAAACCAAAAAACAAAACAGTAACCAACAAAAACCCACCAAAACTAACAGAAAAAATGGGGGAAAAGAAAGAAAAATATAGAAAAAAAAACACACTGAAACCAACAACAAAAACCCACCAAAACTATCCGAAAAAAATGGGGGAAAAGAAAGAAAAATAGATAGAAAAAACGCGACCGTAGCTTCCGAAAAAACATTGCGTGATTGTACTTATCAATGGCAAATTGATTTATAGCAAAATTAAACTTTAAAGAGGCGTTTAACAATACAATATCTGTGTTACAAACGCCAGCAGTCATTAAAAATATCCTCAGATACAGACATAAAAGGAAAGAATATCAAGATGCAAACATTCATAATCCATGACAACTGATAATATAGCGAAATTAGGCTGCTTAGTTACTCAACAAATTACAATTACTAAGGTAATCATCGTGTACTACATGTAATTGCTATGCTCCCTGGCACATAGTCGACGAAAACTAAAACTGTAGCATCCTACTTAACATCAATATTTCATAGCAAATGTCAATATTGACAATATTGCAAATTAGGCTGACGAGTCTTTTTCAGGGTTGTCATCAGTTCCTGTTGCAGATGGTCCTAGCCGAGTTATTCCCAATGAACTCAGAAAACTATCTGATAAACTAGGATCCCGGCTAGCAGAAGGAGTCTGCAGATTGTGGAATACTGGCGATGATGACTCTGGTGGGCAGCTGGAGGACCTGTAACCAGGGTAGTTCTGCTGTATATACTCTGCATTCATGGAATTCCATACAGATACTCCTGGAGTTGGGTTTGGGTTCCATTGGCTGGGGAGAGGCTGCCAACCACAATCCGATTGCTGACACTGTTGCTGCCGGACCGGAGATTGTTGTTGCTGCTGAACCCGAGACTGTTGCTGCTGCTGGATTTGAGGCTGTTGTTGTTGCTGAAGACGTTGAGATTCAACCTTTGCAGATTTGGTGCGGGCAAAGACATCGCTGACCAGACTGTCGTAAACCGACTCGGGCAGCTGAACTAGAACATTAGTAAACCATTGCCCAAAAGAGATCCGCTCGTTGACACCCGACTGGCCGCAAGGTCCTCATAATCTCGTTGGATTGCTGGAGGAGGTCAGTGGTCCTGATCGATTGGTCGTGGATCCTCAAGAGCAGATCATCTTGAGACGTGTTAGCTGTGGCCTTCCTCCTTTGCGGTCTGGCTGTACATGTGGATTGGGTCGACGTCCCAGGAACTGGGTCGTTGAGGTCAGGCAAGGGACCAGGGAATTCATCATCTTCATTATCAAGGTCAAGAGGTTCCTCGACAGATGCCTGACTGCTGGCTTCACCATCTGGCCTGCTGGTTGCCTCGGTGTCCACTGGTCTACTGGCTGCAATCTTCTCCTTCATAGAAACAGCATTGCGGCGGGACACCTCGACTATGTGTGGGCACAGAAAGTCAAAGACTCTGAGAATCCATCTGAAACACAAAAGGGAAACATATATAAACAATACAAATGTAGTTTAGTATTGTAATCATATCCTTTATATGCATTTAATTATTTTTGAGGGTTGTTTTGAATTGTTTTATTTGTTATTATGCATCAGTAGCCGATCCAGAAATTTCGAGGGGGGAGGGGGGACACAACTATTTTGGATGCCAAATCGGGAATACTATTATAATTTGGTAAATTTGTTTTGGCGAAAAGGTAGGGGGCCTCTACATCCGCCACTGTGCATGGTAATTATTTCATGACATAAGATGATAAATTTTAATCTGACAAACGTTTCACATTATCTGTAAAATACTTTAATAGAGTACACATGTCGATATAATGCTATATAAATATTTGGAATTACAATTACAAATTAAGACAAACCCTTAGCAAATTTCCAAATTTCATTTTTCATAGCTAAAGATTTATTTTTTAAACAAAACATCAACGGTGTCACGAATCATAAAATATGGCGTAAGATTACCATTGTGAAAAGAGAAATCTTATATAAAAACCAACATATTTTTAAATTCACCTATCTCTGTCCGTGACTTTTGGAGCTCCTTGCCCAGATTTGGTCTTCTTGAGGCGTCCAAACCTGGTTCTCATGGAGTGGAACCAGTTGCTTACATGATCAGCCGGCAGATCCATTTTCGTAGCTATCTCCTGCCATGTCTGTCGCCTGAGATCTTTATTGAGCCACTGTCTGTTGGACTTATCATATAGATGAACGTTCTCCTGTATGAGGCCGACTAGCTGATCTTCCTGGTCTTCAGCAAGCCTAACATGCAGCCTCTGTTTTTTCGTTGCATTAGTAGTCTCCTCCTGGTTATCCTCCGTTATTTCACCTGGGATGTCTTCGACTTCAGCCTCAATAGCGGTGGGAGAATCCTGTTGAGGGGATGGGTCCCTTGGTGGGGCAACTTTTCTTTTCCTGGAGCCAGCTGCAGCCTTGGTTTTTCCCGCCCTCGGCATAAGTCAGACTTGTTCAAACGCTAGTCGCGTAATGATCATCGCATGAGCTTGCACCCTATCTGCACGGTTTTCAGTATGCGTGGCTTAATCGGATTAGGCGAAGGTAAATCGCAACTTCAGCGAGAAATGATCTTTAGTGGTTGAAACTTAAACGCACATAGATCGCACCTCAATCCTGTGATCATAATCAAATCGTGTCCATTTCGCAAACAGTGAGTGCACTGGTCTAAGGAAAATCGGGAGCAGGTAGCATGAAGCGATTCTTGATCGCAGCGGATCTAGGCTACATCGCATGGATCGAGCGAGTGTTGAGAATTGATCGAGCAGCACGACCGTGTGCTCGATCAGTTTTCGCTCAAGAAGACTGAGCCTCGCTCATCCCCGCTCTAGCCTCAATTGCCCCTCGATCAATACGTCTTTTCCTCGACTGTGTTCGCTGTTTCGACGCTCTCTTTGCGACTTTTAAGTCGAGGCTCAGTTTTTTGACATGTCAAAAAACCGAGCTGCGATCAATTTTTCCGGAAGACCATTCTTCGACTTTGAGCGACCACAGGAGACCGAGGCGTGACCACTTCGCGGTCAACCTTCGATTTCGTGCGATCTTCAGCGATCAAGCCACGCTCTTAGATCGCAACTCAGTCTTCCGGGAAGAATTTTTGGTGAAATGGCCCTATTAGGTTAATGCCTACCACGACCGACCGCTAAGCTTTGATATCGTAAATAATCACATTGCATGCATCGATCTCCAGGAACGGATCAAAAGGGGAGAGGTCACATGTGGCAAACTGTTCCCTTTATTATTACATACAAAGTTCGTTAATTTTAAATCCAAACACCATTTTATCAGCTGGTCACCTTTTTAGTTGTGATAAATGACTGTGTTGAACCGAACCGATGAACTCGTGTTCTGAAGAATACCCCGTTATTCACGACTTTGGGGTTTAGTCAGAACTAATTTCTTCTCTAATTGATACTTTATACACAAATATCATGACATTTTTCATATCCGTTTGTCCATTTTTCCACAACCAAAGGCCGACGCTTCGTGTATTTAATACATATAGTGTGCTTATTTACTGAAAAGCTGTCCACATTATCGCAGAAAACGAGATCTGGTTGGTCATATTAAACATTAAAACCGCGACATAATCGGAGGCGAAAAAGTATTCCCGATACCCCGTATCCATCCCAAAAGTACACACACACACACACACACACACACACACAGAGAGAGATATATATACATATATATATATATATATATATATATATATATATAGAGTGAGAGATAGATAGATAAATAGTTATACCTGTTTCCATATATTTCTGTATATGGGCATGAAGAAAGTTACGTATGAAAACTACTTTTTTGAAAAAATATTCTAGAATACATCAGTTGTTTTAATTCAAGATAAGGAAAATTGATTACCAGTATGTGCATAATGACTCCTCCAGGAAAAAGGCAATCAATGCAAATTTGAGCAACATGTTTAAAATTGCCGAATTTCCAAATCGGTTTTCAATTATATCATACTCTTTATCTTTATCAGATACGTAACTGAGAATTAGCAGGTGTTTGCACTCAGTGAGTTTGCTAAACGTAATACGAAAGTAAATTGTCTGGATTTTTATAAATTTGCATTCAAAATATCTTATGTCGTTTTATTAGTTAATCAGTTTCTTGTTTGACAACTGATTATTATTTTAGACACATTTCATGTCCCAGTCAATAGGATGAATAATATGAGTTCCTGTACTATTCTGGATCCCTAAACGTCACAAAAACCCTCACAAAGATACATTGCTGGACCACGTGGATGCTCTACCAATCCCTTATCTCTGCTCGTCACAGAAATATAGGTCATGGTAGTTAAGTTAATTTTGGGGTGTCTGATTGTTTAATTAATTGTTTGTTTTACGTCCCGTTGAGAATTTGTCACTCATACTGAGACGTCATCAGTTGTAGGTGAAGTACCATAAATTTAGATCTAGCTTAGCGCTCAGGACCGTAGCAGTGAGGGTTCCTTAACGTGCCAACGCCTTCCGTTTTTAAAGTCATATCTGAAAGACCCGTGATTTGAACTTCTAAATCCGAGCGTTTGGCGAAGGAACAATCACAACCTATTTTTCGTCTTAGGTTCGAGCGGGGAACGAACTCATGACCTCCCAGTTACAAAGCAAATGCTCTACCAATTGAGATACCGTTTGATAACTATATATTAATATTTCCTTTTTTGCATTTCTTGAACAGCTGTCTACGATGTCCAAAGTCTAGTCTTTAATTTATCGTGAGGAATGGACGTGTAAAGTGTTGAAAAGTCATACGTTTTGATGTTGATTTAGGAAAAGCTTTGTGATTTCAAATTTGCAAAACGTTCTTTAGAATGTTTTAGAATCCACATTTGATTTACACCACTTCAGGCATATGCAGTGGCAGAGTTCATTTGAATTGTTTTACTGGATCAAGCAATGTATCTTTGTAAAGGTTTTTGTTGAGTTTGGGGAGACAGCAACAACGTCAGGAATTCCGAAAGCTCTGCGCCCGATATGGAAATGTATTTTGAGATCAATCTGGCTGCTGCATTCTTATCGAGCTTCAAATTCGTACCACAGAAAAACACCAATATGTCAGCGATATGATGGCCTTGAACGAAATGCTAAAGCATAGACACAGTCAACCATGAAATAGATCATGGTGTTCACCCGTAGTCCTAGTCAACAAACCTGATGGATCAATTCGACTACCGAAAACCTGCTAGATTACAGTTTATGATGCGAATTTAGTGCCACGATTCACTGATATTTTAGGGAGAAAAATGGAATAGCCTGAGTCATTTTGATCTTGTTAAGGTGTATTAGCAAGTTTTTTTCTCCACAACACAAGAGAAAAATCTGCAGTTTTCAAACCTTTCTGGACTTTACAAGTTCTTGGTTATGTCTTTTGGAATTAAAACATTGCTAACAATATTCATACGTCTAATGGACAAAATACTACATACCACGTAACATTCATAATGCTCTGACTTACTTTAATGACATCGTCATTTCCCTTGGGATTCCCAACTTGAAGAAAGTACAGAAAGCCAAATTGACTATTTAACCATCTCAGTGAAAGCTGACAAATTGCAAAGTCTTGGACAGGTGGTTGGAAATGCCAGCGTTCAGCAAGACCCGAGTAAAGTCAAAGCTGTTCAAGAATTGTAATTACCGATAACGAAGATAGACTTAAAAGAATATCTGGGACTTCCTGGATACTATTGTCAGTACACACAAAATTATTCCGACATATTTGTTATGGTAACAGATTTGTCGAAGAAAACCGGAACCGAACAAAATGGCGTCAAAGAGATATCCTGGTAACAGCAAGTCAGAAAAGGTCTCAACTTCAAAGGGATAGTGGCGTGGTAGTGAGTGGCCAACCATCAGGAATTGAGTGCGCATATTGCACTTACACGCGCGACGTCCTCGTGTCATCCCATGTTTGAGGGATCGTCACATTAGGGTGCGACTCTAATGGTGTCGTCACCATCAACGCTGGGACAATCGCCGATGGAACCATGTGATGTTCTCACATGAGAAGCACTACTCCAAGCACTGGTTTTCAATACAATAGATTTCAGCGAACCTTTTATTGTACAAACGGATGCGAGTCAATATGCAATCTGTTCAGTGCTAAGTAAAGGTCCAATGATTGTGATCACCCAGTAGCGTACCTTTGTCGAAAGTTATTACCTCGGCAACATAAGCTATTCTACAATAAAAAAAAAAAAAGAACTTATGGCAATTTCGTGGGATAAAAGCTCATTTTCTTATTATTAGGATGGACGAAAAGTTATTCTAGAGACTGAATACAAACCCATGAAGCTGGCTTCATAGGATGAAAGACAAAATTTAACGACTCTGCGCTTGGCTCTGTCTTTACAAGTGTATGACTTTGAGGTCCGATACCGCCGTGCTTCACAGAACAGAAGTGCCGATAGTCCCTGTTGTTGTAGTGTATAAATTTCAGAGACAGTGCTAACTGTTGTGCTATTTAGTGACTGATTTATATTCGGTAGTGATTTTATAACTTTATAAAATAATTAGAAATATTTAACTTTTTGTTAAATTGTGTGAACAAAATTCACAAAGTTACATTTTTATTTTAAGGAGGGGTGTAAAGAGTAAATTTTTATTAACCTTTGTGCAACGACAGATTAAAATACCTGTACATATTTAACTTTGACAGCTCACGCCGTATTTTGTTATTCTAATCTACGATTCTCTAGCTTTAGTTGCTGTATAATTAATTAGCTTGTCACATCAAAATTGCAATTCATTGAATCAAATTCTGTCCGTGGAAACTTAGCACATGTTTACTATTTGGAATTTTTTAAGCAAATATGTAGTCACCTTTTCAATGATACACTCATGGGCTAAACTGATGAGAAATCATTTGATTTTGTGCATTTTTTTAAGTATAACAGTGTTTTACACTGAAGCATGATTTTGAAGATTTTCGTCCTTTGAAAAGACAGTTGGAGTACAACAAAAATCATTATTCAAAGGTTTAAAACCAGTTTTAAACGGTTTAACATAATTTCGTATTGTCACTTTATGTGTATATGTTATGTGTATATCTACATTTTGTTGCCTGCCAACACAATTTATCACTTAACCTTACTATGACGTCGTTGCTTTGTATACATCAAAGCACGACGTTTGATTTGCAAACTGTCTTAAGAAATTAATGAAAACGCTAACATTTTACTTTCGTATTGCATTTTATTATCAATTTTCACACACACACACACACACACACACACACACACACACACACACACACACACACACACACACTATTTAGTTGGGGATAATTTGCAAACTACTATTTTTTATTCATTCCGAAAGTAAGATATAAAACAAAGGGTACCAATTTTGATGCACCGGATGTGCATTTCGACAAATAATGTCTCTTCAGTGATGCTCAAGTCAAGGATATTTCTCAAAGAGAGATTTCAGACCCTTTTGGAATGTTGAGAGTTGATGACATATGACAGCGTTTCTCAATGAACAATATTTTTAATATTTCATGGTAACGCAAAAAATTATTTTGCTAGAAGTAATAATATAAAAGGCAAAGAATCTTCCTTTTCTTGATTTTCTAATTTTTTTTTTTCAGAATGCCTTTAAAAATTAAAACGATTTGGTTTTTTTTCAACACAACACAGTTGACCCCAAAGCGAAGTTAAAAACAAGCTGTAAAGTTTCTATGAACCAGTAAGACAGAGGACATTACACATTTATTTCCTTATACGAGGGAAATATGAAGTTTTGTTCACAAACCAACGCCCGAGGGATAAATATTATTCGCTGAGCTTGAACAAATCTTCATAATTACCTCATGTTATGGCAATATTTTTTATTATACCGATATGATAAAATAAAAAATATGTCATACACCATTAATGTTAAAATGTTGTAGAGTACTGTTGAAATCACTGGGGGGATATTTCTCAAACGATGTATCTCTGCGGCCAGGCTCTCTCAGGAAATCCCTGAAGGATTTAGCTACACTTGTTGATTGCATTGCGTCCTTGCTCATTGGATACATCTGAGATCAAGAAACGTCTAGCATATCTTATGTTTGTTTACATACTGTCGTCTGCTCGGTGGAACGCATCGGATAGTTTCGTAACAAGAACGATAACTATCAGTGGGTCTCCAAATGAGATGAAATGTGACAAGGCAAATGGTCGCGGAGAATAGAGCACGTGAAAGCACCTTAATATTTCTTTTTTGTCAGCAACGTCGGCGCGTTTGTCCAATGAGAATTAAGAATTTGAAATAATATCTAAAGTTACGTCCAGTATTGTTATTTTACTCCTGAATTTTATTATTAATTATGTCTGCAATATGACTTCAGCTTCTCTATTGTCAGCTTTCCATATTTATGTAACAATATTCTATTCTCACCTGCATATGGTGTTTATGTCTTTCAACTGATTCGATACGCAAGAATTTGTGCTGCTTATGATCAGCTGTTAAATCGAGACAGGCTACTGACAAATAAGTTGATATTTTAGGGGTTTCAGCAGTTTCATATAAAGTCAGCAGTTCGTAATTTCTATGATCTTAGTAACAAATTAGATGACGAACAGTGGTCGATTTCAAAACTCCTATAAGGAATGCAAAATTAAGGGATGGACAAACACGGACCACTCAACACACCAAAAGTAGAATCAGGTGCCGAGGAGGAGTAACCATCCCCTGTCGTCCGGTCACATCCGCTGTGAGACCTATATCTTCATATGGTAAACGCATTAATCCATAGTCAAAACCAATGTGTGAAGAACCAACAATTGGTAAGACAGATTTCGATACAATGACAGGTATTACCATTACACTAGATCCCTACAACGAAATGATGACTTCAAACGAGACCGGCAAAACCCCCGAAACATCAACCGGCCTACCAGCATCCCGCCTCGACGTAAAAAAAATGACGCAGAAGAAGCCCCTGTGCACCGAACCAGTCGCGAAACATAAATGACACATGAAGACGACAACGGAACACCGTCACACAAACACTGGAAACCGACGATGGAGAAACCGTAGTAATTTCGTCTGCCATAAAGCCGAGCTGCTAGTTTGTCATATCCAAGTATGAGGCAGATAATGAAGACCCCAGACATGCACACCATTCCCTTTCATCCCCGCTAAAGAAACAACCGCACAAGATATTAAAAATTAAAAATTTTCTCATACAGAAGCTTTCGGATGAATTCTCCTTTATAAGAATATAAAAACAGATCAGCTAACAAAGGACCACAATTCGTGGCAATGGGAATTTGAACAGACTGTTGAAAGACCTGATCACCAACGACTACGAAGATATTGGCAATGGGGGACTACAACATTTTCTAACATCTACTTCAGAGTACTTGTGCGTAGAGTGACAGTTTTGTTAAACAAAATATTTTTATGTATGACTGATCAATAGATATGAATATCACCTTTTACCAATTTTGCTGAAGAAGCAACTGTGTATGGTATGAACTTGTCTAGTTTTAATTATCGCGAAACAACCATGTAAAATTTTGTTAAGTCAAACGTTTTGATGCTGTTGATTTGAGAAACGTTTCGTGAATTCAAATTTACTGAATGTTCTTTACAATTTTGTAATATAGCTGAAAAATTGCTCAGGCGGCTATAAACAAATACAATTTTGTAGAATCCAGATTTGATTTACACTTCTTCTTGGAAATGCAGTGGCACAGTATGTTTGAAGTTTCTCCTTCACAGCAGTTAATATTTCGCGAGGAGTAAAGATAGGGACTTAGTAGAATATTTATTGATCCAGCAATATATCTTTGCATAGCTTTTTTGGAAATCCAATATAAGCCCTTGATAATGAAATATCTATGACGAAACCATCCGAATGTCGCAGATAGTTACTGTAAAGCTACAGTGGATATTGGCAGATTGTAAAATCGTCGTCCGATGATGAAAGAGAGGATGTACTACATTGCCAATCACTTTATAAACTACACTGCAACTTTGAAAATAGCGATCAGTGATATATCTCATAACTCCTATATGGCATACAAAACAAAGATTTGGACAAACATGGACCCCTAGATATACCAGAGGTAGGGTTAAATGTGTGGTAGAAAGGAATTTCTTATCCGTCTTTATTTCGTATTTTATATTTTGTAATGCACTTCCGGAAACACAAATAGAGGATATTTTCAAAGCTGTACTATTCCTAACCTCCACTTTTGTTGTATTTTCTATTGTGTGTTGTCCTCATGGAGTAAGTTAATAGTTTTGAATAATCAACACTATACATGTGATAATGTTTCTCTATTGTATCAAGGTTTTCTTTCAAACAATAATCTGCGTATGTATCCATATATAAAGCACTGATCACAATTCATTCATGTGTTTAAAGGTACCTGTGCACTGTAGTACTTTTTTCCTAAACAAAACTCTCCGGAGTTAAGCAACATGTTAAAGACTATTCAAAGCATTTTGAAAACTTCGTTCTTTAATGCTTGCACAGTACAAAATTCTGGATCATGCCATTCTTGGAACCCACAGACAGAAAAATGAGGATACAAAACTTAGAGATGGAGGAAAGGAAGTATTCACAGAAACAGTCACTAAGTACACAAACAAAATACAAGAAGTTGAAAAAACTATAGATAACTAGACAGGTGCATGTGAACATACACTAGAACCAGAGTCTCTAAGAATGCAGATATGTATGTCGTATGGTAACTATAATGAAACTACAAATGAATTTGCAAAATACGTAGTGTTGCACAGTACACAACGCAGTGAAAAGAGAACATTTCTCTTTAAAAGAGGATGAAAACTGTGGATTGAAAGTCTGCAATACACTTGCATGATTACAAGAGTCAAATACATATCATCAATTCACTTTGATGATAGCAAGGTGAATGTTGAATTTGATATCCTCGGTTACATTGAGTAAAATAACCAAAAGTGTCAAGTCATCAACAAAATTTACCAAATACATTGGTACACAGAAATCAGTTAAATCTTCATCAAAGAAATCAGGAAGTACGACTTCTAGACAGTCAACAAATTTGTATGTTAGTCTGTTATCAAAACTGGAATCAGGTAAGGTCCGTCAATAGTATATTGACAAAGAAATTGAACTTATGAAAAAGAAAGCAGAACTTGAAACAGATATAATTAAACTTAAATCTGAGTGCGAAGTTCACGCTGCTGAAAGTAAATTGAATGTAATCGAAAATCATTTTAATGAAGACAGATCATCCTTTAATGATGATGGTGCAGAACTAGAAAGAAATAGACATGAAAGAGTTAATGACATTCTGAATAAAAGTGACTCACTTGATGCAGAAGCACCTCCCTTCTTTCCTGAAAACATGGGGAATGTGAATGTTGTTAATTCACGTCTTTCTGCATTTCAGCCGTTATCCTTCGTAGGAAATGTACCGTATGCTTTCAGTGCCACAAATACTCAACCAATGATGCAATGATATGCTACTCAATCAATAAACACCTTTGGAGCATCTGCGAATGCTAACGAGCCACAGCCTAGCACCCCGATACCAATTGTACACACTGGTCATCAAACGTACAAGAGTGTTGATATGACTATGTGTGAGGAAATGTCAAAGTTTCTTGTGAAAAAGGACATGATACGAAGTCGACGTTATAATTTTGATGATAATCCAGCTTATTTTGAAGCATGGAACACTATATTCAAATCTGTAGTGAACAAGTTGTCCTTGACACGATCAGATGAAATTGAACATTTACAAACGAAATTAGGACCCGAATCTACAAAATATGCTCTTAACATTCATGATGATAACAGGAACCCAGTATTTGCATGTGCTAAGCTATGAAAAAGATTGAATGACAATTATGGCAGCCCAGACGTGTTGCAAGCTACTTTGAAGAACAATCTATCCGTGTTCCCAAAACTTACCAACAAGGATTCAAAGAAACTATTCGAGCTAGCAGACCTTGTATCAGACCTAGAACCTGTGAAAAATAATCTACACATGCTACACAAATTTCATATTGTGATTCATCATGTGGCGTGATACCAATAGTTAAAAAAATACCGTACAACCTCCAAAAAAATTAGACGAATGTGGCAACAAAGTACAAGAATGCGAATGATGCAGTACATCCACCATTCTCTGTATTTGTCAAATTTATCATGGACATAGCCAAAATGAGGAATGGTCCGTCATTCGTTAATGGTGATTCAAATACTGGCAGTCTCAACACAACGAAAATGGAATCCCGAGGAAAAACGCACGCAACAGTAAAGAAAACAAAAACAGACACAGGTTCCGTGAAGCTTCAAACAAATGAAAATCTGAATTCTGGACTCGGAGAAAACTCTCAAATTTGTCCATTTCGTGCAACCAATGAGAGTTTAAATGTATGCCATGCGTTTGGTCAAAGGTCAATGGACGATAGCCTGACATTTTTGCGAACTACTTGTTTTGCTTCAAATGCTGTGGACCAAAGAAATATCTGGCAAAGAACAAAAAATAATAACTGTCGCCACAAAGTAGTTTTTTGTAATTTGTAATGCCACAAATCATCCCGATGCATAGCATAATGATAATAGGAATCTTTTTATTAGTATTAGAGAAGTTAAGACTTTTAACGTGTACGGGTACGTGTACTTGTAGGGTAATACGGACCGCAAGATGAAAAGTCCGGTTGAAGTTTATCACGTGTGTTATATTACACGTTGGAAGTTTATCACGTGTGTTATATTACACGTTGGAAGTTTATCACGTGTGTTATATTACACGTTGGAAGTTTATCACGTGTGTTACATTACACGTTGGAAGCGTCAGTATTTACGCAAAATTATGATGTATGTTTTCATAATATGAACGAAATGGTTAATTTAGCTTCTATAACTGAAGATGCTTTGCTTTCAACACACTGTGAAGATCACAAAAAAGGTCCTTCTTTACGTGTCGATGATCTAACCGACGAATACTTTAATGCATATTTTCGATTCAGAAGGGAGGGGATATGTTACAGATCCCAACTCATTCTGTTTGCCCCAACGGGACTAGAACTTTTTTGTGGACTACAAAAAACAATTCAAATACTTTTTCTGTAGCCAGTTGCTAAATATTATCCTGTTGCAACACTGATTACAAACTGTCATGCTTATATGGCACGCGTGTACTTTAGCCTCCAACACCGACACTTGAAGAATATGTCTTAAAAATAATGAATTGTATTTCAATGATGTCATGATAAATGTGAAAACAAGTAATTAATTTAAAATTACCGAAATGTGCCGATTCAGTGGCTTGAATACGTATGGGAAGTTGCTCAATCATCGTTGTCGGCTGATAGCTGCTCCACACACATCCCAGTCTGTATGTATGCCCTTTATCTTCATTGTCAATGTCTTTCTGACATTCCCCGGGGGTAATTAGGTTTATTTCCTTCAAATAAGGCTAGAAGGTAAACCTCACGCTGCCGAAAATATTGTTATTCGCTACATAAACGTTTGGATCGGTCATATACTGCGCATTTAGCGTTCTTGACAACGCAGCGCCCCTAGCGATCATCAAATAAAATTCAAGAACTACAACTGAAATTGTATGAAATTCAAAATATTCAGCGTGGTTTTATATTGCTAAATTAAAACTTTCAAAAAATATTTATTTCAAAGCATGCCTTTTTCATTTGTTTAATGTTATATAATGACATATTTTCATATCTGCTTTGCTGTTTTTAGATTTCAAAGGTAATGCAAGTAGTGTTTTGTATAGATTTACACAAGACATGGATCGCTCGGTGTTCATAAATATATGTCCATATTTTTGGAACCAAGCAAAATAAATATAAAATACTTTGTACAATTGGTAAACATGTTACGGTGACTTAGTATGCAAAATTTGGAATAATTTCTGGAATGCGGACTTATCACGAAAATTTGATTTTGCCTGATTTTTCGTGGAACCATACTTAATATGGTTGTTAGAAGTGCTAGATTGCGTGTGATATTTACCATTAATCATTTACTAACAATTAGAAATAAAGTTGTTAATTTTGATATCGCAGTAGTTCACAATCAACGGTTACCTGGATTTATCAGCTTCTTCTTGTCAGACATGTAAGTATAGACAAACCATGTATGGCAGTTTCCTTCACCGGTGATTGATGATTCAGCGTTCTTGACTATTCAATTTGACATGTTGAAACACCAAATTTTAAGTTAACTCTCTAAAATGTCATAAATATCCTGATCATTGGTAAGCCGCCCTCGATCAAACTTATAACAATATATTTCAGATGAATTGACATCTGCAGAGACTGTAGTTTGCTTCTATCTGAGTATGGTTTGATAAATCTAAAAACCAATAATTACCGTTATGTTTTACATCTTGAGGAAACTCAGTATACCAGAGTTCTGACCTTTGACCTGTCCACAATAGCTATCTTCTCGTAATTCAAATTTGAAAAAAAAAACCTACTGAAAAATGCAGTTTATCATTGTCTTTTTTCATTGGTCTACATGTATTATAAATTGCACAATCAAAAATGAAATATATCAAAGAATGATTTGCACTCGAATTCCTAAAACAAATGAGTCACTGAAATGTTTTTTTTTAATTGATAATATATAATAGCTTTACATTTATACATTGAGCCAGAGAGAGAGAGAGAGAGAGAGAGAGAGAGAGAGAGAGAGAGAGAGAGAGAGAAAGAGAGAGGAGGGATGGGATGTAGACCGTTTGTTCGCTCATGCTAGGGATGCCAGAATTCTACAAACACTATGACCACAGAAGCTCCAAATACAACCCCATGATATTCCCTATATATATCATAAGTGTACACTACATCATGGTCTATGGTTAGATTAATTCGAGATAAATAACATTGATCATAGATAAGCTCCACCCACAACCAGCGATCCGTGAAGAAACCGAACGGTACTTTTAATCCTAATGCTACTCTCTGGATAGAAGGCTTTCGATGAAGCGCGTCCTGGAAAAATTGAGGATGATAGGTGAGAACTTGCTTGATATTTAAAAAGTGTTCTAAGCTTTGACTTGGATTTATTTTTAGAACCCCTATTCCTGATGTTATTAAACTTCGTTCCTGCGAAAACAAATAAGGATGAGTAAAACTACTTCAATAACATTAATACTTGATATAAATCAAAGGCGACATTAATTCAAAATACAAAATTTTTCAAATCATCCATCATATTTGTATCAGACATTGAGTGCACCAATGCGATTGTTGCACCAGAGAAAATTCAAACAGTGGACATTTGTGGAAAATGTGTAAGGCAGTAATGATATCATAAATCACCTTGCATTATTCCTAGTGACAAATATCTTGAAAAATTATAACGTTCTAAATTGATATACCAACTTGTACTTGCATGCAGGATATAAATAATAGGTGTTATTCAACGCGGCGTAATGTTAAAGGAGCTACTTGACGAGCGAGCGCAGGCATGTGTACATATTTTGTGTATCAGCGGATTCAGAATGTTCATCTAGATTGTGTATGAGGAATTCAAAACTAGTCACAATCCGAGAACTTTCTCATCCAAAATTGCAGATATATTGTAAATACTCCTCCACATCACAATCAAATACGCTTCCGTTCTCCAAAATCTTTACATGACGATGTAAATATTAATTCTTTCCTGAGCACTCTTATCAGCTGTGGAAATACTTAAGTCGAGATTTTGTACAAAGGGATATTTAAAGATACTTCAAGGTTTAGACAAGAATTGATGGGGACATCAGAGCCTACATCAATGGTATTTTGGCGAATGATTGTGAGAAGGTGAAGATAATTAACAGTATTCAATCTTGTAATTCCTATTGAAAATACAAATCAGAGAGACGGGCAAACACGGATCCCTGGTCATACCAGAGGTGGGTTCAGGTGTCTTGGAGGAGTAAGTACCCCTTGTCGACCGGTCACAAACGCCGTGAGCCCTATATTCCGCTCAGGTAAACGGAGCAGTCCGTAGTCAGAATTAGTGTGTCAAGACGATCCTAAAAATTGGTATGAAACACGTCAGACAACATTTGCCTTAATAGTAAGTTCTATTGGCAAACTATATATATATATATAATGTTTATCATATTTTTATGTTAATACCCTGGATTTGTTTCCAGAGATTATACAAATAAAAGGCGGATATTAACAGTAACTTTAAGTAAATGCGTAATGCATGATTTTGGGATCATTTTAAAGAATACATTCACATCAATTCCGCATAACCGAAACATTAATTCCGCAGAAACGCATGTACAGTTTGAAGGCTCATATCAGAAAAAACGCTTGCTCTGTCTACAATAAATAATCATTGTACAAAATGTCAAGGCTGTCCGATAAGACATGCAGGAGGAGACGCCTTCACAAACTTTTGTGACAGACAGATGGACATAATGTACAAAAATGGTAAATAGTGATACATAAATATTAGAGAATCTGTACATGTCAAATTAATGAAAAGGAGAGGGATGATGATACGATTACTAATGAAAGAAAGAAGCAATACATATCTAAAGATCTAATAATTTGAACTGGATTGATTAATTGTGTGTTGTTTAACGTCCCGCTCGAAAGTTTTTCACTCATATGAAGACATCACCATTACCGGTGAAGAGTTGCAAAATTTAGGCCTATGCTCGGCGCTCAGGGCCTTTAAGCAAGGAGGGGTATTTATCGTGCCACACCTGTTGTGACCTCGGTTTTTGCGGTCTCGTCCGAAGGACCGCCCCATTTGGTCGCTTCTTACGACAAGCAAGGGGTACTGAAGATCTATTCTAACAATCCGGATCCCCACGGGGCTAATTCAACTGGAGGATATACTAATCCGTATATTACAGCAATAATCATGTACAGTGGAACTCGTTTCAGTGATTTCACATTGGATTTAGACATTAATTTTAAAATCGTTATATCTAGATTGTTACAATTTCTATTATCTAGGCAATTCTTACGTAAAATACAAGACATTTATTGCCTAATAAAATTTTGTATATTCTCGCCCATTGAATGAATTTAAATCTTACAGTAGCCACGCCAAATAATAGCAAACTGAAGAACAAATAATGATGATAATGATGATGATGATGATGATAATAATAATAAAATCGCCAGCATGTGTCGCAGCTTAATTTGATACATAACTTTTTACACTGTTTGATATTGTTTGATCGGAATCAAAATTCTTGTAAACTTCTACGGAGAACGCATGTAGTAATATTTCTAAAATTCATAAGACATTATTAAAATTGGTTTACATGATTTGCAGACAAGATACATCAGAGATAGTTTGCAAATTAATCAATAATGCATCACAGGGTAGTGCAACCCTCATTCCTATTTTAAAGAACGAAAACTTCAAATAATTTACACGAGATTACGTCACAGAAAATGAACGCAATGATCCATATTGCCGGATCCACAGAGATTTCCGCAGTGGGGAATAAAAAGGGGGAATAGACAATTGTTTATTAAAGGATAAAAGAATCCAAATTGGCAATAACCCCATGTTTGATAAACTGTTCCATTGGGGAGGGTGATTTTGGGGATGGGTATTACAGTCCCCATCAAGCTCTTTAGATCCGCCACTGTTAACACATATTGCTATTGGCAATAGCCAGCCAAACAATACAGAAAATGACTGGGCTACCTTTTTGTTGTTCTACATGCATTTATTAAAACAGTAGACATTTTGCTAAGGTTCATCCATTGATTCATCACAAATTTCATCTTGACATTATTCATCGACTAGTAAACTATTTACGAGAAGCCTGGTTTAAGAAATGGTTGTGAAACAAAACATAATTTCATGTCATTATTAGGAAAGGATAATTTTAAGCACTGTATTTCAATAGGATATATCCAAACCACAACATGCATCGTCTTGATTTCGTCCCGGACACAAGTCCTTGTGTTCAGGATACCTTCTTGTGTTCTGCTTTGCGTCCAGGATACCAGTTCTTCCGCCAAGTACAAACATTCCATGTTACTTACTATCTGAAACCAATATACAATAGACAATGGGTAAAATAAATATAGAAAATTATAAATTATACGGTTATTTCATGTCTGATTAATAAAGATACAGGATTATTTTTTCCTTCGGTCCTGACAGCAGCTAAATGTGTTCTATTGCCCGAGGCCGGAAACGAGAGTAACAAAGACTTGGGAGGGCTGCAATTATAATAGAAAAAAATCATTTAAATTAAAAAGGTGGCCTACGTGTATTGTCTATAAATGACGCTCATTACCTCATTAGTAATAATCGCATAATTGAAATATAGAAACATTGATACGATATATATATATATATATATATATATATATATATATATATATATCTTTGTGTATCGAATGTTGAGTCACAAAGTCATAGAAACTATTTAAGTAAAGAACTATTTTGAATTTATGACATATTTTTTCGTCATTCTCCATGCGATTGTAGCAAAGGTATATAGATAAATGTACATGGATGTTCTTCCTGCATCCTGTGTAGTATAGACACATGTTATGAGGTTCAATTTTCGTAAACGTACATCTAGCTTAGCGTAGGTCCTTTTACAGGGAAAAATGCCACCACACACACACATACATACACAAACATATATATATATATATATATATATATATATATATATATATATATATATATATCAGAGATAAATTAACATCTTTAAACAAAGGTCAAAGGCTTCTACATGAGAAGAAAACATATATTGCTGTGGTCTTCAATTCGACATTTAGATATATCGACGACGTTTTGTCTATTAACAATGACTCTTTTCATTCATATGTCGATTCGATATATCCCGGTGAACCACTGGTCCTTCTGCGTCATATTTAGATATTTTACTGCAAACAGATACAGGCGGCAGTCTAAGAACTCAACTTTATGATAAACGGGATGATTTCAATTTCTCCATAGTTATCTTCCCATATTTATGGGGCAATTTTCGATCATCACCTGCATATGGTGTTTAGATATCCCATTTGATTCGATATGCAATATCTTGTTCTGCATATGATCAGTTTTTAAATCGAGGCGGGCTACTAACAAAGAATTTGATGTTATATGGGTTTTTACATTCTCGTCTAAAGTCAGCATTTGGCAAATTTTATGGTCGTTATAGCGATCTAGTTTGCTAGTACAACCTACCATTAAGTCAAATGCTGTCTGACGTGTTTCATACCAATTGTTAGGTCGTTCTTGAAACACTCATTGTGAATACAGATTGTTCCGTTTACCTGATCGGAATATAGGGCTTACGGAGGGTGTGACCGGTCTTCAGGGATGCTTACTCCTCCTAGGTACCTGACCTCACCTCTGTTATGACCAGGGTTCCGTGTTTGCCCATCTCTCTGATTCATATTTTCTGTAGGAATTACGATATTGAATACTGTTAGTTATTTTGGCCTTTTCATGTACATGGACGGCAAATTTGTCATATATTGTACTCCAGACAATAAGTTTATCGAAGGCTAAAACGTTAGCATGATTTCGATTTTAAAGCACTTCAGCTTTTGATATATCTTAATTGATACTACAGATATATATATATATATATATATATATATATATATATATATAGAGAGAGAGAGAGAGAGAGAGAGAGAGAAGGGCAACATACTTTTTTCTAATGTATTCATTAATGCCCCGTTTAAGCAGTGAAATGCGGAATCATGCAATCCTAATCAGACTTGGCAGATTTATGACGTCATTTTTACAGCATTTTAGATCTCATTGCGACACAGGGGTGTTTTTGTGTTTCTTTCAAGTTTTAATACTATATAGTAAAAATTAATAAGATATGATTAAATCGATTTGAATAAGAAGTGATGAGTATGTTTATGAATACAAATCATGATTATGTTTATGAATGTATGTTATATTTCATTATCAATGTTTGAGATGTCTTTAATTATGAAAGGCTAAGGCAACAAACAGTACTCAATCCCGCAATTCCTGTCGAAAATACAAACCAAAGACATGGGCAAAATACAGACCCTTGGATATACTAGAGTTGGGATCAAGTGGTTGGAAGGAGTAAACATCTCCTGTCGACCGGCCACTCCCACCGTAACCCTATATCTTGATCAGCTAAACGGAGTAATCCGCAGTCACAATCAGTGTGTAATAAAACGGACCAAGAATTCATATGAAACACGACAAACAGCATTCGACCTAATGGAAGATTGTACTGGCAAACTAGGTCGTTACAATGGCCATATAATTTGTGAAATGCTGACTTTAGACGAGACTGTACAAACCTTTGCAAAATCAAGCTGTTGTCAGTAGCCTGCGTTGATTCAAAACGTGATTGCATGCAGAACAACCCCAACTCTTCCAGGTGGTTTACGCAGCGGAAACTTGTTGAAATCTTAGGTTTCCGCAATATTCCCGCACTGCTGAAACTAGTCGCCATCCCAGGTTTATGAAAGGTTTATGCACGGATTATGCAATACTGAAACTACTTTACAATCTACGTTTATGCAGGGCAGCAACGTCTCTAAAATAGGACAGCATAACTGAATCAAGGCTAGACACTTTATGAGTGATATGTATTGCGCTTCTGAAATTTACAAATGGTTTACCAATGGATTAGGCAAAAGGATTTACTATTCATTTAATAAAATGTTTAAAAACTGAGATATTACTAACCACAAATTAAACGAAAACACAAAAATTTTATATACAATGATTTATTAAAGATTCAGTGACTTATATCAATATTTTTGAATAATAATACATTCTGTACAAATAATCTTATGTTGGGTTAAACAATGTAGTACATGTACAACAGTACTAGTGTAAACAAGAAATGTTCAGAAACATGATTGCCCTCATGGTACAACATCGAAAAAGGTTACACACATCTATGATTTAATTGATAGTAATATCATAGTGTCAAACGAATTCAAAATATTGAACAAACAATATCTTAAGCTTCCTAATTGTCCATAGTATATTAATCCTTGACCTTTGACCATGTGATCTCAAGATCAATAGGGATCATCTACTCCTTAGGATATATCAGTGCACCAGGGTTGGTATAAATCAAGCAAATGGTTCTAAAATATTGACACGAAATATTACTCTGTCCTTTTAACCCTTTAGCTTTAACTATGTGACCTAAAAATCAGTAGGGGTAATCTACTTCTTAGGATGTATCAGTGTCCGACGTTTGATAGCTGTTAAGCATAGGGTTCTCAAGATATTGAGCGGTCAGTATATTCTTATGTCCAGTTTGACGCTTGACTACATGACCTCAAAATCAATACGGGTCATCTACTCCTGACAATGTACAAGTGTTCCATGTTTGATATCCATCAAGAAAGGGTTGTCAAGATATTGAGCGGTCAGTATATACCTATGACCAGTTTGACCACTGATATCAGTTTGATGGGTGTCATATATTAATGGCAATGAACCAGTGTACCATGGTTGATGTCAATCAAGCACAAGGTCTCAAGATATTGAGTGATCAGTAACGTCTTGTGTCCAGAGTGGATTGATCCTTGAGCTTTTGACCTGAAAACCAATAGGGGTCCTCTTCTACTCTTAACCAACAGACATATGAAATAGCATTATCATCAAATAAATAGTTTTCAAGATATTGAACGGACAAAATGTTGCGTACAAATATAACAAATGACCAAGAGCTGCTAAGCTAAGCTCATCTTCTTCGAAGTTGGCCATCAAAATGATGAGAGTCAGTGGAGATATTTTAGTGGTTTCAGATGACCAACACTTTGTACATGCAAACTAATCAGTAATAGCATTCTCTACTGATATCAAATGCACTATTGCACATTTTGAATACTCCTAGACTTTCACCTAAAAATCATATAACATGTCATTTACTACTTCAACAAAGCCACTTTCACCATCTGCATGATTTGTAGGTTTCAAAATGATAAAATAAAACTATTTCTGAACAAAAAACAACTCTAAGAGACTGCAACAATGTTTTGTAAAGGAGAGGTGACTTTGACCTAAAACTCAATCATAAGAATGCATAATTTGTATTACAAAATACAAATATTAGGAAATATATACATATCAAGGTTGAAAATCTAAAAACCAGATGTAAGGTTAAAGAAACTTCAACTGATAACCTCTCATTGTTTCAAAGATAATCAAGTCAGAACACAAAGAATTAAACGGGAGTTAACTGTCAACTGGAATTGACAAGAATCTTAAGTTCTATATAAGGCCAAACAATTGTTTTTGAAAAGTATGCATATGTAGTGCCTCACAACTTGAGATTGGACCAACAAAATACGTGGGCTTTTTTTTTTCTCCGTTGCTTTACATTCATTCAAGATCGACGTGAATTTCGCATGTTAAGGTTTTTTTTTGTGTGTGTCGCATACTGTTTTGCACATATTTTCATTGTGCTAGGCAAAAACTTTACTGTGTTGGAGCAACACAGTAAAATGCTGATAGCGAACGCTGTATGCACTGTACATACAAAGTTTGGTTCCACCCTGGAGTCAGCACCGCAACCTCCGAATCATGATATTTACAGTTGTGGTAGAGGCACGTGTGCAGTTGTGGAGAAGATTTTTGAAAATTACTCAATTCTTGCCAGTTTTTTACCCTGCCCAAAAGGCCCAAGGGGGCAGGAGTCCTGAAATTTACAATTTATGTCCACCTTGTCTCAAAGATGCTCATACCAAATATCAAAAAGATTGGAATGATATTTATCAAGAAGTTAAAAATGTTCAATTATTAACAATATTTAACCATTACCCATTTTGGCCCCACCTTCATACCAAACCCCTACCCCTGGGATCATGAAATTGATAATTTCTTATACTAAATGTACATTTAGTTTCAATATTTGGTATCAATTGTATGAAAGATACTTTTATTTTTATTTTTTACACTTAAATACCATATACCAAGCTTGGCACTGCCCTAGGACTAGAACCTCTACCCGGGGGATCATAAAATTTACAATTTTTGTAGAGGCCTTCCTGCTCTATGTTACGTTTCCTTTAGTTGTTCTTACAAATGTGCAGTTCTAGAGAAGTAGAGTTTTATATATTGGACATCTTTTGGCAGTTTTGGTCCTGCTCCTAAGGGCCCAAGGGGGCAGGAGTCCTAAAATTTATAATTATATCCACCTTGTCCCGAAGATGCTTCATACCAAATTTGAAAAAAATCCTGGATTGATAATTATTAAGAAGTTAAAGGTTCAATTGTTAATGCACAAAGGAAGATTTCGTGTAAGCTCCAGTAATTCTACAATGTGTCAAAATTCAAGTATATAGGTTCATATATGATTATTTCTCAAGAAGTACTGTTTTGAACAGCAAAGCGTTTTGATAAGTCCTGAAGCATGAAAGCATTTTGATAGCAAGACAATAATACACAGAACAATATCACTTTCCACAGAAAAAGTGGAAAGCTTTAAATCTATGGACCTCAATGTTGATTACAATATTGTTTCATTTGACTGTCATAGTGATTACCATTCAACTGTTCAGTACTGAATCCTTTTGTGGTAAGCTAACATAAGACTGGTATCCTAGCTTGTTACTTCTGTGGTACGTTTATTCAAAATGGTCTCCTGATACCAAACCATAACCTTAACTACTTAACAGAGTCATGGTAGTCCTTCTGCAGATTCTTCTTCTTCCTCCCGAGGAGAATGGACTACCATTTTATTGAATTAAAATGGACTTGTGTCATCAGGAGTGTCCATCGACTGAAAACTGTTTCCATTCGCGAGGTTCTCTTCCATATCATATGGAAAGTCAGTCATGGAATGCATCTTCTACTCATTTAGTTCTACAAAACATTAAACAAATATTGAAATTCACTCTGCATAACATATGGTGTATTTACACTGAGTAGACACATGTAATTCACTTTGCTCAAATATGCTTTACTCTGCCAGTGCCAAAAAGAAAAAAAGAAAAATAAATAAAAAATAAAAAAGCAAATGAAAAAAATTAAAAAAATTAAGATTTAAACAAATCAAATTTTTTTTTATCAATTTTATTATCTTCATGTATAAACTATAACGTATAGCTAAAGTAACCCCTACAAGTTACCTAAAAAGCCTCAAAACACTGGAGATCATATCGCCCCCTTAAAAATTCCTTGATCCACCATGCATTGCATTTAAATATACACGATCCTTCACGGAGGTTATGTTTCTGGTTCGGTTTGTGTACTTTCTAATTTTAGTTAGATTGAGTTTGTGTACATGTGACTTTTTATGCATGTGTTCTCATCTGTGCATATGATTCCATAA
Source organism: Ostrea denselamellosa (assembly GCA_024699665.1). NCBI lineage: Eukaryota > Metazoa > Mollusca > Bivalvia > Ostreida > Ostreidae > Ostrea > Ostrea denselamellosa. Next base: position 15,799,924 of record JAMZEH010000018.1, read on the forward strand.
AACAACGACAGGGCTTTCAGTCAGTTTTTGTGCTGTAGGCTTGCTTCAAGTGCTGATTAAATTATGAAAAGTGATCTGTGCACGACAACAGTTGCAAATGTAGCACACAAATTCACAATATAAAGGCCAAAATATTTGTCAGTATTTCACTAGAGGCCACCAAGACTACGATTATGACTATGCTCCAGTTTGTATTAGATTTAAAAACTACCACCTTTTTTGCCGTATTTTTCAATACATTAAAGTATTATAGTTCATCATGCTAGTTAAACTGTCTAGAAGACTGCATTAATGACACACATTTCAACAAAACGTTTTCTCAGAAATGATGACAAGGGATACTGAATTATGATGATATTATGAGTAAAACTAATACGTTTTACCACATAGAACCCAGCTGATAGAATCTGAATTCTGTTCTTCGTGTATCTCAATTATATGTAATAAAGCGATTGACAATTTGGTAGATCTAAATATATCCAAACCTTCAAACATCAGAAAAAATGTATATGTCCGTTAAACATTGAGAATTTAATGTTTGTAATAAATTCAGCAAGAATAAGCTAATTAATATATATCAACTTATGTATTGTCATTGTTCTTTGTAGCAAATGCCCTAAATCCCCTCTTTAGACAACTCGGTTACGAGATCTCGCTAAAACGCCACATATGGAATATGGTGATAACGTAAACAAACCGTCAGTTCCTCGATTTTTTATCGATTTGGTATAAAATAAATATTAACAACTTTTTTCATTGACTTTCACTTATTCTTAAAACACCACAGACTGATTTTTCAAAGAAAACACATACACTTTTATTTATTTTTTCTTGCATAATGCTAGAAATAATCAGAGGCTTCCGTGAGTGGTTAGTGAACACATTTTACACCCCACCCCCCCCCCCCCCCCCCACACACACACACACGATTTGTCGTCTCTTACCGGGTTACCGGGTATATTGTATCTGGGTACTGTCCTTCACCAATACAAACTGATTGATTATTTATTGCTTTCCGCCACACTCAACAATTTTTCAGTTATCTGGTGGCGTCCAGTTTTTGTTGGTGGAGGAGAGAACCCAGATACAATGTACCTGGGAAGAGACCACCGACCTTCCGCAAGTAAACTGCAAACTTGCTCACATAACGCCGCGGCCGAGATTCGAACACGCGCCGATAGAGGTGAGAGGCTTTGTGATTTTGAGCCCGACGCTCTAACCACTCGGCCACGGAGTGAGAAAAAAACCCTGCAATTTATATGGAACTAACAATAAATGTATACACAAAATGATTAACTGGTCAGGTATACATAGTCATGCTACCATATATCACTCCTAACAACACCTGAAGTACACAACCGTATGTGTTCTTGCATCTCATTTCATTTCAGTTTTGCTAAATCCAGTTAAATCAAATAACGATATAATATATAAATTACTTGATTTTCTTTACTCAATTAACTTTCATATCTTTTTAAATCATATTTAAATCATTGTATATCATTTACTTAAAAAATTCCGAACTTGAGTTAACTTTCAGCACTGAAGAAATCATTAGGAATAACAGCCTATTGTTTCCGCAGACTGAAACTTGACAGAAACCATACAATCGTTTACGCACTGCAAAAACCATACAGAAAAACTCAACAGACTGAAACTTGATGGAAACTTGCGAAAACTATATATTCGTTTACGCACTTCGGAAACCATACAGGAAATCTCATCGTCAGCTTTCCACAGAGTTTCCATTTGGTTTCACTTTTGCGGAAACTACTGCTTTCATACAGTGGTTAGTTTGCCATTAGAATCTATTTTCAATAACATTTCCAAGTAGATAAATATTTTTTTTTGTTATTGTTGAATTTATCAGAATGCGATATTTGCATGCTTTTTTCTATGTATATCTATATCTGTCTATCTATCTGTATTTATTTATTCCAAATTTTGTGGTCGTTATAACGATACAGGTTACCAGTACAACATTCCATTAGGTCCAATGCTGTTTCACGTGTTTTATACCAAGTTTTAGGCCGTTCTTGGTACACTGATTCTGACTGCGGATTACTCCATTTACCTGATCGGGATTTAGGGCTCACGGCGGGTGTGACAGGTTGACAAGGGATGTTTACTCTTCCCAAGCACCTGATCCCACCTTTGGTATGTCAAGGGGTCTGTCTCATATCTCTGATTTTTATTTGTTGTTGGAATTACGAGATTGAATTCTGTTAGTTATCTTCACTTCACTTATACACAATCCCCTTTCATAGACATCAAATGGAAATATTATAATGGAATAAGAAGGTAGTTCTACAAAACTGAACGAAAACCTAGGCTAGCAATACGTAGTAATAACAGACGTTAATTCATACAGTGCGTTCAATAGACTTCGCTATCTAACCTAGCAACTAGGTGAGCCAATATGATCTTGAATGCCATCTCGAACCTCTGCTTGCCCTTGTATCCATTCCATGGATAACCCATATTTTGACTGACAGCAAACATTTTCAGTGACTTGAAAATCAAAATATTTCGAAGATTTTTTTTTTATTTCGTTTTTGAAATTGCAAGAGTGTTGCATCTCCTAAATGTTTCAACGATAGTTTCTGTTCACTCTTTGGTAAGATCATTATTTTCAACGTGTACAAGTATCATGTGCCTTTAACAGGTAGACACTTGAAATTTCTTACACCCGTTGTTCAAAAATAAACCTTATAGATTATTTCAGGTAGGGTCAAATTTCAACATTGTAAACTGACCTCAAATGTTAAAAAATGCATCTATGAAACCTATATCTCAATTATATCGTCTTCTATTCACGTATACATGGCGTATAAAAGTGTAGTCTTAGATAAAAGAACACTACTGACTGATTTTCTGTCATATTTCAAGTTTACATACATTTATTCTGAAACCTCTAATCTTGTCAATTAAATATCTTGACCTATATTGTCATTGGTTAATTTGGATATTGAATTTTGAAACTCGAAATTCGAATCTTGAAATTCAAATCTCGTTTTTTGAATTTCAAACGTCGAATAGGTCATCTAGGCTTTCGTACTTTATAGTCCATATTTCAGTCAAACAGTAAGGGTCATATTTCAACATTAAAAAAAAAACACTCTACAAAAGCTTTTCTGTACAGTCCTTATCTCATTCAGGTGGGTGATATTTCAAGACTGAAAAATTGCAAATAGACATTTTATATATTTGGGATAATTTTCCAGTTGTTCCTATCATATTTGGGAAATATTTTCTACGAATTTGATTAATGAAAAGTACTTTTGCGAATTATTTACACAAAACATTATTTTCTTTATTTCAGGTTTCGTTATGAAAAGACGCAAAGTAATTTTTGTCGCCTTCATGTCCTTTGGACTAGCATTTACATATGTGAAATATAGCAACACACCATTTAATACTGAACTCAAAGAAACAGACAACTCTGAAAAAACCAAACCGCCAAATGTCATTCCCAAATTCAGTCAAAAACACAAAACACCTTCGAATTCTTTCAATTCCTCAGATGCTGCAAAATATCAGAAGTACCTTAGGAAGTATACACCGGGATTTGACAAAAACTGCCTCTTGACGTTGCAAAACAAATACACAGGAAATGGAGAAATGCCACTTAAGATACCGGTTGAATATGAAATGAATTCCCTTACAGATGACGTCATTACTTGTTTATATCATCGCTACGTCACAACAATTCAAACATTTTGTGCTTTCAAAGACCGTGCGGGAGAGGCAAGGCGGAATGGTTGGTATGTATGTGGCGATCCAGCGTATGCTCCCAAAGAGAACGGTGTTGTCTTCCTGTCTAATAAAGCATTTCCAGAAAACACTTTCTCGACTGACATGGCTTCTAGATATAAATGCAAGATACATGAAACCCCTCTGTCGTCTACAAATACTCTACAATCCTGGATTGATAAAACACAAACGTCCAACAGCGTCATAGATATATTGACTATGTCTCTGAGTGCAATATCAGATCTCACTGTCATCCAAACGATGGTTCAAGACAAATCTATTCAAAAAATCAAACAACTCTTGTTGGAGGTTCATTTTGATCCCAAAGATATGACAAAACAGGACTACATTAAGATATTGAAGAGCTTGCGATTGCTTTACAAGAGTGGCTTACGGATTATGTGGTTTGATAGGCCATTCGAATGTGCGACTCCCAGATTCAGTAAGTGTTATGCTGTGTCCTTTGTTCAACCAAATCTTAGGGATAAATCCGCAAGTCCCTTGTCCCTAGATTTACCAAATGAAGAAAAGATAAAAAACATGAAAAGTACAGATATAGCTGATTTGTATTTCAAGTATATCGAAACTACTCAATTTTTCTGTCAACATATACTGAGGATTGGAAGACTTACCGATGGTGGTTGGGATGTATGTCACGATAGAATGTTGAAACATAGAAATCCTTGCATTGTGTATTCGTTTGGAATATTAAACGATTTTTCTTTTGACGATGAAATAGCAACAACATATGATTGCAGTGTATACTCTTTCGACCCTACAACACCATTCGCGACTCACCAACACGCACCAAAGGTTTGGTTTCATCGCCTTGGAATTGGTAGCGAGTACAAAAAATTCGGCGCTGGTTTTATAGCCCCGTTAAAGAAAATCCGTGCTGATTTGCATCACCAATCTTCGTCTATTACAATTTTTAAAGCTGATGTTGAAGGTGCTGAATGGGACAGTATTCCAGATATGATCAATACAAACCAATTAGAAAACGTGTCACAATTCTTAGTAGAATTTCATGGCAAAGGGAATACACCAAATCAGCTTCTTGCTCTGAAAAAGCTTCACGATGCTGGATTTCGTATTTTCTGGTACCATATGAACCCCGTGTGTGTTCATAACAAACAATTTCCAAGACGGTCAGAGTGTCAGGAGGTGTACTTTATAAACACAAAGTTTTAAAGTATACCCTGGCATGTATGATATACAAATATACTAAGTATTTTACTAGTATCAATTAGTATCATTATCGTTCCAGATATTGCTGTTCTCAGAACAGAAATAAAATGTAGTTCATATTCACAAAAAATCTATATTATGTCCTTTCGTTCATGAATAATATAATCAAACATCTATTAAATTTCAGAGAAATGTCGTTGGTATGTGGGTAGACTTTACACCTATTGAAATTAATGTTCGTGTTGTACAGGTTTATGTGTGTTGAAAGACTGAAACAAACAAAAAAAAAAACATGTTTGAATAACTAATTAATTGGCAGCATATGTTTAATAGTAACTTGACAATGATGCATATGAATTGAATAAATTTAGAATTGTAATGAGTGACGAAATAGTATGTAACAAAACCTTATGTCAATGACAAAAATGAATCCTCATTGATACATCATTAAAAGCAGACATTTGTACATATAATGTTCATAACACTATCGCCATGACATGCTTTTGAACGTAAAAGATACGTTTATTGAAACGTTTTGAATATTTAATGCTATACCAACTTTAATTGGGAGCTGTTTTTGTTTTTTTAAATATGGAAATTTGACGATGACGGAGCTGATGGAATTCCGTTTGTCACAAAGTTGAGTTCTTAATTTGCAATTAACATCTATTCAATGATATATTGAAATATGAAGTATATATGAACGATTATGTGGTGTCTTTTATTTCGATTTCACTGACCGCCGTAATGTGGCTGAAATATTGCCAACTCTGCGTAAAACCCTAATCAATCAATCAATCGATCGATTTCACTGACATATATCGAATCAACATTTGAATGTGATTGTGTAGTGTTAATAGATGAAACGTCCTCGATATATCTAAATGTAGAGTTAAAGAACATAAAAAGATATGATTCTTCTCACGTAGAACTTTTTGAATAATTTATGTTTCGTAAGTCAGTTAATAAGGGAGCACAATCCGTGTCTATATGGCTTCCAACAGACTATTAGAAGACTTAATCACCAAAGACTACAAAGATATTGCCATTGACGAACTCCAGTATCTCAGCATCTATTCGATATCAACTTCAGAGTACTTGTACCTAGAATCAGAGTGACTGATCACAAGATACGAACAGTCCTTTTTCCATTTTTTTTTCCAGAAAGCAGATGTCTGTGATGCCAAAAAGCCAAATCTTTAATTTATCGTAGGGAATGGTCGTATAAAGTGCAGGTAAATCGTATTGTTTGATGTTGTTGATTTGAGGAAAGTTTTATGATCGCAAATGTTTTTTTCTTTTTTCCATTTTTTTTTTTTTTTGAAATCCACATCTAGTTATTCTACTTCTGGTATATCTTTCGCCGCGATACGTTTGGAGTTTTTCCTTCGCAGCTATTAATATTTTGGGCAGGATCAGAGGCAGGAGCTTCGTAGAGCTTTTGCTGTATCCTGCAATGTATATCTCTGTATGAGTTTCCGTGAAGTTATGAATTCAGTAAGGATACCATAACTCATATTCAGTTGTCCAATCTACGGGTTTAGGAGTGAATCATTGTCATCTAAGGGAAGTTGGAAGGATATAATTTCAAATATAATTTATCTATGTATCGAATATTGTCTGACATGTTTCATACCAATTGTTAGACCATTCTTAGCACACTGATTCTGACTACGGATTACTCCGTTTACCTGATCAAGATACAGGACTCACTACAGTTATGACTTGTCAAGGGGGATCTTTACTATTCCTAGGCATCACATGCTACTTGTGGTGTTCCCAGGAGTCGGTGTTTGCCTAAATTTTAATTTTGTATTTTTTAAAAGAATTAAGAAATTGATCACTGTTTGTTATCTTCACTTCTTCACGGGTAAACAGGAAAACAGCAGATGTATTGCATCGCTCTAGCAGGAATTTAAACTGGAATAATACAAACGTTGAACCACGTGGAGTCAAAGTTTTCGTAAATATTTTGGAAATGATTGATAATAACCAACGATCTACATTTGAAGACATTAAAAGCAGTTCGGTCAGTTGAGAAGATGAAATTTAGCATTAATATATACTATTAATAATAAAAACACCAGTGATTCCCAAATTAGTCATATAACTTTATCCAACCCTGAAGTAGGATTTATGCCAAAACCGAGAAGGTGAATACATCAATTTCTATGGTGTGCAAAAGTACATAAAGTTCAGCAAAATACAACCCAATAATGTGAATATACCGTGAAAAATTATATTGATTGTTTTTCTCAGCTTTAAAGTTTAGATAGACTAGAATATAACAATGATAATAATAAAAATAATGCACTTATATAGCGCCTTATCTAAATGTACTCTAAAGTGCTTTACACTATACTAAAATGCAAATCAAATTTATACAGAATACTTAAATTCACTCATAAATGCCGAAATACTTGATAATGTCAGATATCAATACCACACAATGACCAATTGAAACACTGTGAAAGAAATAAGCTAGAGAAAACTAGAAATTAATTCATATTATAAAAATCATAAAATATAAAATATGTGCTGGAAAAACTAAAAAAAAAAAAAAAAAAATTGGGATACCGTTCTTCGGCATGTTGTATAAAATATTAGATATAAAATACGTCAAATCAAAAAGACCACACATTAAAAGTCTGACGAAGGAGATGGTTTTTTTTTTTAAACTGTCAAGTTTTTTAATCTTCCTGATCTCAGATGAAAGACTGTTCCATAGACTGGCCGCTGCTTTATCAAACCTTCATTATCCGTACGTCGTAGTCTTGGTTACAGGCATATCTATCAGATGTGCAGATTTCCATCTAAGAGATCTGGCGGGTTTGTATGGTAAAATAAGTTCTGACAGACATGTTGGTGCCAAATTGTTAAGGCACTTACAGAAATACATCAGTATCTTGTGCGGTATATAGTAGTTGACTGTAAGCCAGTGTAGTTTGACGAGAACAGCCGGAACATGCTCATGTATTTTAGTCCGCGTAACTAATCTGGCAGAAGTGCTTTGTACCCGCTGAAGTTTGTCCTTATATTGTTTGTTCACATCGTACAGCAAAGCATTTCCATAATTGATTCTGACGGCTACCAATGTGTTAACCAGAAATTTGCATGCATCATCACAGACGAAAGGTCGTGTGCTACCTTTTTGACGGATGTGCATATATCGAGATCTGGCAACGGCTGCACAGTGTCTGACCATGGTAAGTGACTTGTCAAAATTGGTCCCAAGGTTTTCACATACTCGGCCTCAGAAATAATGTTTCCGTCGAACGAAATCTGGAAGTCAAGGTTCCTAGATCAATTGCTCTTTGGGACAAATATCATAGGTTCTATTTTGTCCTGATTGATTTTAAGAAAGTTTGAACTCATCCATATGCGGATATCTGTTAGACACGCCATGAGCCCTTCAGAAATATCGACCCAGTTGTCGCGCGGTTCAACTACAAAGCAAATCTGACTATCGTCCGCATAACAATGATAATCCATATTATGAGCATCACATATACGACCGATGGGTTTGCTGAAAAAAAGGAGTAAAGTCGAGGTCCGAGAGCGGAGCCTTGCGGGACACCGAATTTCATTTCCTGGGATTCGGACAATTCGGAGTCGATCGCTAAGCATTGACGTCTACCGTTCAAATACGATTTAATCCAAGATAAATCCACTATCAATCCACTCTGATAGAAAATGAATGAAACCCATGAATTATCGATTTTCACATTCCAATTATACCACATATGATCATTTGTAATACCGGTATTCCATGTTTCCCCACTACTACAATTACTACTACTATTACTACTACTACTAGTAGTAGTAGTAGTAGTAGTAGTACTATTATTGCTACTGCCATTACAACAGCAACTACTATAGCTACTACTACTATAATATTACTATTACTATTAATTAGAGCGTTCGCTTCGTAACCGGAAGGTCGTGAATTCGATCCCCGCTGGTGTCACGACCGCGTAAAACCTAAGACGTAAAGGCAGGAAGTGATTGCTTCTTCTCCAAACGCTGGGTCTTTCGAATATCCTCTTAAAAATGGAAGTCCTGTGTCGCGGCAGACTTTGGCACAATAAAGATCCCTCAATGCTACGGTCCTGTGCGCTAAGCATAGGTCCTAAATATAAGGTACTTTACCTACAGCTGTTGACGTGTCAACATCATTGAAAAATTATCCACAGGAAATATAACAAACAAATAAACAATCAATCAATAGAGTTATATGTGAGTAGTTACATTCAAAGAAATTGGGATATTTCAAGTGAGATTATTTGGTATAATCAAGTTGAAAATTGGTAATTTTGTCAGTTTTCTCTTTTGATTTTTAAATATGATTTTAAGGTGGACATTTAGCTATAAGATATTAGTGTTTTTGTGAAGTGATATTTTTCGGTGTGAAAGATTTGTGACATTTAATTGTTAGCAGTAACTTTATTCAGTATGTTTTCCAAGTGCTAAGAACATAGTGATAAAAAATAATAGTGATTATCACTGTCATATATACTTTGGTATATCATTTAAAAATAATATTGTATGTAATACATACAATGATACAAAGCATTGAACTGAAGCTAAAACCACCTCTGTGAGAAAATAGAGAGTAAATTGTTATTTTTCACTGAAACTTAATGGAAAGACGAACAAGTCATCACTATCATATACTATTCAAAAAAGGTAGGGGTATTGGATTTACAAGGACAACAAATGCAGATAATGAGATCAGGAAGACAACAAATGACAGAAAAACATTAAGGAAATATTTCTCAATTTATTCGAAATCCAGTGTACAGTAAGAAAAGGACAGATTCTCCAGAATAAAGGTCGACACCAACACAGGGTCACACAGCAAATTTACCACCATTGTGAAACAGAGTCAGTACCGGGTACAACCCCCTCGGTTGGTCAGACAAGCTCGGATTCCGCGTGCTATGCTCCTAGGAGACGCCCCAAGTCATTTTGGGGACGGTTATTCCATTCCTGTTGCAATGCTGCAGCAAGGTCTTGAACATTGGCAGGAGGTTGTTGACGTTGGCGTAGCCGTGGTCCAAGGTTTTGAAAAGGAGAAAATAGTCCCTCTGCCACCGTTTCCAGAACTCATTAGCAAGCAGCTGTACATGGCGCCATTGTGCTCTGTACATGTCCTTTGGTCCAAGTGATGGAATGCACTTTGGGAGTTGGCCAGACTTGTGAGTCAGTAGCATTGGTGGTGTTGATATAACAAGATCTGAAGGGTCCCAAGAAAGCGTTGTCACTGGACATGAGTTAACTATAGTTGTTACTTCCGTAAGAAAAGTGGTCACGGTTTCATGAGGAAGATCTTTCTGATTTGTTCTTAATAACAAGGCATCCAATATTATCCTGATACACTAATCATGCGCTCCCATGATCCACCGAAATGGGATGCATGAGGTGGATTAAAGATACATGAACAAGAATTATGTTTAAGAAACGGTTTGACTGGTTTTTCCTCAGTGACTCTGACTGGAATATTGAGTTCATTAACTGCTCCTATAAAATTGGTGCCCCGATCAGACCTGAATTGGCGAACAAGACCTCTTATTGCCAAGAAACGCCTCAGAGCGTTGAAAAAAGGAAGAAGCGCTACATTCTTCTACAACCTGGATATGAATAGCTCTGCTCACTAGACAGCTCCTCTAGTTCCTCTTGAGACTACAACCCATGGACTGAAGATATCCAGTCCAACAAACGAAAGAGGTGGCCCACGTGTGAGACGGTCGATAGGAAGATCAGCCATCTTTGGTGAGTATAAGTGTCCAAGTTATCTTTTGCACATGACGCACGAATGAAAAACTGTCTTGACGAAGCGCTTGACACCTATGATCCAAAATTCAGCATTACGCAGTCTTCCCTCCGTAATATGACATCCTTGATGAACAACTTGAGCATGATAATGTCTGATAAGTAAAGTGGCGATAGGACTTTTTAGGAATAATACCTGGATTTACCGCAATGAGACTAAGATACTATTTAGCTTGATTTAAGCGTCCTCCAACACATGGTACACCGTTCTTATCCAAGACTGACAATAAAGAGTTTGCCCGTGGTAATGATCTTCATTCTTTTATACATCCCTGTTTGAAATATTCGTACTTCTGAATTTTGATGATGAATTCTTCTGTCTTTTGAAGGTCGTTTACGTTGAGTGGACAAAAATGCCATCCTCTGCAATGTCCTTGTCCTTTATATGATTGAGCAATGAGTTGAAGATTTGCTACAGTTCTAACTGAATGTGTCCACTTTGAAATGTTTTTGAAATGTTCGATGACTCCTTTAGAGTTTAATTTCACATTTGTACAAACATATTTATTGATACTGTTGGTGTTATGTCAGTATCTTCATCTTGATCCACCAATTCAAACAATTGTGGTGCGACTTCATGTGATCCTGTCACAATAAAGGATGGTCCAAGTAGACGCATGCTATTCATTGTTGTTGTTTTCTTTTGCGGACACTGATCAAGTAGCACGATCTGCAGTGTTTTCACTGGTGGGGACATGACACCACTGATCGACAGTGGTTGACTAACGAATCTGACTAATACGGTTGTGAGCATCCACGTAACCTAACACTTCTTTGCTGTCTGTATACATAGTTACTTTAAGGTCACCAAACTTTCATATTTTATCATTTTTCTTTTAATTAAATGTATATTTTGATAATATAGCCCAAAAGAGAAATTGAAATTATTTATAAACTTTCAAACTTTTATAATTATTGTTACGCATGAATGTCATTTATACCTAACTATCAAAACCAGTTGTTTCCAAAAATAGAATTATATGAGGAAATTGATTGATTATTTATTGCTTTCCGCCACACTCAACAATTTTTCAGTTATCTGGTGGCGTCCAGTTTTTGTTGGTGGAGGAGAGAACACAGATACAATGTACCTGGGAATAGACCACCGAGCTTCCGCAAGTAAACTGGCAAACTTGCTCACATAACGCCGCGGCCGAGATTCGAACACGCGCCGACAGAGGTGAGAGGCTTTGTGATTTTGAGCCCGATGCTCTAACCACTCGGCCACGGAGGCCCCTATGAGGAAATTCCAAAGTACATTTTACAAGATACAAAATCACTGAATTCGCCCAGAAGAGTACATAAAACATTTCATTTTGTTATATGTTTTTATGATTTAGGATGTAACATGATATGTATGAGGAAATTCCAAAGTACATTTTACATATCATATTACATCCTAAATCATAAAAACATATAACAAAATGAAATGTTTTATGTACTCTACTGGGCGAATTCAGTGATTTTGTATCTTTTTCTCGGAGACAGTCTCTTAATATTTATGTGATACACATCAGCGACTCAAGATTGACGATATTGGTTAGTGATGCACTAGCTGGTATCTTGAAAGGACAAGGTAAAGTCACTCTTCGTTGACAATGTAATTCACTGTATTTCTGTATCCACTTTATTCATATTTCCCCCTAGTTTTGTTTTGTTTTTTCGATTTTAAGTGTCTAAAAAAGGACAATTGTATTCATTTATTTCATTGGATAGATTTTACCTTTGCTATTCATTTGAATCATTTTGCAATCATCATCATTTGAAATAGGCATTTCTTTAGGAGGATTTATCTACATTTTGCTTGCCATCGAAATTAAATATATATATGGTATTTTCGGTTCATTGAACTCTTCCAAGTTTGTTCTTATTTCGGATTTCCAACATTTTTGACTTGAGAGTCACTGAAGAGACATTATTTGTCGAAATGCGTTTCTGGTGCATCAAAATTGGTACCGTTAATGTTTCACACACACACACACACACACACACACACACACACACACATATATATATATATATATACTGGACAAAAAAGTTAAGGATCATAATTTTGACCTCAACCAAATAATTATTTTGACAAATTTTAACATGTATAGTTTCTCCAATGTGTCCTTAACACAATAGATTGACCTGGCTTCATATTGACGTCATAAGTGCACGATTTCTTCGACCAAACACAAGCAAGGGGTCAAAATCAAAGTGTGCCAACGTGTATATTGAAATTGAAAATTTGTGATTTTCATTTTATTGTGGGTATTTATTGCTCTAATCGACTCTTAGGTGAACAATTATTGACATTAAAAGCCATGAGGCGTCATTTAACTGCTCTGGAAGCTGGTCAGGCAGTAGGTATGCTTCAAGCTGGCCAAGTCCAGAGAACTATCTCTAGACATTTTAATGTGTCCCAAAGTGTGATTTCAAGGTTGTGGAATCGTTTTAGGCAGACAGGTAATGTTTCTGAGAGACCGAGATCAGGTCGTCCAAGGTCCACAACCGCTCGCCAGGATCGCTATATGTCACTTATGGCTCGTAGACACAGGTTTCAGAGTGCTGTCCAACTCAATACTGACTTTCATGCAGCAAGTGGGGTGCGCATAACACCACAAACTCTCAGACAGAGACTTCATGCTGCTAACCTTCGGGCTCATCGACCTGCTGTTCGTCCCATTTTGAGGAGAAGACATCGTGTAGCACGATTCAATTGGGCTCAAAATCACATAAACTGGCAACTGCGCCATTGGACGCCTGTTCTTTTCACAGACGAGTCACGGTTCTGCGTTAACTTTCATGCGGTCGTAGGCGTGTATGGCGCATGCGTGGAGAGTGGTACGCTGATTGCTGTGTAGCAGAACATGGTCGTTTTGGAAGTGGCTCTGCGATGATTTGGGCCGAAATCAGTATTGGTGGATGTACTGACTTGCACGTGATTAATGGCAATCTTACCGGTGCAATTTACAGGGACGAGATACTGCATCCAATTGTGAGACCTTATGCGCTAGCTATAGGCAACGATTTTGTGTTAATGGATGATAATGCTCGTCCCCACAGAGCACGTATAGTGACAGACTACGTTGCTACAGGGACAATTTAACGTATGAATTGGCCGAGTCGTTCTCCGGATTTAAATCCAATAGAACATACCTGGGACATGTTGCAGCAAGCTGTTTCCAGACGCCCTGTACTTCCGACAAACCGCCAGGAGCTTACGTTAGCTTTACAGCAGGAATGGGCAAGGTTGCCACAAAGTGCGTTCCGCAGGCTCATCAGAAGTATGCAGAGGCGTTGTCGTGCCGTTATACAGGCTCAGGGTGGACATACACCATATTGATATTGCCTTTATAAAGATTCAATCATTTGTAATGAAATTTGTTATTGTTGCTCATATCGATTTTCAAACTGTTTTGGGGGGTTACCTGACAATAGTTGCTCTGGCTGCTTAACGTATTGATGAATTTGTAAAAACAGGTTTAAAATGTATTGTTCGATTGTCGTTGAACATTTTAAGTATATATTTAACATAATTTATTTGGTTTTGTTATGAATAAAATAATTCTGAAAACATGATCCTTAACTTTTTTGTCCAGTATATATATATATATATATATATATATATATATATATATATATACATCGCTTTCCACTTTAGTAAAATACAGACGGAAAATAATGACAATAAAATATTACAAATTATGTAAAAGCTTGGACTGATATGAAGCTTATCTTTGTACTTCTTATAACGTCTTTCTTCGGATCCAACTGCCGACAAAAGTTCAGGTTGAAGATAAAAATTGAATGATACAGAGTGGCTGATCTTTAAAAGTACAGGAGATCTCATCTTGAAATTTAGAAAATAATTTATTTTTATGGCACCCTCATAGCTTACTATTGATAGCTATTCAACGAATGTTCCGTTGATAGCAATGTCATTCATCGCTGTGCTTAACCCATTATCAGTTGTTCATCGACAGGCGTTAAACTTTCCATCCATAGCAGAAATTTACCACATATCTGAAATCGGTTGTACTATACTACAAACGAGATACCATATAATGGGTAGGTAGAAGTGACAAATAAAAGAAAGTTCTGTTAGTGAAACGCAATTTAGTTAAGGGTCTCTATAGTAAAATGTTTTTGAACTTGGGTGTGAAATTCCACCTTAACTTCACAAGTATATTGATTGATTGTATGCAGTTTAACATCCCTCTCGAGAATCTCTCACTCAAATGGAGAAGTCACCATTGCCGGTGAAGAAGGGCTGCAAAATTATACTCGGCGCTTATGGCCTTTGAGCAGGGAGCGGTCTTTATCGTGCCACAACTGCTGTGACACAGGACCTCGGTTTTTGCGGTCTCATCCGAAGGACCGCCCCATTTAGTCGCCTCTTACGACAAGCAAGGGGTACTGAGGATATATTCTAACAATCCGGATCCCCACGGGATTCACAAGTATGAGTACAATGCTTACTGATCGTCACCAAAAGGATACTATCCTTGTTTTGACAGCGAGCGACCTACCATAAATTCCACTCATGCTAATTCCCCGTGACGTCAGCTGGATATGATGTAACACATTATCTTTTTTGACATCAAGAGACGCTTCTAATAAACTTAAGTTCAGGTGTATGGGGGTTAAACTCTGAACATTTATTGATATAACCAAAAGGAAATAAAAATCACTTATCTGAAGAGTGCTGGGAGCAAATGCATATTCAAACTCATCATGATATCATATTTAACAACAAATCGACAGTCGCCGAAGTAAAAGGGCTTGCGCATATTCCTATTAATAACATACCATTAATACAGAGGTCAGAAGGAGTTCCAAACACTTTTCAAGCGCATAAATATATCTAGAAAAAATATCCAAAAAAGTGTATTCCTAGTTGAAGCAGATAAACCCTAATTTTAGCATTCTTTATGCACAAAGAGATTATTTATCCAAATGAATTCATTTGAAAATGCAACAATGATTCAGATTAGGGGCGATTTCTTGGTCGCAATGTAATATGAAATGTACATTACCTTCGCACACACACACACACACACACACACACACACACACACACACATATATATATATATATATATATATATATATATATATAAAACATCTACCTTTAGTACAAATACACATATGGTGCATGGTGACGCTTTCTGTAGAGATCGAAAGTGAATAGCGAAATAGCGATGATATAATATCAGAAAGTTTTACATGCCCTTGTGATTTACTGATAAAAGGAATGGAAAGCATTTACTTATGTAACTATGCCTATTCAAAAATATAGAGTGTGTAAACCACATTACAGCGAGAAAGGTATGTCAAATCAAAATATCCCCATGCTTTTAAAAGTTAACTTGGGCATTCTCTTTCTTCGTCTTTCTTCTAGCTCCCGTCTTTCTGACAATTTTAGAAGTTTAAGTGCTTCTGAGGTGTAGATTTCTCCACTAAATGTGTGGATAGTGCAAAGTACTGTATGTGTTGTGTTTTTTGTAGATTCCAAACTGTGTAACGTGTGTTTTGTGAGGATTTTTTCTCCAACCTCTTTGTATGAAGTGTTGGTGAGTATATACTCAGTAATACCGTTACAAACTTGTGATTGTATATTGCATTGGGACTGTTCTACCTTTGCGAAACATGGATAAACTAATGAAACCAGTTTTCTTAAAAGACAGTGAATTGCCAAAATCAAACAATGAGAGAATTACAAACTTTCGTCTATTAAATGCAGTAAGTGCTGTAGTCGGCGATACGGTCAAATGCGTTCAACTTGACCGTGATCTCTGGCGTGTTTACCTTAGCGAGAAACAAAGCCGAGATAAGCTCACCATCGAAGGATTTAATCTGGACAGTCAGCACATACGAGTATACGACTCAAATCCTTACTCAGCGGGTCTTACTGATCCAGAAGATCCAGTCCTTAAAGTAACAATATGCGGTATCCCACTCTCCGTGGACGATTCGGCTGTCCATGACATGCTCAAAAAATTTGAGGTGTCTCCCAAAAGTGAAATTAAATACGAAAAAATTAGAGACCCTACTACAAACAAAATGACCAACGTTTTGAATGGTAACAGATTTCTGTATATACAACCACTAGGACAAAACAAGGCCCTGCCTCGCTTCAGCTATTGCGCGGGTCTCAAGTGCAAGATCTTTCATCGCGGTCAAAACGTCGAAAAACCGCCAATAACCTGCACAAATTGCTGGGAAACTGGGCATTTTTTCAAGAAGTGCCAAAACATTCCGCGTTGCTCTGCTTGCAAGGAATCTGGTCATAAACCCGGGTCTGAGATTTGTCCACAATACATCGAAGACAACTCAAATCAAGTAGAAGCCTTTGACGGTCATGAAAATGTGCTTTCAAATTTCTTTCCGTGTGAGCTTCATGTATTCGGTGAATCTTTTCAATCCGCGGAACAAGCTTTTCAACTAACCAAAGCAGTTCGAGCTGGCGACCTAATGGCAGCGGAGAAGATCCGAGCAGCTACATCTGCGATGGATTGTAAGCAAATCGGCAAAACCGTTCAGACATCCGGCTCGTGGCATCAGGACGCGACAAAAGTTATGGAGGAAATAGTGTCGGAAAAAATAAAGCAATGCGCCGAGATGAAAAAGAAAATTTTGGACGCATATAACAGCGAAAAAGTCTTTGCTCATTCAGTTTATGATCATGTCTGGGGAACCGGTCTCTCAGCCACGCAGACCCTGCACACCCATCCAAAGGCATGGCCGGGGCAAAATACCATGGGCAAGATACTGCTTCGTGCCGCAGAATCCCTCCATAAAAACACACAGCGCGCGACATCGCGGAGCAGGAGAGCCAATTCCAACAAAACCGACCAGAAGGATCTGGACGGGTATGTAAAGAAAACCACTAAACCCAATAAACAAGCTTAATTATGTACTCAGGACCTGACAAGATCTAACATGGCTTGTATTAAGTTGTTATCTTTGAACTGCAGAGGGTTAAATAGCTATGATAAAAGAGTATTTCTATATGATTGGTTAAACAGTCAAAAATGTGATATAATTTTTTTGCAAGAAACGCATTTTGTTGATAAAAAACAAAGTATTTATGATGCAAGATGGCATGGTTCTGCCTTTCACAATTTTTCTGAATCTTCGCATAGTAAAGGTGTGTCAATATTTTTTCATAAGAATTTTACCTTTAAAACTCTTAATATACATAAATCTGCTGATAGTCGAATTTTAGTCATGAATATAGAACACGACAACAACATTATCACTTTGGTCAATGTATATGCCCCAAACGCAGAAAATGAACGAGTTAACGTATTTAAAAAGGTTGCTAAATGGATATCGCAATATGCCATGAACGAGGAAAATTTGATATTTGGTGGTGACTTTAATTGTAATGTGAAAAGTGAAAAAGATAAAAGTGGGAAAACGGTCAGGGATATAATGCAAAGATTTGATTTAGTTGATTTATGGTCGACATTAAAACCTGATAAAAACTGTTTAACGTGGTGTGATGGAAATGGGTCACCAAAAAGTCGAATCGATTATGTAATTGCAAGCAAGCATTTTTGTTACGCTCCAGAGAATATCTTTTTACGCAAAGCCCCCAATGTGAACAACTGTAGAATGAGTGATCATTTGTCAATAGTCTTTAAATTTAGAATATCTTGTAACACTAAAGGTGGAGGCTTTTGGAAATTGAATGTATCTGTTTTACATGATGTAAAATATGTTAAAGCAATGAATGGTTTTTTAAATAATATCCCTGATGAAATAGAAAATGAAACTAATCCACATATTAAATGGGAATTAATCAAAATACATATAAGAGATTTAAGCATTAATTTTTGTAAACAAAAAGGTAAATCTATAAGAGATAAAATCCTATCAATCGAAAAAGAAATTGAAGAAATTGAAAGTGATTATGCACTAATTGATATTAAAAAGAAAAGAGAATTAGAAAACGAACTAGACGAATTATACAAATATAAAGCAAAAGGCGCACAAATAAGATCTAGGGCAACGTGGATTGATAAAGGAGAGAAAAATACGTCATATTTTCTTAGACTGGAAAATAAACATCAATCTCATAATGTAATCAACAAGATAAACAATAATGGACAAACATACACTGAAACAAATGAAATATTAGAGCAGCTTTGTTTATTTTACGATAATCTCTATTCCAGTAAACAAGTTCCGGATGAATCCGTTGACAACTATTTAAGTGAAATAAATCTTGAAAATAAATTAACAGATGAAGATAGAGAAATATTTGAAAAGTTTCCCACCGAAAAAGAATGTGCAGAGGCAGTTTTTCATATGAAGCAAAATAAATCTCCAGGCAATGACGGTATACCCGTAGAATTTTACAAAATGTTTTGGAAACACATAAAAATACATTACTACAATGCTCTAAAATATTCTTTTGAACAAGGAGAACTTTCTGCGACACAAAAATGTTCGATTTTATCTCTTATCTTTAAAAAAGGGTCTTTAGATAAATTAGAAAACTACAGACCTATAAGCCTAACCAATATAGATTACAAAATCATAGCTTTTGTCTTTGCCAAAAGACTACAAAATGTGATGGATAATATTATAAACGAGAATCAAACAGGATACATTAAAGGAAGATTTATAGGTAATAATTCTAGACTCATTTTAGATATGCTAGAATACAGTGAAAATAATGACAAAGAATGCATTTTACTATTCGCCGATTTTCATAAAGCATTTGATTCGATTGAATGGAATTTCTTGTTTAAAACTCTAGAAAAATTCAATTTCGGACCAAATTTTATAAAATGGATCCAAATATGTTACAAAATCCCGTCTTTTTATGTGAAAAACAATGGCTGGTTGTCAAGGAAATGTAGAATGAAACGTGGTATAAGACAAGGCTGCCCGGTATCAGCCATATAGTTTTTATTCGTAATGGAAATAATGTACTTAAAAATAAATAATTGTAAAGATATAAAGGGGTTCAAAATTAATTCGCTAGAAAGAGAAGTTAAATGTATACAACATGCTGATGATAGTACATTTCCATTGGAAGACCAAGCATCGTTAAAAAATGCGTTAAACATAATAAACAATTTTGGCAACGTGTCAGGCACTGATCTAAATATGACTAAAACAGAATGTATTTTGCTAGGACCTCTTAAAGAGAGATTATCTCACCAAACACATGTATGTAAGATAAAAATAAATAAAGATGCTTTGAAATGTTTGGGTATATATATTGGACACGACAAAAATATATGTAATGAAAAAAATTGGATATGTAAGTTAAAGGAGTTTGAAAAAATACTAGATTCTTGGAGGAGTCGAAAACTTACTATTTTCGGAAAATGTCAAATTGTAAATTCTCTTATCCTATCAAAGATTATTTTCCCTGCAACGGTTTTAGAAAATCCAGGCAATGATTATATCAAAAAATTGAGAAAGCTTATTTTTTCATTTTTATGGGGTAATCGTGAGCGCATCAAGCGACAAACATTAATTAGAGAAATCAAAGAGGGGGGAATAGGTATCATTGATCCAGAAACTAAAATTAAAGCTATAAAAGCAGCTTGGGTATCAAAACTAATACTAAATAAGAGCAGTTTAAGCAAACTGTTAAACGCATGTTTAGCAACTAACAAAATGGAAATTAACTATATCATAAAATCAAGCGTTACAAACACGTCCGATCTTGATAGTCTAAAAGAACTTTCACTATTCTATAAAGAGGTATTTACTGCGTTTAATGAATGTAAGAATCCAAATAACATTGATACAATGGATAAAATTTTACGACAGAATATCTGGTTTAACGTAAACTTCAAAAACAAAGGAAAAACTTTATACTTCCAGAATTGGCACGAAAGCGGCTTTCAATACGTAAAGGATCTTGTGAATGATAATGGCTTCAAATCACTCAATGAAATAGCTCATGCATTAAAGTCAAAAAGAAACTATCTATGTGAATATTTAACATTAAAAAGTGTTTTCAATTCAAAAATACGCGATACTAATATAAGGAGATACATTAATATCGGTAATGATTTTGATTTTAAACTGCATGGAAAAATAAAGGATATCAATAAAATAAAATCTGGTTTCTTCTACAAAATCTTACTAAATGACAGGTCCAAAAAACCTATAATGGAAAATGTGTGGCAGAAGGAATTTAGCGAGGTAAACCCAATGTCATGGCAAAAAATTTATGATGAAAAAATTGTTAAAATTAATGATAAAAACAATGCCGAGTTTAATTTTAAATTATTGCATAATATGCTGCCAAATAACTTATATCTTAATAAATGGAATAAAAATATTGAGAAATATTGTAATTACTGTCGAGGTATTGAGAATACAAAACACATGATTTTTGATTGTACCCTTATAGAAAGCATATGGAAAAAAGTTTCTGACATACTTAAACTCAATATTACATGGAAACATATTGTTATTGGTTTTATTCACAAAGGTAAACAAAGTAGTGTCATTCTGAACAATGTTATATCCTTCATTGCATGGAAGATTTTTAAATACAAAATGAAATGTAAATTGTTAGAAGAAAATGTTACAAGTGAAGGGCTTACTTCATTTTTAAAGTCATCACTTGCAAGCTTTTTTCTTGTTAATCAGCAAGCTCAAACTGTCAAACTTGATTATTGTATACTTAAAACCCTTTCCGAAAATTTATAAATTGCTATTTTTTATTATATTCAGCACTCACTACATGATGAGCCAGTCATCTTGTAGTTCAACTCGGAGGTAAACCTCTTTGGACTGTGTATGTGTGTAGTATACCTCTGGTTGAATGTGAGTGGTCCATTAAAAATGTACAAACACATTTTGTAATAATTGAACATAATGTATTAAGTTATCAAGTTTCCTATTCTAATATAATTAATTTGTAGAGTTTACATATGAAAATGCATATTATTGTATACGACACTAAACTAATTATTGTATACGTATGTTTATATGCTATTATGTTAATTTATCGGATCCTGGGGGCCCCTGGCACCCCAGGTAACGATTACAAGGGGATTTCTTAGGAAATTTTACCCCAAAAATAAAGCTATGTAAATTTTGAATAAACGTCAAAAAACTGAAAAAAAAACAAAACAAAAAAACAAAAAAAAAAACAAAAAACAAAAAAAACCCAAAAAACTTGGGCATTCTATCACAGGTGCTTGGATTTTAACATATGAACATATATTTAACCTTATACTTCTACTTATTACATATCTTTGAGGTTAGATGTATATTCATATGTCCAAAATCAACATGAATATTTTGTCTGTATGTAAATAATGATATTAGAGGTCTATAGAAGTAGGCCTAAGGGAGTGAACCGGTATAGCATAGACCTAATATTATTATTAAAGACAAACTTGCTGAATATTTTAAAAGTCAAGGTGAAAATAACTAACAGTATTCAATCTCGTAATTCCTATAACAAATACGAATCAGAGAGATGAGCAAACACGGATCCCTGGACATACCAGAGGTAGGATCAGGTTCCTAGGAGGAGTAAGCATCCCTGTCGACCGATTATATATCAGTGAACTTGAAATAAAAGACACCACGGAACCTTCCACATTTCCAGATTAAATTGAGTAGATGTTGATGGTGAAATAGAACTCAACATTGTAACAAACGGGATTATCTCAGCTTTCTGATCGTCAACTTTCCACATTTAAATAAAGATACAGCTCCCTTTTACTTGCTATAATTATGTATTTAGAATTATTCAATAAATGGATCATTCACTTTCAAAGAAAACAAAAATCGATCTGGTGGTACTGATATAAATATTATATGCAAAACCGTCTGGTTCTTATGATTTTTTGTAGTAAGATTCAAGTTTAAAATTGACATAAAGCTGGTCTACATATTACTTTGGAATCAATATTGTTTGTGGGGTCTCAATGTTCGTTTATTTCGTGAATACACTTACGTCCCCACGAATCAGTCATTCTTTGCAATAGCTTCTATAGTGTGATGTTGCATATATTCAAAATCACGTTACCCTTCGAAATTCCATCCCCACGAACACTGGACCCCACGAACATTAATGATTGTAGAACATTTCTTCAATCCTTAGAACTGTAATTTCAGTTAAGTCACATGCATGATTGTCTTAATTAACTATTAAACATATGCTGTCAAATAACTATTCATTCTAGCATTGTCTTCTTTCAACACACACAACATCATATAGAAGGAACATTAATTTCGGTAGGAATAACGTCTACCAAAATACCAACGATATTTATGCGAAGATTTATAGATGTTTGGTTAAATTATCTATGAATTTAGGAGCAGAGTATTACGTGTTTGTGAAGATGAAGTACAATCCTTTTTCCGCAAATAGCTATTTGCAGAATAACGATGACACTAACTGATATTAGGATATACTTTAAAACTTTGTGTTTATAAAGTACACCTCCTGACACTCTGACCGTCGTGGCAATTGTTTGTTATGAACACACGCAGGGTTCATATGGTACCAGAAAATACGAAATCCAGCATCGTGAAGCTTTTTCAGAACAAGAAGCTGATTCGGTGTATTACCTTTGCCATGAAATTCTACTAAGAATTGTGACACGTTATCTAATTGGTTTGTATTGATCATGTCTGGAACACTCGACCATTCTGCACCTTCAACATCAGCTTTAAAAATTGTAATAAGCGAAGATTGGTGATGCAAATCAGCACGAATTTTCTGTAACGGGGCTATATAACCAGCGCCGAATTTTTTGTACTCTCTACCGATTCCAAGTCGATGAAACCAAACCTTTGGTGCGTGTTGGTGAGTCCCAAATGGTGTTGTGGGGTCAAAAGAATATACACTGCAATCATATGTTGTTGATACATCATCGTCAAAAGAGAAATCGTTAAATATTCCAAAGGAATACACAATACAAGGATTTCTATGTTTCAACATTCTATCGTGACATACATCCCAACCACCATCGGTAAGTCTTCCTATCCTCAGTATATGTTGACAGAAAAATTGAGTAGTTTCGATATACTTGAAATACAAATCAGCTATTTCAGTACTTTTCATGTTTCTTATCCTTTCTTCAGATGGTAAATTTAAGGACAAGGAATTTGCGGATTTATCCCTAAGATTTGGTTGAACAAAGTATACAGCATAACACTTATTGAATCTGGGAGTCGCACAATGAAATAACCTATCAAACCACACAATCCGTAAGCCACTCTCGTGAAGCAATCGCATAGTCTTCAATATTTTAATGTAGTTCTGCTTTTTCGTATCTTTGGGATCAAAATGAAGCTCCAACAAGAGTTGCTTGACTTTTTTAATAGACTTTTCCTGAACCATCATTTGGATTAAATCAAGATCTGATATTGCATTCAGAGACATAGTCAGTATATCTATGACGCTGTTGGATGTGTTTGTTTTATCAATCCAAGACTGTAGAGTATTTGTAGACGACAACGGAGTTTCATGTATCTTGCATTTATATCTAGAAGCCATGTCAGTTGAGAAAGTGTTTTCTGGAAATGCTTTATTAGACAGGAAAACAACACCGTTCTCTTTGGGAGCATACGCCGGATCGGCACATATATACCAACCATTCCTCCTTGCCTCACCAGCACGATCTTTGAAAGCACAAAATGTTTGAATTGTTGTGATGTAGCGATGATACAAGCAGGTAACGACGTTCTCAGGAAGAGAATTCATTTCAGATTCCACAGGTATCTTAAGTGGCAAATCTCTATATCCTGTGTATTTGTTTTGCAAAGTCAAGAGACAGTTTTTGTCAAATCCTGGTGTATATTTTGCGAGGTACTTTTGATATTTTTCAGAATATGAGGAATTAAAAGAATTCAATGGTGTTTGGTGTTTTTGACTGAATTTGGGAATGACATTTGGCGCTTTGGTTCTTTCAGAGTTGTACATTTTCTTGAGTTCAGTATTAATCGATGACTTGCCATATTTCAGGTAAGTAAATACTAGTCCAAAACACATAACTGCAGCAATAAGAATGTTGAGTTTTTTCATCATGAAACCTGAAATAATGAAATACATATTTTAGGTATATAATTCGCAAAAGCATGCTTCAGGAAACAAAATGTTCAGAAAATATTTAGCAAATATGTCAGGAACAACTGGAAAATAACTCGAGATATATAAATGTATAAAATATTTCTGAGCTATCGGTCAATTTTGAAATATTTTTACTGTGTGAGAGAACAGAATTAAAAATAGTACTAGTGATAATTACATTATTGTAAGGAGACTGGCAAAAGCGGAGCGATTGTTATCATGGATAAAGACCACTACAAGGAAATGGTCCTAGATCATTGAGATGACATTAACTTCTATCAGGAACTATATATCTCCCATTGAAGATATATAAACTGTGTCTAAGATAGGGAAGCATATATCAAAATTTTCCAACAAATTACGTGGAGATCCGGGTTGTTAGAATAGGTCCTCAGTACCCCTTGCTTGTCGCAAGAGGCGACTAAATGGGGCGGTCCTTCGAATGAAACCGCAAAAACCGAGGCTCCATGTCACAGCAGGTGTGGCACGTTAAAGATTCCTCCCTGCTCAAAGGCCCTGAGAGCCGAGCATAGGCCTAAATTTTGCAGCCTTTCACCGGCTGTGTTGACGTCACCATATGAGTGAAAAAAATTCTTCAGCGGGACGCTAAACAATATATAATCAATCAATCAATCCAACAAATTAACGGAAAAAACTCAGATGTTTTAATCTAGTTTTAGATAAAAACAAGTAATTTGTATGGACTACCAAATCTCCACAAGTCTAAACAAATTCAAAACGGATTACAGAAGACCATATATTAAATTATCCCGTCCGACGGACTTAAAACTGCGACATGTATACCATAGCCGACCTTCCTTGTCCAACACTAAGACTTAATTTCAAATAATTTCCTAGATATCATACTAAAACCAATCTGCAAAATAGTCCCAATTCTTTCCGGGACGTTATATATTTCTTAGACCACACTCCAGAAATACCTCACATAACTTGGGTATAGAAGCTATTTCCTTCTGGACTGGCAAATATCAAGGAAGTATTATAATGGATATTTTCAAAGAAATTTATCTTTGAAGGGACCCCACTAGTTTTGTAAAATGAAACTTTCTTTTTTGATGACAAATATTTTCTACGAACAAAAGGTCACCCCCGCTTACGCAACTTTGGTTTTGGACTTCTAGAGTAGACACCGTTTACAGAATGCAAAATATTTTGGAGAAGAATTTGGTCTGTATATTCTTACTTAGATATTTTATTCAAAACAAATGCGGAAGGGAAATTGACAATTCAACATTATGGCAAATGGGATGATTTTAATTTCCCCATCATCAATTTTCCTTATCTATGTAGCAATATTCCATTATCACTGCATATGGTGCTTACATCTATCAACTCTTCGATATTCAAGAGCTTGATCTGCATATAACTTTTTAAATTGATCGATTGATTGTTTGTTTGTTTTACGTCAGGTCGAGAATTTTTCACTCCTATTGAGACGTCACCAGCTGTAGGTGAAGTACCACAAATTTAGACCTATGTTTAGCGCTCAGGGCCGTAGCAGTGAAGGTTCTTTAACGTGCCAACGCCTACCATGACACGGGACCTCCGTTTTTAAGGTCATATCCGAAAGACCCATGATTCTCACTTCTAAATGCCGAGCGTTTGGCGAAGGAACAATCACTACCTATTTTTCGTCTTAGGTTTGACGCAGCCACTGCACGAGCGGTGCTCGAACTCACGACCTCCCAGTTACGAAGCGAACGCTCTAACCACTCAGGTACCGCGGCCGGTAGATAACCATGTGATAACATTGCTTCATACGAGCGTTACTATAATAGATTTTTCAAATTTATTAACCAAACATATGCATGTGTTCAAAACTTTGAGTTAGAGCACTCATATTAATGCAGGCTTCTATAACGTCGCTGAACAGTCCATATCCATATGACATTTGTTGAACCTCTTCAGAAGCTTAGTTACACTGCGATTTTAAAGTGATAATGAATAGTTTCGTCATCGCAAACGCTGTGCCGGTTCAATTTCTGACGTCTAAAAATGGTCCCGGTATTATTCTATAGGGTCATTATAATTCTTAACACCGGCATTCTTCAGATACGGAACAATGCATGATTTTACAATGAGATAGTGAGACACACAACAGGAAATTAATTTGTAATTATTATTGAATCCAATATATCTGTAAATATTCTGAAGAACATTTTTGTGATTTTCTAGTTATAATCTTTGTTTCTGCCACCTTTTTTTGGCACATGCCAAATTTGATCCAAATCGTAGATCCTATAACTTTAAAGGTGCCCTGTAGCATTGTAAATATGTCTGATGTCATAATCATGACTTTGCAATTATGTTTAACGTTGCCTACGAAACGTCACGAGAATGATATCATAATGTAACGTGTTTATATACTAACGAACCCGCAGGGTGATAGGGCTATAATTCAATTCTTAATGTATTCTAGTCTCAGATTGGTCAGATTCAAACTGAGGAACGCAAGTTGTTTTTGTATAACCTGGTTTGGTATAGGATTCCGTCCCCTAGAAAACCAGCTGCCAGATTTATCACCATCTCCCCCTAATTTACAACGTAGCACTTTTTATTGGTCTTCTACAGGAAATAAAGTCAATGTGTACAATATGATACTTCGGTTAAATACACAGATTATTTTCTCGTTGTCAAGCAAGGCATGTGTAATTTACCAAGTACACAAATTCCTGTTTGTAAACAGCAATGCATTGGATGCATATAATGCTTGAATAATAGATTAAAACAAAGATATTATACTGAAAGGATAAGGAAACGCAAGTTTTGCATTGGAACTTGATATTTTTCATTTTTGTAAAGGATTATACATGTTGCGATATGCATCATCAACATGGATTTTTCAGGAACATGTGGACAAATTTTCATGCCTGTATCACAAAGGGTTCATCTGTAACAAAGTCCAAGTGATGTAACCCCGATTGTCTTGAAACTTAAGTTGGTTGGCCACTGACGACATCAGTATTTGGTGTGTCCTCCTAGTGCCAGTTGGACTGCCCTGATCCGTCTGTGCATAGAATTCATCAGAGTATTGATCACTCTCATCGGAACTGCATTCCACTCCTCTGTCAGAGCTGCCGCGAGCTGAGCAAGCGTGTGTGGACGATTGGGACGGTTTCTCACTCTTCTGTCGAGTTCGTCCCAAAGGTGTTCAATTGGGGACAAGTCGGGGCTATAGGGAGGCCAATCGAGAGGGATAATGTTGTTTGCAGCCAAAAAGTCCCGACAGATTCTTGCGACATGGGGCCTGGTGTTATCCTGTTGAAAGGTCAGATTGTGCTGCTGGACGAAGGGAACTGCGCATGGCTGGAGAACCTCATCCATGTATCTGACAGCAGTCAGATTCCCAGCGATGACAATGAGGGGAGTCTTGAGATCCCTCCCCAAACCATCACTGATCCTCCTCCGAATCTGCCCTTCTCCACAATGCAAGCATCATGGACGCGTTCGCCAGGTCGGTGGTAGACACGATGGCGGCCGTCGGCTCGAAACAGGGCGAAACTTGATTCATCTGTGAACAGCACCCGTCGCTACCGTCTCATGGTGAAGCGCCGTGGAGCATGTGCGTTTGTCCAGTTCATTCGACGAAGTCGGCGCTGGGGAGTCAGGCGTGGGCCAACGTGTGGTCGACGAGCTCTCAGATTTCCTTCTTTCAGTCGATTCCGCACGGTTTTCGGATGGATTGTGGACACCCAGGGCGTTGGCTGCGGTTTCTGATGCAGTGAGATGCGCATGTGTGACAGTTGAATAAATCTGTCCTGACGTTGGGTCGTCACACGTGGTCGTCCCGATCGAGGCCGATCTTGGAGTATTCCAGTGGCTTGCAGACGCTGAACAAGGCGGGAAATCGTCGATTCATGCACTCCTAGGCGCTGGGTAACACGTCTCTGCGACTGGCCTTGCATAAAGAAGGCAAGGGCACGCCCTCTCTCTACTTCATTTAACCGTGGCATTCTTGGTTTTACAGAAATGGCGTTATGAATGATGGAGAAAGGCTTGTGTTTGTGCAGCGCACACTTTGTGATCATTTTCAGACAGTTCAGGCAATTCATTCGCCCAGCGCACGTGCATGGCGCTATTTTCGCTTCGACCCATTTTACTCACTGTTTGTCACGGTACATCGAATCTCATCCTGCAGCAATAATGGGACTGCTTTAGCAAACCATTTCTCGCAGTTACAACATTTGCTGACTTTTTGGGATCAAATGGTAGCAAAAAGAAAAACTTGCGTTTCTTAATCCCTTCAGTATATATTCGAATGAATGATTTACCAAGACTTTGTAAACATTACCCTGTTCATTTTGAAATACATTTCTAATTGGGGAGTGCTTCATTGCTGCTTGATCCGTCTCGGCAAAGTAAACAAAAACAAAAAATAATGCATCACATTTTATAAGATGACGTCCCTTCGCATCAACATGTATATCGCGAATTAGCCACTTGCTTACGCATTTCATGTGTCAGATTTAATATCAGCCACAATATTGCATGCAAGGGTAAGTTTTCACGTAGTAGAAATCGTGATATGTTTAAAAGATTTTCTAATATATGAAGACTTACTTTGGGTAGGCCGTCAACAGTGCAATTTCCCGTATTTTCGCAATCTGTTGGAGCGATTTTAAAGGAAGTTCTTAAGAAAATTCACCCTCAGCAACTACCTTCACAATTTTGATAAACAGGTTTGTTTGTTTTACGTCCCATCGAGAATTTTTCACTCATATTGAGAACTAAGATGGCTGTCTTGAACACTGCTAGACGTGCTTTGTCTTGCTTGCTAAGCAAATCATTGCGCAGCTCAAATAATTTTATATTTTTCAGCATTTATGTACATTTTCATAAACAAATATTAGTACTTTCGTCTTTTTGCATTAAATTATGAGAAATGACTTTAATTTGGGGACAACCTATTCCAGTGGATGGTTTTTAACAGAAAGTCGAGTGCAGCTTGTTTAGACATTTGAGAAGGTAGGAGTTTGCCAGTTTTCAGAGTCCAACCCCATTCAGAAGGATCGAGATCTGCAACTGCTTTGCCTTTCCAGTACTGACTTTGTAAGTAAACTCGCATTGAATGAAACATGGCAGCATTAGAAGTTGGTGGAAGTGACTGCACTTGGACCACAACATGCCTCTTAACTGACATTGTTTTGGTCGTAAACTTTCTCCACCTGAGAATGTCTAAATCCTCTAGAGATGCCCCACCATACAATCTGACTAATGCTTTCTCTCCCGCCTTGATTATATCTTCTTAGCATTTTCTTGCAGAAATACAACTCCTTGCGATTTTAGATAAACATCATTCATTATCTTTTTCAAGGCAGCAGGTTTTCCAATGTCATGCAAACAACTAGTTGTGTCACACCCTGTTAAAGCATGAATAAAAGGGAGTTGACGATAACCATCAATTCCAAGAACTGACTGTGCTTTAGATATATCCCCAACTCTGTGGTTTTTCATTGAACTTTGTTTGTCAGAGGTGAAAAAAATGTTATGTATGTCTTCTTTTGCATAATAGCACAGCGGAACCAGCAAATCAGTGTTCTCTTCATATACAACCACTGTGTAATCGTCTGTCTTATCAACAGCTGTCTGACATATCAACAAATCTGCATCACCCTCGCTTTGTATGGCTTCAACATTGCTTTCCTCTAGTTTTCGTACAAGGAGGTCAACAAAACGTTGCTTATTCAATTCATTCCAAAGAAATGTTTCCTTCTCTATCCTCAGTGGCTTGTTCTCAGTAAATGTTAAAGTGTTTGTTTGAATTCCTTTGCTGCATCTTACGTGAGACATATCTTTAGTTGACGTACCATTGTAACCATCCATAACAATGATGGGTTTTTGATTGATTGATTGTTTGTTTGTTTGCTTTACGTCCCGTTGAGATTTTTTTCACTCGTATTGAGACGTCACCAGCTGTAGGTGAAGTACCACAAATTTAGACCTATGCCTAGCGCTTTTGTCACTTGTAAGAAAAGTTAGCCGACCTAATGAATAAGATGCACTTTCTTTGCATGTTGAAAACACCTCTGGCACTTTTCTTCCTGATTGAAAATTACCACTGCAGGTACTATGATAAATGGCATCAACCGCATGAAGATCCCTACCAAATTCTATCCTGCCTTTAACTTCAACTGCCCATTCATCGTTTCTGTCCTTACATATCTGTTCCAAAGTTGATTGAAATTGTGTCATTTAAAGCGAGTGTACACCATGTTTTGTTTTTTTGGTTTTTTTTTTGTTTGGTTTTTTTTTTTTGGGGGGGGGGGGTGTTTTGGGGTTTGTTTTTTTTTTCGTTTTGCATTGCCATGAACTGGTTTTCCGCAAAATAAACTGTCTTCTTTGAAATTGAATGTTTCTCTGATCTAAGTACTTTGGATCGAATAGGGGTTACCGGTGATGTTGATTTCCATTTCAAACTTTTTATAACTATAACATAAGTACGTCGACATTCCCCATGAACAACCTGTCCAGCCCTAGTAGATATAGAATCACCTCTTTCAGAGCTTGCATTGTTGATACCAATGCTTCCCTTTTCCCGTAAAACAATTATATTCCCTGTATATAGATCTTTGTTGCAGAGAACACATATATCCATTTTTGTATCGATTCAATTCAGCAGATAAACGCCCCCCCCCCCCCTTTTTTTTTAAAATTTGATCTACATTGCAAACCCTATCAGCCAACGATATTCGTATAGTTTCCTGTTTATTAATATTATGATACATGTAATATAGCTACACTCGCAACCTAAACGTATGTAACTTTATTTATTATTTTAATCCAAATTATAACATTTATGACATATTATAGTAAAACTAAATTTGAAAATAAACCTATCATTCTGAAATTCAATATAAGAAAACCATGAGGTATCATTCATAAAACATATCTTGCACTCCGTATGCTGTTTCAGTACTGATAATTGAATGTATAATATTTATTCAATAACAATAATTTTATGATCAAAAATAATATTTGAACAGCGGGAACGTAACGTGAGAAAGTAAAAACGATACATGCTGTAGAAAAAAGACTCCCAATCTTTAAAACTAACTTATAATAGGTCTATGTAAAAATACAGAATTAACACACACAAAAAAACACACACACACACACCGGCGATTATTTAAATATAACGCCACACGAGGAGATATCAACTGGTTAGGAGGACCCACGCGCCATTACATGAAATGACATCCATGAGGATACATTTGCCACGTTTAGGGTACTCTACACCTACAAGAATATAGCGCAACTTCATGTTTGGTTATTCGTATCAAAAAAAGGAAATGGGATTATCATTAACATTTTTAGACATTTTTTTAAAACGATGACTTATAAATAAAATGTAAACAACTTCATAAGACTTTTAATCTTTTCAAAACACAATAGTTAACCTTCAGTATCTGATAGCATTACAGTATTGAAATCCACAAGCTCTTCTTCAAGGTCATCATCTAATGATGATGAACGTTATTCGCTTCTCGTGCATCATCCCTGACTTGTTTAAAGTGATATGGTTGAACCACGACATTGGGCAGTTCGTCAGAAAACAGAAATTTGTCCATATCCATTGAATTAGTGCGAGATTTCGTTAAACATACGGTGTACAATATACACCATTTTCATTGCGTTGTGTACAGGGATGGGTCGTTGTATTTAAGTTATATATCATATCAATATTTTCATTCAGCAAGAACATCTACCTACATCTGGAGAAAGTTTGTAAAAACAATAATTGCTACCATTACTAATAATCATTTATAGACAGAAATCACTTTATTTTATTATCATTATTTTCAAGTATGACTGCATCGCTCTCAAGACCCTAACATTGAAAAGTATTAAATTTATTAATGTAAAAAAGAAACTGAATAAAACTCCACATCATAGCATAATATCCACAATAATTTTTATACCAATAATTTGAATGGATAAAAGAATTGGTTACTCAAACTTTTCTTCGACAAAATCAAATCACTAATATACATATGTAATAAAACAGTAATTCAAAAATTCTACACGGTTAATACACCAGATTAGTCTCCCCTCAGTTCTGGGGACAGCTTTGTTACCCTCAGACATCCCAGCCTCGGGCAACAGAACAGATTCCGCTGTCCCCAGCACTAAGTGAAAAATATTTTGGCCTCTTCACTAATCGCACATGATATAAATGTATGATTGATAGTTTGGTATAATTATTCTACCCCATGTTCCGTTTTATGTGTATGGTTTGAGACAGTAAATTACATGAAACGTGTCCTTGACAAAAGAACTCGTATCCTGGACACAAAACAGGAACAGGAACAAGCGTCTTAAACTCAAGAACCTGTGTCCGGGACGAAATCAAGACGATACATCTTGTGGTTTAAATATATCCTATTGCAATTCGGTGCTTAAGATTACCTTCTCCTAATAATAGATGGCATGAAATTATGTTTTGTTTCACAACCATTTCTTAAGCCAGGCTTCTAGTTAATAATCTATCAGTCGATGAATAATATCTAGATCAAATGTATGATTGTTGAAAATTATTATATAATCAATGGATGAACCTTAGCAAAATGTTTCCTGCTTTAACAAATATACATGTAGAACTGGGGAAAAGGTAGCCTACTCATTTTCTGCATTGTTTGACTGGTTATCGTCCATTGCAATATGTGTCAACAGTGGCGGATCTAAAGGGGTTTACGGTGGTTTGTAACACCCCCAAAACCACCACCCTCCATGATTCAACAGCTCTATCAAAAAATGATCCCTGTTTTTTTTTTTTTTCTTTTGTTTTTTTTTTTTCTTTCCCATTTTGTAGTCTTTAATCTTTTACCAAACATGTGTTGCACCCCCCCTCCACCCCCACCCCCCCCCCCCACCCCTTCCCGATGAAAACGTCTGGATCCATCAATGTAGATCATCCATGTTTTACACAATAAAAACGCAATGATAATCATTTTTTATACAAACATATAGTAAGATTGTAAACAGCATACCCTTAATTTAATTTTGTATTTCTTAATGTCTTATAGGAAGTATGAGATTGATCACTGTCCCTTACATGAATCAAAATACATTCACAGTTCTCTCTGACGTAGTCTTGTGTGAATTACATTTAGTGTATGTTCTTCAAATTAGGAAAGACAGTTGCAGTACCCTGTGATGCATTTTATCCATGTACAAAGGGTATGTTCACCCTTCAACTGGTACTTCAGCATAAACAGGTAGCTCAGTGATAGAGCGTTCACTCGATACCGGGAGGTCGTGAGTTCGAGCCCCGCTCGTGCCATGGTCACGTCAAACCTAAGACGAGTGATTGCTCCTTCGTCAAACGCTCGGCATTTAGAAATGAGAATTACAGGTCTTTCGGATATGACCTTAAAAACGGAGGTTCCGTGTCGCGACAGGTGTTGGCATGTTAAGAATGAATCACTGCTACGAGCAACAGTAAGCGTTAAGCATAGGCCAAAGTCCTTCGTTTGAAGAAAGTTGTATTTTTTCCCTAATATTATCTCATGTAAAACTTAGAACCCCTACTGTGGCCCCATCGTACCCCCATGGTCATGATTTTAACAAACTTGAATCTGCTCTATGACAGGAAGCTTTCGTGTAAATTTGAACCTTTCTGACGAAATGGTTCTTGAAAAGACTTTTAAAGATTTTACCTATATATAAGTAAAACTTTGACCCTATATTGTGGTCCTGTCCTACTCCTGGTGGTCATAATTTACACTAACTTGAATTTGTATTATGTCAGGCAGTTTTCACGTAAATTTGAACTTTTCTGTCCTAGTGATTGTAAAGAAGATTTTTAAATGGCCCCACCCTATTTTTGCATTTTTGTGATATTTCCGCTTTGAAGGGACTTACCTCTTCATTTCAAGTAACTTGAATTCTCTTTATCCAAGGATGTTTTGTACTAAGTTTGGTTGAAATTAGCCCAGTGGTTCTGGAGAAGAAAAATCTGTCAGTGTATTTTTCCTACTTCGCTTCCCTTTGAAAAAGGCGTTGTCCATAAAACATGTAGAAATTTGTTTATTGAGCTACATTGACCTTTAGAGCTAGCGCAGCTACATGTAAATGAGCGGATCTAAAAATTTTCCCAGGGAAGTGAGTTCAACTCTATGCATAGCAAGGCGGTAATTATGATCCCCAAATATAAATGACGTATTTTGATTTAACGCAATGATTAGATACAATTTCAAAACTTGCATAATTTAGTAAGTATATGGTTTACCACCACCCAACCCCTTTCTTTGATGTTTTCGTTGTTGTTATAAGACATTCCATTCACAAGAGCCTAACATTAAGTTGATCATGGTCATTTGACGTCAAATGTTTTCATAGACATATGTAAAATAATAAATTTCTCTTTGATAGTTTAAGTGACAAGGCTGATTTTTATCATGTGCGTGTATGCTAAACTTACTTTTCAACTCCTAATTTATTAATTGATTGATTATGTATTGTTTAACGTCCCGCTCGAGAATTTTCCACTCATATGGAGACGTCACCATTACCGGTGAAGTGCTGCAAATTTAGGCCTATGCTCGGTGCTTATGGCCTTTGAGCAGGGAGGGATCTTTAACGTGCCACACCTGCTGTGACACGGGGCCTCGGTTTTTGCGGTCTCATCCGAAGGATCGCCCCATTTAGTCGCCTCTTACGACAACTCCTAATTTAAGATCCGTCACTATTTTAGTTGTTTATGATGTCAAAACGGAGACCATGACGTCACGTACTTACATATCTTGATAAACCACGGTATTGCATTTCGTTTTATACATTCGATCAATGTGTAAGCACCATAAAACTACCAGCAGGCATGTTTATGAAGCTAACGTAAGTCTAAATGATATCTTAATACATTGTTAAGAAGAATTTTAATCCATATGCGCTTATCGACCTTATCTAACTTACAAAAAAATCTAAGAATTGTTTCAATCACAGGAAATTCTAAACTGGATTTAAGAAAAAATGCCAGCGCCCATGTTACTTGTTGCTCGACGAAAAAGTCGTACAAGACTATCTCCTTCACGCATAGTTCTGATCTTTCGCCGGATTTGGCTCCACTATTTGATATTTTTGGTTCTTTCGGCTCTTTCAAATTTGTTCTTATTTCGGATTTCCAACATTTTTGACCTGAGCATCACTGAAGAGACATTATTTGTCGCATCTGGTGCATCAAAATTGGCACCGTTTATGGTTTACATTTCAAAGTGTGTTAGGGATACTGATTACACTCTCTGTTTTCTTGATGCTATTTGTAGGTACTTCTTAACGAAAGGTAAATTAAAAAGACATTTAGAACAGAATTTGTAGATAAAGATAAGACCCATTTGACAATTTCTAGTTTGAGTGACCAACCCCTTAAATAAAAACGCAAAGTGGGGTCAAATATATAGTTTCTTCATTTTCTAAAAATTGCTCAGGCGGCTATAAACAAACAAACAAACAAATATCTTAAAAACTAGAAGAATGTTATGCGTTATTAAAACAAAGCTGTTTGTTTTAATGTTTTACAAATGCTGATGTCAGCAAAATGATCGCTGATTACGTAATAAGGGATTTCTATGGGATTGCTGTACAAAACTTTGATGTTTCTATCTCTTCAACCTATAGTATTTTGTAAAGCGTTAAATGACATGACTTTGCCAGAATATGACTTTAAACAATATGTTCTCTTCAAATTTTGTCTTACTTTTCCATTGAAGGAATTCCAAGAATCGCCCACTACTGAATATCCTATATATCCTGAAAACTAGAAAATTTATTTAAACATTATAGAACAAATGTTGTAGATGTTGAAAAGACATAGTCAACGATATACAGGTTTAAGTCCATTAAATAAGGGGCCGAGAGAAATCATACGTTTTCACTGAATATTTCACAAACCAAAAAGAATCTATTAAGCATTATTGATTGATTGATTATGTATTGTTTAACGTCCCGCTCGGGGGAATTTTTCACTCATATGGATCGATAGTTACGTAACAGATGATCTGTATGGAAATACCGGTAATATACGAAAAATTGATGGTTTCTATCTCTTTTATGAAAAATGTTTTGTAAAGCATTATATAACATACATTTTTCAGAATGTAAAGTGTAAACAATGCGAATAAAGATTAATTGATTTAGTCTAAATTTCGGAAATGAAATGAAATGGGAAATCAGCCCTTTTGCACTCCTTCTTTTGCCATTTCGTTACGAAGGGAAACAAAATAAAAAATTTTAAGGATTTACTATTGATTTCATGTACTCATCTTCAGAGGTACTCTACATCATAACGACTGACTTCCTTTTCAATTATTAATGAAAATATGAAAAACAGCAATATTTCTCTATTCAGTTCAAATTTCATTGCCTACCTCAGTAGTTTAGCACGTGGACCGCGAAAGTAGAGAGGGAGGACTCGAGTTCACCAGGGGCTTTATTCTATTTATTTTTTTTTTTTTTCAAATTTCTTTCTATTAAAACTGCATTTTTTACTAATAAAATACATTTGAAAATTTCCAATTTCAAAATGTTGTTGTACATACCCTATACATCAAATTTCTCTGGTGTGGCTTCTTCCTTAAATCTTAATGAACACCATGCCTCTGTGTGCGTACACGAGTTCTGTTCTCTTGTAACAAGCACTTTGGCTAAAATGTCCAAGTCCATATATTAACATGAATTTTCGTATATTATGTTAAGACATTAAGTGTTGTTTGATTAGCTTGATATTAATTCCATATAAGTCAATAAACTAATGTCTACATATGTATCAACACTTTTCACTGCGGTACACTTTCGACATAGATCAGACCAAAAACATATGCGCACCATGTTGAATTCCTTTAATGGGCTTTATTTCAGTTGCGACTAATTTTTTTTTTCTTCAAAGTATACGTTGCTAACAATGCCAATAAAGAATAATTGATTCGTTTTAGTCCAAATTCCCTGCAAACAGGAAATTCAATGTTCCTAATGGACTAAAAAGAGAAATTAGCTATGCACGTCCAAAACAAAACAAACATTTTGCTTTATTTTTGTGAAAACAAGTGTTGTTTTGGCATTTTTTTTTTTAATTTAAGTTTGGTAAATAATACCATTACGATGCACTTTCCTGACAAATTAGAGCAAAGACGTACGAGCGACACGACAAATCCCCTTATTCTATTCCACTTTATTTCTGTCGCTATATCTTTTTTTTTTTTTTTTTTTTTTTTTTTTTTTTTTTTTGGACAAACTATGTGTTGCGAACAATGCGAATAAAGAAATGATTTTAAAAATGGATTTTTTTTTTCGCCTACATTGCTTTCAAATAGAAGAAAAAGTCTTTGTAAAAGATGAAAAGGAAGCCGGCTATATTACACTCCCCTTCTGCGTGCAATCTTTTTAATTGATAACGGTTAAAGGTTGAGTCTTGAAACTTCCAGGGATGATAGAGGGTAACTTATCGATCAAACACAGGTGTTTCAACTTTTTGGCGTCATTACCGGTCGTCATCACAAGTGAACAATAAAATACACGTCAAATTTATGCTTTTGAAACAAAACTTGCATGGGATAATTAGGTCTCATTCGGAATTTCAGAAAATGTTTGACTTACCAGAAGGTAAAATTATAACTTCCGGTTTTCGGAGAAAAACTTCAGGAAATTGATCTTTGTTTATACTCATATGCATATATCAAGTGTTGATATGATTTCACATGGATTGTTAATAGGACCCAACGTATGGGTAACGTCATATACTTTTTTCAAAATTGGCTTTCGTTTGTTAGATGTAGATTTGTCTAATTTCCGTTTGTTAATGTCTAATTTCCCTTTTCTTAGATTCTGTTCGACCGTTTTGTCAGAATTTAAAGATTGAGTCATGAAACTTTTTAAGGATCATTGATGGTGACTTGCAGGTGAGACATAAACATTTCATATTTGATTCCGCCACTTCCGTTGTCCACAGGAAGTAGTTTTAATATAGGGATTTTTTTTCATTTAGTGTTTATTATAGAACCTAACAAAGTATTTCAAGTCATACCATTTTCACATAATGTTGGATCTTCCAAACCGGAAGTTGTATCCCCGTGGGAATCCAGGTTGTTAGAATAGATCCTCAGTACCCCTTACTGATCGTAAGAGACGACAAAATGGGGCAATCTTTCGGATGAGACCGCAAAAACCGAGGTTCTGTGTCACAGCAGGTGTGGCACGATAAAGACCCCTCCCTGCTACAAGGCCACAAGCACCGAACATAGGCTTAAATTTTGCAGCCCTTCACCGGCAATGGTGACGTCTCCATATAAGTGAAAAATTTTCAAGGGGTACAATAAATTATATATAACCAATCAATCAAATTGACAATTTTTTATCAAAACTCTCAGAGATGATTCCTACACACTGAATTTAGAATTGTCAGTTGATTTGGGCATTTCCGGTCATAACGTAAGTGAATGAAAAAGAACTCAAAAGTTGGTTAAAATTGATAGATCTTATATCTTACGTGTTTCTACATATATTTTGAAGAATTACTGTAGCAAGTGATATAGATTATGCATTCTTCAGTATAAATTATATTATATATAATATTTATTCATTAATTTTGATGAATTGGGATAATTATTTTCATAATATACATTATGTGAGCCCAAACATATAAAATACAATATTGTTGAAAATATCACGAGATCTCAATATTGGTCATTTTCCCCAGTATGTATGGATTTAACCTTGACAGAATGGTTTTCAAGTTACAGATTCTCATATTAGATAAAGGAGTGGAGTAAGAAATGCATACGTTGACGGATCATTCTACACATATACCCCCGATAACATTTTGAAAAATTTTATATTGTCCTATATTTATAAAAGACATAAATTTGAAGTATATTTAAAATCCCTGATCTCATTCAAACTATAATCAAGTATATCTATACCCAAAAGTTTATGTAGCGCATGACAATATTTAGACAGAGTGCGAGTTACCTTCTATTACAGCATGGTAATCAACTTCAGATGAAAAGCAACCATGCCTTTGCATCACTTGCCATGTTTGACATTCAATACCTTATTATAGAATGGCTCGATAAGGATGCAGTGCAAATGACTCACCCTCATTCATCAAATACGTCATTGACGTAATCTGTGTTTCCCAACCGATTTTTGTTTAAAGCTTGAATTATCTTTAAAGGAACACATCTATAGAATATATCGTTGACTTATAGGGCTGGTGTTGGTTTCCGTCTTTACAAAAAGCTTATTAATTTCCGTTCCGGTTGATGACTTTAGGCCACATGCGTGTAGTTATTTGTTTCTCACGCATCGCTTTAGTTCTAGTAAAATACATGTAACTTGTAGAGATAGAAGAAACCATTACACAGTCGTTATCTGAGCAACATGAATTGTGGACGCATTTTTTGTTCCTGGTCTTGAAATTTCATTTCGTATTTCTCAGTTTACTTTTGACAATGCGATTACTTCATATGTGTTTCCTTTCTTTGGAAATAATATTTTAAAAAGTCATTGGTGTACACAATACAAATTATGAAAATTAAATTCAAGAAATTAACTGCCGTTACAGAAATGTAGCCTACAGCTTAAAATCCTGATCAGGGTATAGAATATTGTCTTCAAGATATACAATTTTTAAATGTACGAGGGACACTTTTTTAAGTTCGTAGAGTAGGGCGGTCTTTTTAAAACCGCTTGAAATATCAAAATTTCATTTATCTAAGACCTTCGAAATATGCCCCGTCTGCCTCAACACACAGTTTACACCGATCTACCCATTTCCGGAACGCCGCCCGGTACTCCTCTTTAGGTATATGTTGCAGACACTGGTAGACCGCACTGCCTATACGACAACGGGATTCAAAACGGTGCCCTGCCAGCATTTCCTTTAGTCTTGGGAACAACCAAAAGTCACAGTGGGACAGGTCAGGGCTGTATGGGGGATGATCTAAGACATCGAGCCCAGATTATTTCAGATATTCCTGTACCGCAGCAGAATTATGGGGCCGGTGCGTTATCATGGAGTAATTTGATGCCGCGGACACCGGTGCGCGGTCTGCGTTTCTGATAGAAATCAACAAGTTGAGCAAGAACACTTTCTCTGTAAAATTTTCCAGTGACAGAACTACCTTTCGGGACTGGAATTTGAAGGACTGGACCTTTCGAATCAAAAAATATCGCATACAACATGCGATTTGATGTTTTGCAACGGCGCGCAATGACAGGTCTGTCGCCCTCATATGAAACCCAAACCTTATTTTTAGCCTTAGAATCGGGTTGAAAATGATAGGTTTCATCACCTGTAACTATCTCTTCCAAACGACGTGGGAGACATCTATCATATCTTTTATAATTTGCGATGCAAGTCTAACCCGACTTTGTTTCTGCTCGTCAGTGAGCAAATGGGGCACCCAGCGCGCGCAGATCTTACGTAGCCCAAGTCGTTCACGCAAGATCTTCAAAAAACTTGACGAATAAATGCCACTTAATTCTTTTATCCCTTGCATGGTATAACGTGCGTCTCCCTCAATTAACGTTTTCACAGTAGCAACGTTCTTTTCCCTCAAAACGGAAACCGGCCTACCCATTCGAGGGTCATTTTCAATTGACTCCCGACCATCATTAAAACGACGTACCCACTTGCAAACTGTAGCATATTTTAAAGCACCATTTCCATAAACCATTTGCAAATCAGCATGAATTTCCGTTGACGGAAACCCGGGGTGTGCTCGAATCTTACAATATACCCTCTGTTCAGAGATTTTTCCATCCATATTAAACGCTATATTTTACTATAGTGTATAAAACCACGTGTTGAAAATACCCAGCGCAGCACGCACGTGGACCTCGTGCGCCGCATACCGTGGTACCGTTCGAGAGAGGAATGATTATGCAAGTTCTGTGTAAAAATCGTGCAACTTCATAATCGCGTTAAAAAGTTATAGGCTTACTCTACGAACTTAAAAAGTGTCCCTCGTAATTTGCAGATGTAGATGAATATTTGCATGAGGTTTTATTACTTTCATGAAATGTGTATTCATCTGAACACCCCCCCCCCCCCCCCCCCATCAGTATTTAGAGATACATCCTTTGTGTCCTTACCTGATGCCTGGATAATGGCAATGGGACATAAAACCTTTACTAACCCAACCCCCTCTTTTCTAATCTGTTAACCTTCTTCCTGCATTTTTGGCATAAAATATCGCCAATGCAGACATTTTTCCTGAGGAATGAACTGCATCTACTCTGCAGTATCTCTCCCACAACAATACTATTTCCCAGTGATGTTCTTGAAAGGCAAGCTCAGCAATTTTTGCTCGGCACGATTTTTTTTTTTTTCGTGTCATTTGTATCGAGTAACACAGAGGAAATGATTTTTGTTCTCAAACAAAATGTGCTTACAGTGAGGTATAGTTCCGATTGATTGCTTTTACTTACAATTTCTGATCTGCATTCTCATAAATATCTTTATATCAAGAGCAAAAATGCATTTAAGGAAGAAAGTTGATGTAAAATACACAAGCCTGTGTACAGAAAAAAAATTAAAATGATGTTTAAACAAGAGAAATTTTTCAAACTGTAAAAATGTGCCAACAAGTGGATTTGAACCAGGGCACTGAAAATTTTGATTGTAAGCGTCTTCGGTCTAACCATCTGATCTATACTAACTATGAATACAGACGATTCAATTTGAACCACGATGATAGAAATGGATTTTCTTTTCTTTATAGTTTTTTTTATTCTTATTTTTTTTTTATTTATGTTTGTAAAGTTCGACCTCAGGGCTGGTGCCCCTAAAAAATGCATTTTGAATTATTCCGTAGATCAAAACCTATGAAAATACCATACTTTTTGTGAAGGGAAGGCCTGCCCTGAATGACTTCTAGGCCGAAAATCATGCACAAATAAGCGTTATTTTACTGAGAAAATATTGTTTTAGCCAACGTTGAAGGTTAATTTAAAAATTGCTAATACAAAAGGTTCAAAATGCAAATTCAAAAAAAAAAAAAAAATATAGAAAATATATACGATAACAAATAACAAATGAACATTGATTTTCAAAAGTGAATCGTTCTCTCCTATAAGTCAATTCTTTTAAATATTCCGAATACATCCTTTCCGTCGTCATAAAATCTCGACTTTTAGTATTACCACAATTAATAAGAGCGCCCAAGAAGGAATTAATATCGGACATTCACATCGCCGTGCAAAAATTTCGGAAAACGGACGCGTGTTTGTTTGTCCTGTATCCGTTCAGTTCGGGGATTGAAATTGTAACTTTCAGTTTTCGAAACATAGGGCATGTACAGTTTTTTTCTACCTCAATCACTCACTGCTATTATCAAAATACGTGGGGTGGTGGTTCAATATCATATCTTTAATATTTGCATAATGCTCGTAGTAAAAAACAATATAGACGACTCCCACCCCCACCCCCTTCAGTCAAATCTACCTGCCTGCAATCAATATCAATATGGAAGGATGCAATAACTCGGTCAAATGGAACTATTAACAGAAAAAAAATTCTTATGAATACAAAAATAATTTAATGTTTGCATTCTATTTGCTTCTATCCACATAATACTATCCATTATAAACTTTCTAATTTCTGTTTAAAATTGTTTTCAAGTTAGATGCATTAAAATAATAGGTACCCCCCCCCCCCCCAGCACAGAGAGAGAGAGAGAGAGAGAGAGAGAGAGAGAGAGAGTTTTATCACTGAGAGCTTTGCAAGTGGGTTTTTTTTTTTGGGGGGGGGGGGGTATTATGTCCTTAAATTGAAATAATTGAGCACAGCTGATCAGTTGTTGACCGACTTTTTTTTAGTTCAAATGAAACTCGATGTACTTTCTGTTATTCAGAAATTCTCCTTTCTTTTATCAATAGGCAAATCTGACTATAGATCTACACATATGTGCATGTGT
The DNA here is from genome assembly GCA_024699665.1 of Ostrea denselamellosa. Taxonomy (NCBI): domain Eukaryota; kingdom Metazoa; phylum Mollusca; class Bivalvia; order Ostreida; family Ostreidae; genus Ostrea; species Ostrea denselamellosa. Next base: position 15,843,685 of record JAMZEH010000018.1, read on the forward strand.
CTGCCCTCGTTTTTCTACAAGTGGCTCCTTTAACACTACGCCGCGTTGAATTACATTATTTTTTTACATCCTGAATGCAAGTACAAGTTGGTATGTCAATTTAGAACGCTGTAATTTTTCTGGGAAGTTTGTCACTGCACACTGCACCGTAACTTAAAATATTTACTGCCTTTCACATTTTCTATAAATATGCACTGCTTGAATTACTCCGGTGCAACAACTACATATGCACACAGACCATGTCAAATGAACTTGGCGGACGGGACTAAGTACTGCGTAATCTGAAGTAACGTTAATTGTGATTCATACCAAGTATTATTCTAATTCAAAATATTTTTACTCTTCGTTCTTTGTTTTTGAGGACAAACACACGAATCTCGCCGGTAGGATGTTTAATGACATCAGAAATACGAGTTCCGAAAATGAAGTGTTTTAACTATATATATATATATATATATATATATATATATATATATATATATAATAACAGAGTGTTTCAAGAAAGAAAAAAATAATAATGAACATGTTGAACATAAATATCAAGCGAGTTCTCACCTATAACTCTCGAGGTTGTCGGGACACACTTGATCGGAAGCCTTCCGTCAGAAAGTAGCATGAAGATTTATACAGTTCAGAACGCTGACTCAGCAAACACCGGTTTAGGAAACTGTCATGTATTGGTTGTCTACACTCACATGTATGTCAAGAAATAGCTGATACGTCCATGTAACCGGGAAGTGTGGACTACTGCACTATTAAAATTAACAACTTTATTTCTAATTGTTAATAAATGACAAATGGTAAAATCTAGGACTTTTTAACTATACTTTAAATCTGGAGCTGTCGTTAAATCATACACTGTATAAAACATAATGAAATGTTTAACCAACAGTGAACACTGTAGAAATAAGACATCTTTTTTCATTTTAGTTTCAAGTCATCACATGTCAAAAATATATTAAGACATAGTAAGGTTTTTTGTCTATCTATTTATCTATCTGTGGGCCTCCGAGGCCTGGTGGTTAATGCATCGCACTCAAAATCACAAGGCCTCTCACCTTTAATCAGCGCGGGTTCGATTCTCGCTTGCGCCGATATATACTGAACATAAAAAAACGCACCACTAAAAATTATTTTTTTCTCAAAAATTAGAATATATTGTATCATAATTTCAATCGTCCCAATTGATGCAGCCTTTAAAGTTTTTATTCTGTAAATTTAAAGGTCTTGTTCAATCAAGCGCTTACAAACTCAAAAGTGTTTTAAAACACCTTTTTTGCACGTGCAAAACATGCCAATTACACTGAATGAAAATTAAAACTTATTTTCTGTGTCTTCAAACTCCATCTTCAGAAGGAAAGTCTGAAATTTCATTTTTGTTGACAAATTAATACGTTTTGATGCCACGCTTAAGCACTGATGAGCGCAACCAAGCTATAGGTATGCTCCGTACAGGCCTTTCCACTCGGAATGTTGCGAATCATTTCAATTGCCATCACAGTACCATTGTCCGTATTAAGTATGGTTCCACGTAAAAATCGGACAAAATGAAATTTTCGTGAAAGTCCGTGGACAATATTAGAAAGTCACCAAATGTACAAAGTATTTTTGATTTATTTCGCCTCGTTCCAAAAATATGGACATATATTTATGAACACCGAGAGATCCATGCTTAGTGTAAATCTGTACAAAACACTACTTGTATTACCTTTGAAATCTAAAAACAGTAAAGCGGGAATGAAAATATGTCATTATATAACATTAAACAAATGAAAAAGGCATGCTTTGAAATAATTTTTTTTTGAAAGTTTTAATTTAACAATATACGTATGCAAGCCACTGAATCAGCACATTTCGGTAATTTGAATGCAATTATTTACATATTAAGACAAAACTCGCAATATTTACAATTACTATACAGCATGAAAACAATTTTTTTTTTTTGGAACAGGAAGCGGACAATATTAGATTTATAATGATTATGTCACAAGTGAAAGAAAAAAAGGGGAGGTGACTCAAAAAAAAAATAACATTCGTTATAACTTTTTTTGTTTTCATGCTGTATTTATAGATTGCTGATTCAGTGGCTTGACAGCAAAATATCAAAACAGAATTCTTTTAGATTAAATTCTGTGTATGTGGAATAATTTTGAAAAAAAAAAATTAAAAACAAAACCACCAGTGTGAATTGGCCTTTTGTGTGAAATTTGGGGTACGTCACCACTAAGCTATCCGTGTTTTTAGAACGTTATAAGATATTGCATATTATGTTGCATACCACCAGTTCATTCTACTGAAAATGACATGTAATACCTACACTCCTGTGAAATTTTTGTTGTTGTTGTTTTGTTTTGTTTTGTTGTTGTTTTTTTTTTGTGTGTTTTTTTGGAATTATTTCATATACACAGAATATTATTTGTAGTAGTGATAACTGTATCCAGCTCTTGACAAATCATAATTTAAGATATATTTACATACACAGTCATAAAAAAAAAATTAGGTTCTGTGTTTTCTAAAAGAATTCTGTTTTGATATTTTCTGTCAAGTAATTAGTGTTAATCAATGTTAATTATCATCTCCATAATCGATAAGACTAAAACCGAGTCTGTTTCAGTTCAGTCATTTCTCTGCTTGGGCCCTTGAGTGTATATTTTTGTAATCAATTTTTTTTTTTTTTTTTTGGACAAGTCATATTTAGCCTAATGTATATTTCTCTTAAGTTTTCAAACCAGGATCATGACGTGTCATAACATCATTACACATAAGATTGCATTGGAAAAATCTTTGGTAAATATGTAGTACTACATGACCCCTTCTGATGAGGCCAAAGTCAAAACCCCCCTTTATATATTAATATGAATACTAGGCTCTGAAGGGTGTACTGTAATGAAGTTTTATGATAAAAAATGTACAAACTCAAAAACTACAGAAATATATATCAAGGGGAGAGAAATAAAGTGATTTTCTTGTGTCCTGAAAAAATGATGTCTATCTTATTCTGTTATAGGACTCGGAGGTGGCGCACTTGCATACATCAAAGTGGATTGACAATTTTCAAAAACCCAAGGATATACTGACAGTGTTGACAGGTGGGAAATAGGCCAGCTCAACACAACTCTAGTAAAGCAAGTGAAAGTATGAGATGATATTACAAAAGAAAACAAAGGAGTCCACAAATTCATTGTTGAGCATCAAGATAGTCTGAAAATTAATCTGATCATAATATTGAAAATTTATGAAGAAATAAATCATGACAAGTAAACATAAAAGCATTCTTACATGATGAATTTTCAAGTTACTTCAACTGGAAGTCCCCATGTACTTAAATTCAAAAGGGAAACAACTTATGAAAAAAAATAGATACCATTGGGTTCAACTGTGTAATGAAGTAGTATTCACATGCGAAAATACAAGAAAATTTTATTATGTAACATACCATAGGATAGATCAAATATTGGTCTATTTTTTTTCAATTTTGGGCTCTTCACCCACACCTTTCTGGGTGGGAAAGGTACACGCTTGGGTCTCAACCCTTGAAATTTTTCTAACTCTGCCTCTGCTTCATAAATACGTTTGTTACAAATGTATTTGACCATTTGTTCCTTGGTGTCTTCTAAAAATATAATTTCAAAATACAAAAAAATTATCTAGGTCAGTTTATTGTAACTTTCTGTTTCTGTGTACATATATAGTTTATAGAGGATTTAAACTTACAAGTTTCAACTGTTAAAAAAAATCTTACAGATTATGGAATATAGTGATGGGATAATTAAGGATTCATTTTCAATTAACATTACATAAACTAGTGTTTACATCATTATGTAAAACATAGTTATATTTTTTTTTAAATCTGAATGCAACCTGTGCAAGACTACAACATTGTGCCATAAATGAGTTGACTCCTATTTTTTAATACCATAATTCATTGAAAACAATCCCTTTTCTACAGTATTTTCATAAAATTATCTACGTCATTTTATTGTAACTTTTACACCATTAACAACACAAATACCTGCAGCTTCTGTATTCGGTGTCTTTTTTATTTTTCTTAACAGCCACACATACACAACTGTAAAAACATCACATTCAAGATTTTTGTTCCACTCTAACAAAGAATAATATATGAAAATCAAGTGGTATAAGTTGATATTGAAGTTTGAGTCATCATATTTCTGAAATTGTTGGCCAAATTTTTAAAAATCATAAATGTCATGATGTTTTGTAAAAAATGATTTATATTTCATATCAGAGCAAAAAAGGGGTTCAAAATGATTTTTTAATCAAGACCTCTTCCAATTTTCAATGGTCTATATATATATATATATATATATATATATATATATATATATATATAAAAGCACTAAGTTCCAGCAACACCCGATACCCGAGGAAGGGACGGGTCGTCCCGAAAATTTGACAGTTTTGTTTTTCGTGTTCTTGGTCATTTTAGTGCTTTATATATATATATATATATATATATATATATATATATATATATATATATAGTATAAAACACAAAATTAAGTTGACTATGGGATGCGCTATCAATTAATCTATGCGGCTAACACACTGTAAATTACATGAATAATATATGAACTATATATTTTATCTATCCCCCCCCCCTTTTTTTTTAATCATACAGATTTCTTTGAACGCATTCACAATTTTGTATTCATGAAGAAATACGCTTGAAAGGTGTACTAGTCTGGTCCAGATTTTGAAAAAAGAGGCTAGAAATGGGTTCTAACGGCAAATTATTATTATTTGGTCCAACATAACTTTTTAACCTAATTTGCGTATGCTGAATCCGAAAAAATATGTTGAACTTCATGAAAATGGCGTTAAATAGGTCAAAATGGCGATTCAAAATGGCGGTGTTGAAATTTGCAAAATTATCTATATGGCTTTATTTTAAAAAAGTTTATTGCAAATTAAAGCAATTTAAAGGCTTGTACTAAACTTATATGTGTCTGAAAAATAGAATAAATTGTTCAATGTTCGTTAAACAATTAAAATTGTGAAAAAAACGATTAAATCCCAATTAACTCATTTTTTCGCAACCGCATATTGACGCACAGTATATATATGCATTTTGATATGATATTTAATGCTTATTTCCTTCTAATTGTGCAAATTATTCAGTTAACGTATTGCATACTTTATGATATAAATGCACTTGAAATTCAACACAGTGTTCAATGGTTTTCACAATAGCGCGACCGACACAATCGAGGATTGAATTAACAAATGATTCTGACATAAGGTATAAAACTGATGGCCGAGGTTATAGGCTTGTCATATCTCACCACTCATTGATTAGAAATCATGACTGAACGATCACTTAAGCGAAGTTATCAAATAGATACAGATTTGTGTGTTATATGTCAGGAAAAAAAGACAGACACGTTAGAATTAAAAAGCAAAAAGTCAATCGAAACGTTGACCGAGAGGGCATCTCGTCGTAAGAAAGTTAAAGATGCCAGGAACTATGATGCCATTGACAGAATAGAAAAATTAAGTCCGAATGATAGAGTTCTATGTCATAGGAAATGCTATAGTGCATTTACTCACCCCAGACCAATTCAGTTAATGGAAAGAAAAGCATGTTTGCTTACAAACACATCTGATACAATCAACGTCGATACAGAGGATGATGTACCGTCTACGTCATCTTGCTCACACCCTTCTGCAGCAGCATCCCGAACTTTGCGAAATGCATCTACACCAATAGATTGGGAGTTATGCATATCGTTATGCAAATTAAACAGAAGCTATTCAACATTACAACATTTTCTGTTAGCGACATGGTTCTTAAAAATGCAAAGTATGACAACATACTTCGTGTTAAGTTAGGAAACGTTAGCGATTTGATAGCTGCAGAGGGTAAGTACCATCTAAAATGCATGAATGCTTTTAAGTATGATACACAAAAAACAGAAAAGGAGTCAAAATGTGAAGATCTGGCCATGATATTTCTTGTTCGAGAACTGGAGTACGCAGCCAGCAAGTGCCAAATCTTACAGCTCTCTGATACATGGAACAGGTACTCCAAGTTGGTAGAAGAGGTAGGATCTGAAATGCCACAGTCTTTTATCACTCGTAGATCAACGTTTAAAGAAAATCTGCAAGCCAAGGTGCAGAATATCTTCCAGTTTCTTCGTCCCCTCGATAGAGCAGTATCTGAACGCGAAACTCTTTTAGTGCCCCATATTCTTTCTAAATCTCATTTTGGAGATACGTTTCATGATGACCAAGATACCATGGATGACGAATTACTCACTATGCCATGTTATAAACCTCCACACAACTCATTTCATGAACTGGTACATGTTGCACTAAGATTAAGATCAGACCTGCAAGATAGACCTGGTCACATGGGTTTGAATGTTTGTGAGGCTGATGCCGTAAGTTGTGTCCCAGATAGTATCCTCATGTTTCTGAATCTTCTTTATGGCGGACAAGAGGTCTTTGATTGTACTGATGGCAATGACAATCCAGATTGCAGCAGACAGAAGAAAATAGTGAGCGTAGCTCAGGATATTGTGTATGGGGTAAGTAATGGAAAAAAGTGGACTCCAAAGCATATTGGCCTTGCATGCACCTTGCATCAAATGACAAGGTCAAAACAGCTGTTAAACTTGTTTAATAGTGCTGGTCACACCCTGAGTTATAAAGATGTTCTGCGTGTTGACACTGGGCTTGCAGAGGAAAGCCTTCAGTCTATGGACGAAAGGACTGGACATTTCCTTCCCTCGAATTTAAAGCCAAGCGTTTTCACACACTTTACAGCTGACAATATTGATATTAGTGATTCAACACTGGATGGCAAGGAAACATTCCATGCAACGCAGATAGCATGTTGGCAACGAGGGTCGGGAAATGACATTAACCTTCAGCACATAAGTCCATCTTCAAATGAGACATTGAAGGTACCTCCTCAGATGGACAGTATTGTCATTTCCCCAATAGTAGAAGGAAAATCACAACCTCACTATCCCAGACCAGTTACGTTAGATATCTTCCAACCTTCTGACTCAGAGAATCAATTGTCCTCTCAAGAGTTTGCTAATGAATTGGCGTTTCATTTGCACAGACATAAGCAGAAAGTCCCAGCTAGTTGGTCAGGACATAATCAGTCTGTCAGTAGTAAAAACCCGGATCTCACACTTGTTGGTTACATGCCTATTGTACAAGCACCTGCTCATGAAATGGATACACTTAACACAGTTGTCCAGAAATGCATGCACATATCTGAGCATCTTGGTCAACGTCATACAGTTATCACAGTTGATCAAGCTTTGTACTTTAAGTTGATGGATTTAAAATGGTCAGTTCCTGAGTATAGAGACAGGCTTGTTCCAAGAATGGGTGGCTTACATATAACTATGAATTTCATGAAATGTATAGGAGATCATATGAGAGGTTCTAGTTTGCATGAACTGTGGATGGAATGCGAGTTATTAGGACCTGTGGCTGCTGAAAATGTATTAGGTGGAAAGCACTACAGTCGTGGCATGAGAGCCCATAAAATTACTGCTCAAGCAATCTGGAAGATTTTACTGCCAGACTTTGTGTTATTTGTATCTACCAAAAATGTTGATCATTCGCAAACATTGAATGGCATCATGACTGAACAGCAAGACATACTTTCTAGCATTGACCAACTGCAAAATCCTGTTTTCAAAGAGTATTTTTCAAGTTTCAGACAGGAAATTGACAACCCAAATGTCCTGTTTTGGTGGTCATATTTGGACATGGTTTCTATCCTTTTAATGTTTACAAAGTCAGAAAGAGATGGGCTTTGGGATTTATATTTGAAGTCTTTCCGTTCAATGCTCCCATGGTTCTTCCGATATGACCATACAAATTATGCTAGGTGGGGTAGTGTGTATCTTGCTGATTGCCACCAATTGCCTATTGAAGTACTATCAGAGTTTCAGGATGGAAATTTTGTCGTCAAGAGAAGTGCTGGAACTTTCAATCAAGTTGACCCAGACCAAAGTCAAGAATGGCTAAACGCCACGGGTAAGAAAGGTGGTGGAATTGTAGGAATTACTAGGACTCCATCTGCTCTCAGTAGGTGGTCCCTTTCCTACAATCTGAGATCTCATATAAGTCTTCTTACAAAGGTGATGTACGATGTGAATCCAGATGACATTCTCACACACAAGGACGCATCAAAGAGTCGACAAGTTACTGATGCAGTGTATGAGGATTCGCTCGTTGATGCAATGAAAAGGTTTAGAGTATTTGACCTTTTGTACGAAAGAGATCAACTGATCAATATAGTTACAAAAGACAAAGCTACAGATATGATCAAGGAGTCCTTACTTTCTGCAGCAAATTTGGGACAGATATCATTAGAGAATTTCGTAAAAGATCGTCTGATACCAAACATAGAAACAAGTAGTTTACAAGTTCCTTTGAGAAGTGTTCTGAAAAAAAGCTGCTCATTAACATTTGACTCCTTATACAAGGTACAAGTTGTACCAAAAGCTGTGGAAAAGAAAAAAATTCTAAAGGCAGATCGGAACATACTGCAGAGACTTGTCATTGCATATAAGGCCGGACGAGAGGTTGATTTAGAGCAGATTTTGAAACACGAGCTCCTTCCTGTGCCGATATCTATAGCGGATACCAGCGGTGCACTAAAGTCTGGAAACAAATCTGTTGTTTTAGAAGACATACTTCAAGATGTTGATGTAAGGGCGCGAGTCGAAAATGTAGGCGAATCACCAGCTTTGATCATAGATGGCCAGGCTTTAGTTCAGAGCATGAAAACACATGGCATGAAAACATTTGGAGACTTTGCAGATGAGTTTGTTTCCACTGTGGTGAGAAAAGGGGCCATGTATTCAAGAGTTGATGTTCTGTTCGACCGTTACAGGGAACAATCTATAAAATCGGGCACTCGTTCTCGTAGGGCAAAAGGGCAGCAGCCAGTTAGAAGGGTTATTGAAAATAAGGATGTGCCACTCCCGAATAACTTTTCAGCTTTTTTGTCTTTGAATGACAACAAGAAAGACCTAGCTGCCTTTTTATCTGAGCAGATAATTCTTCATGCACCCACAGAGAAAACTGTTGTTACTGCTGGTGGGTTTCTCGATGAGAATAGCGTTAAATGCAATGACGAATTCCTCGATATATCTGCCCTACATGCGTCACATGAAGAGGCAGATACTAGAATAGTTCTTCATGCCATACATTGTGCGAAAGAATCCACTTGCAGTTCAGTTGTTGTACTAGCATCTGATACTGATGTTTTACTGCTACTTGTATCTTTCTTTTCAGAAATAAATATACAGTTGTGGATGGTTGCTGGAACATCTGCAAAGCCCAAGAACATTCCTATTCATGCTGTTGTAGAGAAAACCTTTACCTCTCCAGAAATGTGCACGAATCTGTTAGCATTCCATGCTCTGACTGGATGTGACACAACTTCTTTTTTCTTTGGGATATCCAAAAAAACTGGATTTAAGGTTTACAAAGACAATGTTGGGCTTCTTGGGGGTTTTGGAGAGGGCAATTTAACTGAACAGAAAATAGTCGACTGTGAAAAGTTCGTATGCAAGCTGTATAACCAGGGCACAGTGTCGTCAACTGACTCGGTTAGGAACATTTTATTCGGAAAATCCAAGAGCCCCGAAAACATGCCCCCCACTAGCGATGCCTTGCATCTACACATTAAACGTGCACATTATCAAGCGCTGGTATGGAGACAAGCAAATATAAGTAACCCCACATTACCATCTCCAACTGAGATGGGATGGAAGTTGAATGAAGGTATTCTAGTGCCTATTCTGATGACTTTAGACCCAATTCCAGAATCTTGTTTAGACTTGATTGCATGTAGTTGCACAACAGGTTGTAAAACATTGAGGTGTGGGTGCAAGCGTAACAATTTGCTGTGCATGGACCTTTGTAAGTGCAAAGTCACAAGCAAAGAACAATGTAGGAACAGTATACGTTGAATTTTGAGGAAAAACAGAGAAAATTCGGGTTTTCTTTCGTGCAATGGCTTTTTTAGGGTCGCATGCTTATTTCTATCTTTTTCTCGATGCTATTGTATTTTGTAATCATAGTTTTTACATTTTTTTTTCTACATGCGCGTTTCAAAACGATTTGAAAAAAATTACTGTCCGCCATTTTGAATCGCCATTTTGACCTATTTAACGCCATTTTCATGAAGTTCAACATATTTTTTCAGATTCAGCATACTCAAATTAGGTTAAAAAGTTATGTTGAACCAAATAATAATAATTTGCCGTTAGAAGTTCTTTTTAGCTGAAATCGGACCAGACTATACGGACATTCATTCTCTTTATACTCGGGACTGTAGAGTCAATCTCTTGTCACTTGAGGAACCTACAACGTACGTTGTGTTCACCATGAAAATGTAGAAATATTCCACAAAGCATTTTCCCTTAAATGTATTAATTACCCACCCACTTCAAACTATCCAGCCAAAAATACTTGTATGTTAAACTCGCCACTAAGAGTAAAACATGGGCCCTAACACTTGTTAAAAGTTGTTCATGTTTACAGTTACACCTGAGGAAATCTTAATTAAATGGGTTAATAATAATCGTATTTCGATCTCGACCCAAATTTCTGTTCTTTATAATTTCTTGTATTTACATAGATGCATGTGGGATGTAAACACATAAACAAGATAATGTTAGATATAAATAAGCATTATATTTACTAGAAAATGACAGAAAGCTGTGTTTTTCAAATAGTTTGCAAGTAAAAGAAAATTTTAAAACATGAAAATATATTATTTTCCATTCTTCACAATTTTCACTGAAATTTTTCTGAGCACAATCAAAACTTTCAAAAAAAATATTTAATGAAAATCATTCAACGGTATGTCCTTTATTTATTTAGTTATGAAATTTTTTTGAAAGTGTTTGCTGTTTCGAAAAAAAATGGTCTGGAAATTGGAATGTTTGTCTATTAAAAAATATGTTTGTTAGCTACAACATTGGTTATCATGGTAACATATCATAAATGACGACAGAAATGGGTAGATAGTAACTTTCTTTTTCATTTTATATAAGCATTTTGAAAATGTGTCATCTTCTCATTTGAAAAAATCTTTAAGAAGATACAACATTTTTATGAGTCATTTTTGGTCAAAACATGGATGTTCTATTTTTAGTAACACAGCTCTGTCAAGGTGCGTCATATGAAAAAAAAAAATGATTTCAAAGAATGAGTTCTTATAAAGAATGCTAATATATATATATATATATATATATATATATATATATATATATATATATATTAGCCCAATCCCTGACGGTCGACTTACCACCCTCTGCCTGATTTTTATGTGGAACTGTACTTAATTAACGTTTTCTTGCCACAAATTCCGTATCCGACAGGCAGAGACCAGGTGCACCAAGAGTTACCACCCCGCAGCAGGACCGCTTTATTAGACTTCTGCATCTTCGGAATCGTTTCCTTACAGCTTCACAGACTGCTAATGTAACCTCTGGACGCAACAGACAAAGACTCAGTTGCCAGACTGTTTGCAGAAGGCTCCGTGAAAATGGCCTTAATGCTCGTAACCCGTATAAGGGTCCTGTACTTACGCAGCGACATAAACGTCAGCGGCTGGAATGGGCACTAAGTCATCTTCATTGGACACGTCAACGATGGAATGAAGTCAGATGAATCACTTTTTCATTTGCCTAGAGCTGATAGTCGTACGAGAGTATGGAGAAGACGCAATGAAAGGCTCGTATCATATTGTATACAGGAAGTTGACCGTTGGGGTGGCGGTAGTGTCACGATCTGAGCATCTGTATCTTTCCGGCATCTCTCTGACTTGCAATTTTGTGACAATAATTTTAAAGCTCAAAGATATTGGGATAACATTTTGGCAGCTCATGTTGAGCCCATGTTTCATAACCACCAGGATTTCAGAGTTTTTCAACAGGACAATGCTCGTCCCCACACTGCTAGGCTCTCGACGGATTTCTTGAACAATGCAAACATTCCAGTAATGCCATGCCCTTCTTTATCGCCAGACATAGCACCAATAGAGTATATTTGGGATGAGTTAGGACGAATGATCAATAACAGGCCCGTTAAGCCGATGACGATACCGGGACTTCGACGCGTTTTGACGGAAGAGTGGACCAACATGCCACAAGTCAAAATTCAAAACATCATTAGGTTAATGCGACGCCGTTGCACAACATTCATCAATGCAAGAGGCGGTCATACCAGATATTGACTTTGTGACTTTGTGTTGTCGACGTTTCAACACCACATATGACGTAATTCTCAATCAGATGTTTCTGTGGTATTGCTATTCTAAAGCCAGTAAACAAACAAAATTCTTGTGATATAATAATATGAGATAGAACGAAAATAAATTAAAAAGAATGTTCATTTTCTGTTTTATGGTGCGTTCTTTTATGTTGTTGAGTATATGTGAGAAAGTTTGCCAGATTACTTTCGGAAGGTCGGTGGTCTCTTTCCGGGTATATTGCATCTTGGTTCTCTCCTCCACTATATATTAACATATTACATATTACTACAATCATACTAGCTGCAGAACTGCAGCGTTATGGTTTGATATTTTAGTCTTTGACTATAATGTTACAGTTCTCGTAATGCAAATATGGTGCAATTTACGGCGTAAAATTTTCTGCGCAAGGTTGGGGATGTATTTTTGTGCTTTCCAGCATTGCTCAATTAAATATCTTTCATTCCCTATAAACCAATAAACTCACTTGTTTTGAATTTTCTGTCATCCGACCACAATGTTGACCTACTGACGAGATCTCGCTAAAACGTCACGTGATATATGGAATGTACAACACACGTATTAATAACGTAAACAAACAGCCGCTTCCTCGATTTTCTATCGATTTCGTAAAAAAATAAAGATTAACAATCTTTTTCTTTAACTTCCACTTATTTTTTAAACTCCATAGACTGATTTCTCAGAGAAAACATTTCTTGCGTTAATACACTTTGTAAAGGTCATAACATTAGTAAATTGACACACATTACATGACGTAGGGCGCGTAAATTTGACACAGAGATTGTGACAAGGTGGCTGCTCTCTGTATCAATTGTGAGAAGCTGTTTGAAACGAGGAAAAAAGGTATAAAAGAAAACTAGCAGATGATTTTCCAATCCCTTTGATAAAACATAATGATATACTATCTAAGAAAATTGTGTTTCCAATTACCCTTTCTAAAAATACATCTGTAGCATTTGTGCTTCTCTGTCTGTGGCAATCTATCAGCATTATCAATTGTCAGTGTCATGTGCACCACACGTGAAAGTATTCCTCAAGAGAAAGTTCAATTTCACACCTGTGAAAGGACCAAATAGGAAATGTCTTGAAATTTCTCCTCGGACCTAGTATTTCCCCAATTTCTTCCACCCCTATCAAAGCATAAACATCTTCAGTCAATCAGTGAAACCTTCACTTTACAAAAGCACAGAGACTGTGATATATCATATGTATATAACAGCTATTAAAGAGTCACTTAAGAGATACTGTTCCACTACATATTCCAGAAGTGGTGTCAATCAGATGTGGATTCTCAAAAACTCTAAGGAACTTTTGGGAAATCTAAAGTCTCAGGATTTTTCTAAAATTGACAGCATCAAAACGTATGATTTCTCCACACTTTATACAACAATTCCTCACAATAAATTAAAATCTAGACTTTTTCAGATAATAGATAATTGCTTTTTGAACAAAAATGGCACTCGAAAATACAAATTTCTAGTGATTGGAAAACAAGGTACATATTTTGTTAGACACCACTCCGATAGCCCGCACAAATACTCTGAAGCAGACATTAAGAGTATGCTTGGCTTTCTTGCAGATAACATTTACGTAGTGTTTGGAGACCAAGTCTTCCAACAATCCATTGGCATTCCCATGGGCACTAATTGTGCTTCCCTATTGGCAGACTTATTTTTATATTCTTACGAAGCGGAATTTGTTCAGAAACTATTACAGGATAAAAACAAAAAAACTTGCCGTGTCCTTCAACCATACATATAGATATATCGATGACGTCTTATCAATCAACAATCATAATTTTCATAATTATGTTCATTTGATATATCCCGATGAACTCGAAATAAAGAACACCACAAAATCTAACGTGTCTGCTTCATATTTGGATATTTTACTTAATATTGACTCTAATGGCAGACTGACAACTACATTATATGACAAGCGTGATGACTTCAACTTTGCAATGATCAACTTTCCATATCTATGTAGTAATATACCACTTTCGCCTGCTTATGGTGTGTATATCTCCCAATTGATTCGATACGCGAGAGCATGCCATGCGTATGAGAATTTTTTAAAGCGAGGTCATCATAACAAAGGGTATGAAACAAATCATTCAACATGTGTCCCAGATACACTTTGTAATCGCAAAGAAGGTCATTACAGCGACCGTAAAATTTGCGAAATGATGACTTCAAACGAGATTCGTTATAACCCTGCAACGTCAACTTTTTTGTCAGTAGTTGATCTCGCTTTAAAAAATTCTCATGCTCTCGTGTATCGAATCAACTGGGTGATATACACACCATATGCAGGCAAAAGTGGTATATGATACTTTTACAAACAAAGACAATGTTGTTACTTGTTTTATCCGCTTGGACTAGCACAAAGTTTTCATGTAGTCTACGTAACTCATTCGTCACTTCAGCTTTCTTAAAAAACAGAAAAATAAATAGTGCGCATTTTCCCCCATCAAATGGTGAATGCGGGATTTTAACAAATTTCGAATACTTTTGATCCACTCAGACAAAGTGTCAAGTTTCTCTCTCTCAGATTTCGTCCACGTTTGGCATATTCGTCCACAGAATTCATGATAGGCATTAAATTATGTTGCCATCTAAATGAGCGAGGTTCTCGGAATTTAGGACCTTTAAAAATCAGGGACTTAAGATCTTCATTTTGTACAATATTTATGCCCCCTGTAATGATATGACCAGTGGGACAGTAATTAAACGAGGAAGAAGGACATGAACACTTTGGGGGACTTCGTTGTAATTGTTCAATATCAAAGCACTGCAACGTCTGTTTATAATTAAATAACTTGGATGCAATAGTGGAAGTATATCTGTATGAAGCACAGGATGTGGATTTCATCTTAAAGTAAGGCGGAATACAGGACTGCACTGTTTTATGGTAAGGATGTTGTTGATGTTGACAGCATCAATTCCTTTGTTGTCAAATTTCAGATAAAGGAATCGGCGAGGTTTCTTGAGTTCACTCTCATCAATAATACGTGGAGGACCAAAGAGTCTGTGATGGGCAACATCCCAAATCATATATTGAAGTCTATATTCCGGTTTAGAGGAATTCAAGCAGGACATTGCGTTAGCTTTTTCTTGTAATTCATACAAAATTTTCAAATGGACAGAGTCGAGTTTAGTGCGAATGTGATGAGGACCCAATGGTCTGTTCACAAAAGGTAAAAGGGAGCCAAAAGAAACATTATAGGTTTGTTCTACGAACGATGTCCATGAATAAGCTTACGCCTAGGTGTATTGTTAAAAAATCCCATCACATTTACATTGTTACAGTGTGGGCTGGAAATATTTCCTATGCTTCCAATATTGTCGTTGCACACATATGGAAAGGCAGTGCCTAATTTCCTAATCCAGTATTCCTCTCGTTGTCTATGAAAAGGTGTACTTAATGGAGGGCTATTGGTGTGATGATTAAATTTTTTTCTATAATTTTAAACAACTTCTAAAACATGACCGACATTGCAATCTTGGGTATTCCAATTCCATAAAAACATCTACCCGTATTTCTAAATGCTAATACAATTATTTAAATATAAAATCTAAACACTTGCCTTTTAACCATCTGCAAGTTTGAAATGTTGTGTTTCAGAATCTCTCCTTCCATCTTGATTGTCTCCCTTGTTTATATGGATGTCCATTAATAGCATAATATAAAAATCGTACCGTTGTATTTTTAAGAAGCAAATTTTAAACATTTCCATCCTTTGATATTGGTAGACTTTTAGATATTATATCTTTACATGTTATGGATTGCAAAAAGCCAAGAAAAAATTCTGTTGCAATTTTGTTAATGTTTTTCATGGGATGACTAGACTATTATTTAAAGGAAATAATCGTTAAATTTTGTACTGTTTTATGAACAGTCTTTAAAAAGTAGATCTTTATCAGGAAATTCTTTACTCACGTTCAAAGCGGTAGTAATATAACAATTTTTATGAAACTTTTCAATATAAAACATAAACGGTACCAATTTTGGTGCATCAGATGCGCGTTTCGACAAATAATGTCTGTTCAGTGATGCTCAAGTCAAAAATGTTGGAAATCTGAAATCCGAACAACCTTGGAAGAGCTGAAAGAACCAAAAATACGAAATAGTGGAGCCAAATGCGGCAAAGGATCAGGGATAGGCATCAGGGAGATAATCTCTAATTTTGAAATGAATTTCTTAATTTTATCACGGCAAATTTTTTATCTGTAATCCATGCTAGTACTTAGCAAATGGGCTGATGAATACCCTCGGGGACTAACAGTCTACCAGCAGAGGCATCGACCCAGTGTTAAAGTGACCCCTAAAGACATACAATTAAAACATCAGGCGATATACTATTGTCTAGTCTATAATTATCAATATCCATGTACGGATAGTGAAAAACCAGAAGAAAAAAAATGATGTACGTACGTGGCACCAGGATATATAAAGGGAAAAAACCCCACAGAAGAAAATTTAGACGTCTGACTGGTGTATTCAGGTAGAGTATTTCACAGAGAAGTTTTCATATTAAACCAATGACTAATATCATATATCTATTGGGCTAAATTATAATACGGAAATGGTGTGTAGATCTATTGCAGCGTTAGTGAATATTTGTGTTAACAAATTTTCATGGTTTTTTTTTTCACACTGCATGGCTGGTTGTACAATGTTCGCAGTATTTAATTTTTTTTTTATTTTATCACCTTTTTTCCGTACATGTATGCATAATAATGGTAATGATACAAAACAATAACAGCCAAATCAGTGTACCTAATACCAATTTTACTTGTTTGGTCGTGTATTGTTTAACGTTTTACTCGGATATTTTTCACTCGTATAGCGATGTGAAGAGCTGCAAACTTTATAGCCTATCCTCGACGATTACGGACTTTAGGTAAGGAGGGATCTTTATCGTACCACACCTAAGGACTCAGGGTTTCGCTCCTCACTAAATTATTAGCTGTTGTGAAGGAGAAGCTTCAAACATATTGTGCCACAATATGCCAGAAATGTGTAAATCAATGCAAGTTCTAAAAAAAATCTTAAGAACCCTTAGTCAAGTTCAAATCGCAAAACTTTTCTCAAATCATCTACATCAAAACATATGACTTTTTAACACTTTACACGACCATACCTCATGATAAATTAAAGCCTAGACTTTGTGGCATAATAGACAGTTCCTTCTTCAACAAAAATAGGAAAAGGAAATATTCTTATCTATTGACCAGTCATCCAAAAAATAACTTTGTTCAACAACACTCACATTCTACGATTCTACGTACAATTACTCTGAAATAGATATTAAAACTATGCTAGAGTTCCTCATATAGAGTATCTTTGTGGTCTCCGGTGATCGTTTAAAGTCAGTATTTCGGAAATTCTAAGGTCGGTATGATTATTTAGTGTGCCAATACAACCAGTCATTGTGTCAAATGCTGTCTAACGTGTTTCATATCAATTGTTAAGTCGTTCTTGGCACAAGATTACGTATTACTCCCTTTACCTGGTCAAAATATAGCGCTCTCGGCAAGTGTGACCAATCGAGAGTAGATGCTTACTAATCTTAGACATCTTATCTCACCGCTTTTATTTCCAGGGGTCCACGTTTGCCCACTCTTTGATTTTTATTCGTTATAGGAGTTAATTAGATTGATTACAGTTCGTTATCTTCACCTTTTCATCTTTGTAAGGGTTCTTGTGAAGTTTAGGAATCTAGTATAGGTATGCTAACTCATATTCATCCATCCCATTGACTGGGATTCTGCATTTGTCTAAAACGGGCGCATGGTTTTGAAGAATTTAATCTTTTGAAACGGGGGGGGGGGGGGGGGGGGGGGCTCCGTGCCCGAGTGGTTAGATCATTGCGCTCAAAATCACAATGTCTCTGACCTCTAGTCGGCGTGGGTTCGATCTTCGCTCGCACCGATGTATGTGAGAAAGTTTAATAATTTACTTTCGGAAGGTCGGTGGTCTTTTCCCGGGTACATTGTATCTGGGTTCTTTCCTCTACCAATAAAATTGGACGCCATCAGATAACCGAAAAATTGTTGATTGTGGCGGGAAACAGCAAACAAACAATCAATCAATCTTTTGAAAGGGTAGCTAGAAAAGCAAGATTATCAGATGGGGGATTAATGTTCCGTCAAAATACAGTTGTAAGTACAGTGTTGTTACAAGCTTCCCCAACTGGAACCAAAACATATTTTTCCTGTAACCTATCGATATTTTTTATCACTTCTCGCTAATGGCGTATTTAATCTTTTAATTGTGTATCGAATAGGTTGATAGATAAACACCTACAGGTGCTCGACGTTTTAATTATTCGGAATAATAAGCAATAGTCTTCCTGCAAACAAACTATTCACAAGGTATATTACGCCGCCATCTTGGTTTTCTTTTTTTCCAGCTGCACCGCTTGCAATTAATAATAATAATAACATTTATATAGCGCTTTATCTTAAAAGAAACTCTAAAGCGCTTTACAAGGTATGGCAAATCACATGAAAAAACAAGACAAATTAACATTGGACATTTTAATATTCCCAAAAAAATGCGAAAAATCTTTATTAGCATAAACAGTGACTTGCAGTTCTAAAGAATATGATGATTATCTTCATTCCAGTGAATACTTTTCTTCAACGTTATTGTTTCCTGTCAATGTTTTTTTTCTATTATAAAAATACTACATACACAAGAATTCTTTTACATATAGTACAAGGTTAATATAGGTTACAAAATTGTCTCTCTAATTATATACATCATTTGATACGAGATGCGGATATCGGATGCCGCTATTCTAAATCAACTTTTGGTCCTTTTGGTCCGTTCACAGTTTTGATTATCAAAAGCCTAGGCTTATCAACATGTTTCAAATGAATTTAGCTTTGGTGAAAGACATAAATAACTGATAACACGGGCGCGTATAACGATCTAAAACTTCTACATGCCATCAAGTTGAATGTTATATAATATCTTTCATCGTTGTTCTTCACAACGGATTTCAGCTACACAATACTCTGTTTACCTAATCAACATAAAGTGTTCACTGCGGGTAAAATACGAAAACTGGGCCTTTTTTACTCATCCATGATAGCTAATCAATCGCCTTGTATGTCCAGAGGCTTTTTGACATTAACTCCTACAGTTGTAGGATTGATTATTTTTGTTTTAACCTTTCTCAATGTATTAATTTCATTGCATGTACGCTCAAAATTGCAGAAGTTTCTTTTTGTTAGTTTACTGTAGTCTTCAACTCGACGTTTAGATAAATCGAAGTTTTATGTATCTAAATATTGACTTTCATTCACATGTCAATTCGATATATCGAAATGAACTGGGAATATAAGGCACCTTAGATTTTTCCACATCCACTTCATATTTGCATGTTTTGTTTAACAATTAATCTTGATAACTTCAGTTATTCCATGTCATCTTCCCATATTTGTGTTGTGTCAGCGGCACGGAACCTCCATTTTTAATGTCTCATTACAATGTTTCATTGCCGATTGCATTTCCACCAATGAACAACAAAGTATGAGACGATTAATAAATTTTATTTGAAGCACTACAACCAACAAAATATAACTGCATATGATGAGTAAAAGGGTTCTGTGATTGTTATAATTTATACCAAAAAACGATTTGATGGAAAATATGTTAAGAAACGTATGTTTTCCGTATGTTGTCATAAAGCCCTTTTCATAACACAATAAAATCAAAAAACAAATTATGATGAAAAGAAGTTCTAGACATATGTATAAAAGGAAGAAACCACATCTTTAATGTACGTACGAAGACAAATTACGAAGCCAAATATATGTACATAAACCAAATACCACAACGTTTCCTTTCTTACCGTTAAGACCATAATTTCACCGGAAATTAAAATCTCAGCCGAGTCTGTGCTTTTTCAGGAATATCTTAATATGCCGAGGGAGACAATTCTTGGAGCCTTAACTAAAGCAACGAAACAGAAAGAAAAATCAACAATTGTTTGTTGTAAAGATTATAATATTGACTTGGTTATCGGTCATACAAAATTGTCGATAATTTAAGCACTTTCTTTAACAAATCCATAAAAGCATCGCTAAGAATGACTTGAATTTGATAGAATGTTCGGTTTGGGTTTTTATGACGTCATAAAGGGGTTGATTACATCGTCAAATTACAAGAAAAGATACATTAATCTACATGTGCAGCAGATTACTGTTCAGTTCCGAAAGAAGTGGATATATTTTGTGGAGTCTGTGTGTACTGAAATCTAAAAATGATCACGACCGAGGGCGGCTGATTGTTTTCCATCTACACTGCTCGCATGACATATAGATTATAGTTTCCTTTTAACTATACTAGATACATAAATACAAATTGCAGTATGTTGTGTCTCAACAATAAATCTAATCTAATCTAACAAAATTGATACCAAAATATTGATAAGAAAATCAAAAAATCTATGAGAAATATTTGCGTAAACAAAACATGATTTTGTGCACATTAGATGAAAAGGTGAAAATACCAAACATAGAAGTTATGATTCAATGCTTAGCTGTATCCATTCCTGGTCCAGCTATAATTGTCTATTTCAGTATATATTTGTCATGATCTTTTGACATGTTTTCCAGTTCTCTGATCTTCATTCAGATGCGAGAAAAAACGAATTAGATATACATTTCATTTTGATGACATTTCCATGAATTTATATATCGTAGCCTGATTTTGAAAATCATTGAGTAATGGCAAAAATGGTGCTAGAACCATTTCTTTAAATTGCAATGTTAATACAATCACTGATTACAAAAAATAAACAGTATTTACAAATTACAGTGTTAAACCGGGTACGTAATGAGCTGAAGAAAAGAAACGCCTTTTCAAGTGGAACAGGAAATCCTAACCTAATATTCTAATATTTTGTTATCAATTCAAATACATTCTGTTGTTCTGATTGTTTGTCAATGTTCAGAGCAATGTTGCAAACAATAGACAATCTAAGATAAATTTAAGCCACGTTTTTAAATAGTAAATGTTAAAGACAAAACTTAATCTAATTAGTTAAGAAAGAACTACTCTTGATATACAATGTAAATACAGCTTTGCCATGTAAGATTTCTAAAGGAAAGCGCCACGATACGGTTTCAAACTTTGACTTTTCCCTGACAAACTTCATATTCACATTTATCAGTAAATGTGCCTCTGATTAGGAATTGATTTTAATTACATGCAGTAACAATTGGACCTTTCGAGAAAACAAGGCGTGTGTAATCAAACACTAAAGCCCAGTAAAATTGCCTCCACATCCAAATACTTGTATCATAACATGATACAATGTATGCTGTGTAGGAATATTGGCATTGGTAAACTCTGTAAACTCATCACGTATACAGATTTACAATACCCGACAATTCAATATTCTATCGCCATTTTCCTTAAAGCTAGTTAATCCGTCGTTTAAAAGCTATGCTTGCAAATTTATCAAATTATGAACGCATTTATCCATACAATATCAAACTAAACATATTTGGTTTAATTGATAAATCGTTCCAAATGACAACATAGAACACAGAATTCTTCAGTGGCTCAGAACAGATGAATATAATACCCCTTTCGTGTTTGACGAGTTTAGGGAACATCATCGTGTTCTGTATACATTTAGCACAGTGTCATTCATTCTGTTTTCGGTAGCAACTATTGACAGTATTCTATAAACTTTAAGGAATGGATATAAATATTTTGTCGTTGAAGGTCACCGTATCTTTCTGTTAACGCTTCATTACCATATTTGGCTCCAGTATTGACAACCATAGATAAAGGCGTTTATCGTGGCTTATCATTCGTACTCCTTTTTTGCAGTTGCCGTATTACTACATACACATTCTGAATCGGTTGCTATTTCGCCACCCGTCAGTTTAATATTTATCATAAGTAGCCTGTTTAAGGTACGGTTTTCCTGTTCCTGTCAACTCTTATGACTTAAGGTATTCCATGCATAATGAAGGGTACGTCAACAGTGTGAGTTGTAATTATAGCAGTATAGTTTACAGAACATTCTGAGTCACGTGATAGTGATGTTAATTTCCGTGTTATTGTACACACAGGGTTTTAATAAATTGTCTTCACTTGACCAAATTCTCTTTTTGAAACTCGAAAGATTTTGTTTGTTGACCTTCACATTATTATCAGTTTCAGACATATTCATTTTCTTTAGCCTTATATTGGACTGAAAGTAAATTTGGAATCGAAATGTGTTAGTTAGTTTCAGAATAATGCCTGAGCTTGATAATTTGATTTGTCATTGATCAAAAATGAGATGCGTACATTTAACAAAGAATACCTTAGGTTTATGGAAGAAGGCCCTCTGTATTCATGACATTGTTCTTAATTCTTTTTTTAAACCACTATAAAAATGTTAAAACACTATGAATGTTTCCCACTTACAATACATTTTTCAAGCGATTATTAAACTGTGTTATATCTAGCAATTTTGAATCATTAATGTCAAAAAAAGATGTGATGACTGCACAAAAAAGCAAATTCTTATTAAGGGTTGTTTCCGAACTTTACAATTTGTACGTTTTCAATTACTGATCCACAATGGAAGCAGTTGTTCATCCGGGTACATGTCACACATATCATATGATGGCAGTTAGTGATCACGTGGCTAACATCAGCATTGCCACAACTTTTACAGACCAACAGACGTCGCATCTTCTCATTTTGCTGTCGAATTTCTTCTAGATCTACAATAGAATGTGAATTCCAGTCTCTTTTAAGATATCTTTATGATATTACATGTCACTTAATTTATATTTGATAGTACTTCTGGATTATGAGAGAAATGACTTTTCCGTTTTACTAAATCGTGCATGAGATACCATATAATTATTGATATTTTAGTATTTTAGGTTGATGCAGTGCTTTATTTATCCGAGATGTATAAAATTAACCGAGCCCTGAAACCGAAGTGAATTCATGGATTGTATATCGTGTTATCATGTGACTGAATAGTTAGAAATATTGTTGTACTTTTCAGGTAAAGCTAAAGCACCATGTTGACTTAAAATTGCCAGTTGTATAATATTGTAAGAAGTACCTTCCGGCATCGCTACGTTGTTTTGATTGTCTGCTTGAGCCTTGGTTGGTCTTTTCAATTTGCCATTTGATAAGTTACCTTCCAGACGAATTTTTTCAATTTCATCCTGGATACATTCATCCGTTATTTCATGTCCTGTGCCTGCAACAAAGTATCAAATTTGAATATTTTTATAAATATGAAGATATACAAAACAAATCGGTACATTTGTAATGTCAGCTACGATCCATCATTTACATCCTTTCGAACGTTTTTTATTCATATTCGAGAAGACAACAGCTTGAAATTTCATATCATTTTAACCTACACCTGGCGCTCAGAGACTTCTGGGTAGACGGTACAAGTGAAAAGTAGGTTATCCACGACTTACTTGTCCCTGATCAGAAATAAACGTCAAGTTTCTAATGTAAAAGAAAAGTGAATATAATTTTGCTGTATACCATTTTAGGACTGAATTGTGCCTTGGAAATATACCTGTATTTTCTCAGGTAAATATTTGAAATACACAGGATAATTAGAGTCTGATTAATCTATGTACCGATTCATTTAAATTGGTTTCGTATACTCAGTTCAATATTTAGTCTTACAAGTCAATAAACAGGTCAGGGATAAATACTTGTATAATAAATTGGTATATACATGCGTGTTGAGGTATATATACAGTTGTTACCTTTGTCCAGTGCGTACATGTGTAACTGGCGATTTAACCTAGAGTGTTAGTTATTGTTTCAAAAAAATCAAGTAAATTCAGTGGTGAAATTGAAGTGGCAAACAGAAAATAGATTGGGAATTTTTAAGATAGCTTTTTGCAATACATGTTTTTATCGATTTCTTTTTAAATTTTCACATAAGAAAAAATAACGAAATTCACCGCCTATTTATAACTTCAAACATTACATGATTGAAAATGCAAAATTCAATCAAATTGTTGGTATACATCGAAAATATACTCACTTATTTTACATTAGAAACTTTATGTGTGTTTCTGATCAGGGTCACGTAACTCCTGAGAAACCTGTCTTTCACGGATACCATCTAATCATCACCCTCAGTGATGAAGGACGTATCTAAATCATTATAAAATCACAATGCACCTTCTTCACAACTGATTCGGAAAACAAAAGCACCATTGTGACATTCTATGGAATTCTGTTTCATTTACACCCAATTTGGTTATCCTAGGATATTCAATTAATTCAATGTTGAATGCCAGCAGGAATTTCTGTGTCATACCGACATAGTTTTAACAAGTATTGGAGTCAAGATATATCAAAATTCAGATAGGACAGTACATTATGGTGGCTCATGATCATGGAATACATTAATTTGTTATTTAATGGCTTGTTTAAGCACCTCGTGTAAAGCATAATAAAAAGGAATATTTTGCTTTTCCCCCAGAATTATAAAAAGGTGTTTTGTTTGCAAATAAAAGATTCTAAAATCCATACTTAGTTTGCTTTGATGCATGATATACATATATCCAATAAAATCTTACTAAAGAAGTCTAGCGCAAATGCTCGTCTCAAATAAAAATATATATATACTCGTATGGAAATGGGTTTTTTTTTCTTTTGTGTGTGTGTGTGTGACTATTTTATAAATCTACGGCTAACATTTTGATAAACATGTCGTTTGGAAAGAAAAAATATATTTCTCAAATATATTCCTGAATTTTAGATGTTTCATTTCAATTTCTTTTAAAATACATTTGAACAATATAGCTTGTTTCCAATGGACATGTTTCTAACGATATTGGACCTAGGTTTAAAAAATATTTACAAATAACGTTCTCAAATTTCATAACTATTTCTTTTTAATATTTTAAAATTAAGAACGTCTGTTTGATTGTTTTAGACATGTTCCATTAAATATTTTTATCATGCATCAAATCGCAGCGAAATTGGAACTCTAAAAATTTGGAAACGAAACATACTTTTTATTGCTCCAGGAAAAAAATCACCAAACATTCATATAAAATAATTGAGAGCTTGAATCACTCTTTCGATGGTGACGTCATACTTCATTCAAGGTGTTTTAATGAGCCATGAAATAAGATTTTAGTGTAATAGTCACCTAATTTATAATGCTTTTAAAGAACGAGAGGAGGAATACCATTTATCAATGTAGAAGCATCCTCAGGTAGTTAGGAATCAACTTGATTCATACCAGACCCTGAGATAGTGGAGGAGCCACTGTAGTGTTCAAAGATATTGATATGAAATTTGGGAGAGTCCTCGTGTATTGTAGATACCAGTTTTTGTTCACATCATAGAACACTACGAAATGAGAGTACAGTATACAATGCACATATCCTTTGGTAGTGTAGATTCTAGTGTGTAACACTTATTTCATTTGTTTCAGCTGGGACAATTATTTTGCTACGATTTAAAGGGGTTGAAACCATGTGTTATTTAGCTTTGCCTTGTGTTTTACATGTTTAGTAGTTTTATATTTACTTCAGTCCTTCAGCTATAACTGAGAATGTGTAAACAGACTTGTTGGTTATCCATATTGTTATTTGTATGTTAAATGCTTCTGAGAAAATGTAACTGGTCCACAAGGGGATTCTTATTCTTCATAAGAATCTGACCCAACCTCTGATATCCAGGGGTCTGTGTTTACTCAACTCTCTATTTTGCATTCCTTATAACAGTTAAGAGATTGAATACTGTTCGTTATCTTCACCTTTTCATTGTAATTTTTGGGTTGAATTGTTTTCTTGGAATTTTGTCAACTAAAACATTATAAATTAATCATTGAGTATGTTTCTTATTTTGATTTGTTTAGAAGATATATGTGGATGTGACGTATGTGCCATGAAAAGATGCAGTGTCTATCATGCAAAAATGCTGTGTGCATTCTACATGGGCACGAATTGTGCTCCTTTGTCAAGTGACCTGTTTCAGATTCTAGTGAGGCAGCGTTTATTCAAACGCTTCTACATGAGAAGAAAAAATCTTTTACTGTGGCCTTCAACTCGACATTTAGATATATCGACAAATGTCTCCTTCAAAGCTGTTAATATTTTCAAGAACTTTGTATCAAAATCCAGAGCGGAAAATAGTTCGTATCAGCAAAAAATGAACCTCTGGCCTTAGGCTTAATGATAAAACATCGATAACGACTATTTACTGGTCATGGTCTACATGTGTCCAACGGGTGTATCAAAATTTAAGTCTAATAAGCAAAGGGTTATCAAGCCGTTCTTTTTTCTTGTGCTTAAGCTCGCCTGTTCTTGACCTCAGATGTTGTGATTTCAAAGTCAATAATAGTCATTAAATGGGTACCAGTGTATTAAGTTTGAAAGGTTTGCATAGTATTTTAGGGAAATTTTTTTTTTCTTTTGATTTCCAGAATATTTGATAACCAATCACATGATTCGAATAAAGTGAACTTATAAATTTGTGTAGTTCAAATGACATGCCTTTGGAATGTGGAAAATTTCTCTTTTGAAACAAAAAAGTCTAAGGAATGAAACCTCGAGCTTTTTCGATGTTGTAACGAGTAAAAATAAAACTGTTTCTAACATGAAGAAGAGGTGTTTGTGAAACACTGATACTCCCGGATTACAACAAAGTGGAACTGTAAGATATTGTACCGTTTGTAGCAATACTGAGAATGTGATGTAATGTTCATTTCATCACCTTTTAAAAGCAATCTCTTACTGTTTAAAACATATGGCTTATATTAGAAAATGTCTGAAAATAGGTCAATGTAAAGGTCAACAGGTCAACGATTTGGGGGCTCTAACTCTTATTTTGTAAACGATATGACCAAGGTTAAAGTTTTGTTTAACGAGTTCCAAAAAGTAGCTCAATATCAAAGTTATAATGTCAACGAAAGTTGGTCAAATGTCAATGTAAAAGTCACCAGGTCGAGGAATTTGGTGTCAATGGAAAGATATTTCCAAAAGGAAAACACATATCAAATATAAGAGCTCTACATTTCATGATGTAAAAGATATGACTTTGTTTAAAGTTTTTATTAACATTTCCAAAACCTACGTCAATGTGAAGGTCACGAGGTCAATAAATCTGGTATTGTTGGAAACTTCTCGCCGGAATTGCACATGCTTATTACAAAAATATGACTTAGTTTGCAACTTTCTAAAAGTAGGTCAAAGGTCGATGTAAAGGTAAAGAGGTAAAGATTGTGGTGTCAATGGAAAGATCTTTAAATATTAAAGGTCTAACGTTAATTGTGTAAAAGATATGACAAGGTTAACGTTTGTCACAGACAGATTTAAATGCCTCCGAATTCTCGATTCCGAAGCCATGAAGAGTGAAGTGTTATTTTATCGCTTAACTTTAGAATTTAAAAGTTTCAGATTTGTCTCTGTAAATCACGCCAACCTTCAACAGATGTAATATGTTTATTTACCATGTTTCTCGTGGATGCGATCAATTGCACTTCGAACAATTCTTGGTAGATACCCCTGTCTCAAAATATTTTGAGCAGCTTCAAGCAACAAAACATTTTCCATCTCTCCCTGAAAGATAAAATATGTTTACCTTGTGTTCACCATTTTCTGATTTCAAAATTGTGGATTTCTATTAAGCATTTCATGGAAACATGAACACGAACTATAAATCATTTTCTGAATGAATACATGTATTGCTACATACATCATTACACTCAGAAATCGACCTCGTAGATGATGATTGTTCAGCAAGGTTGACATCTCGAAGGAGAGAGGCGGAGTTATACTGCCTCCCTCCTCCTACATCAACATCGTGGGCAGACATTTCGTGATCCGTAGTAGTCATGTAGCAGGATAAAATGCATCAATATCTATACGACCAAACGTAGAATTACCTTCAAATAAAAAACAGCATGGCCTTTACATTTTGGTTCTTTGTACTAGTTTCGGTGTAAACGTTACTGTATTGCAATTAAGACAAATGGTACAAATACATAAAATATAGCAATAGAACAATGGTTTCAGAACACCCTATCTCTGAGTTGTCTCTCCACTTTACTTTCACTTCAAAAACGTTTAACGCTCCTGACACTAACCACAGTAGCACAGAAGCTTGATTGATTTGCGACAAGCATATCATGGGTGAATCCATACAAAGGGAGATTATACCTAGGTTAACTGCACTATCCCACCATTAAGTAAGTTTTCTTCTTAAACATTTACAACATGAAGAAGCATGCCTCTTCTTAACCTTCCACCATGTAGTACCTGCACGTGTTACGTGTACATGGTTTAATTACTTTAAAAAAGGAAAAAATAACGTGGTTCATTATCCTGGTGAATTTTTCTCTTACTATTATAATATTTTTCAAAACTTTCACAAATTTCATTAATGGCAATGATGGTATGTTATATGTATCTGTGATAAATGTCGCATGCACGTTGTTTATAAACAAAATTAAATTTCTTTAAATACTGAAACTTAATTACTGGGATCTCTTAGTTTATGCAATTAATTCTAACTCATTAACGATTATATTTTAAAACTCAAAATTAACTTTAATAATCAGTTAGTAGGATCCCTTACCTTATGTAATTAATCCTAATTCTTTTACAGTTGTGTTTAAACAAAATATAAATAAAAAGGGAAATACCTAATACAGACACTTATTAAAATAGAGACACGTCAGACCGATCAATAGTTATTTTTATGATTTGAAAATTTACACTGAACTAATTTTAGATATGACCGGGACTGCTTACTGATATCCACACGAGTGATTTATGTAGGTAGAAATATCTTGTCATTATAACAAATATTATAGGATAAAGTTTATTCTTTTTATATGCCTTTACCAATGTATTATTCCAACGAACTGGTTGTCGGTAAATCCTTTTCTGGCGGAGGTAGAACTGTCAGTGAAGCAGGTGCCCGTAATGAAGTTAATTGCATGTGTTGAGCTGAAAATTGCTAGTATGGTAAACTTATTCAACACAGCACATAGACAGATGATATAATGAATGTAACAGATTTATGTCTGTACGTCCATCCAGAATTTGCCCACAGTGATTGGTGTCTTGACTCTATGGGCGACACTAGAGTAATTTGTTGAATTCCGTAGGGTGACTGTTCTGGATCTTCTGGCGATGTGGGAAATAAAATCTACAGAGCATAGGCTCTCATGTTTTATAATAGATTATATAATACCTCTGTGGTCGACAGTGCAGGAAGCCAGATTTTGGGTGGCATACAAAGGAGTCAACATCACTGATCTAATGTCAGCCAGAATACACTGCCTGGAATACCATTGATTAACTGCTGCCAAGGGAATAAGTGGGAGGAGTGTGTTAAAGCGGACTCCCTAAAGAGGTTGGGGGTCATCTTAAAACTACATTAAAACTTCATGACGGATCCCTGGTACGGGGGCGGAATCTCTGGAAGCTGGAGAATTCTAAGCAATCTCCGGAGGACATGATATTAGAATTATAATTTATTCAGATAATCTGCATGCATATCTGAAACTTTTTTTAAATGTATAAAAATTGCAAACTTCGTATTACAAAATTCATGCACTTTTATTTAATTTCATTAATAGATTGTTGAATACTGACAATTAAACGAGGACATAGAAACGCCGTACTTTCCCCGCAACAACATCTGTATTGACCTTATCATTGTTGTAATTGAAAATCTCTCTCTCTTTGTCTCTCTCTCTCTCTCTCTGTGTCTTTCTCTCTGTCTCTCTCTCTCTCTCCACCTCTCTCTTTCTCTCCCTCTTAGAAATCGACATGGACGCGTGGGAGTACGAAAGTACACTTATACATCACTTTGAGCTTGCCCTTTGCAGCGTACATTCTATTATGAAATTTCGCTTTTATTCTGAGTACATTGTTCTTTTTCATATTCTCTTCAGCGAGGTCAAGAAATCATTCCCTTCAGGCACCGATGGTACAAGATACCTTCATCGCCTACAAAGAAAAGACATCACAGTTTGACAGATACAAAACTAAGCTGGACTTATGTGCAACGAATATACTGAACCTAGATGATTATAGCAACTGTTATGTAGTGATTTTGATTACGGATTACTCCGTTTACCTTATCAAGATATAGGGCTTTAGGCGGGCGTGACTAGTCGGCATGGAATGCTTACTCCTCCTAGGCACCTGATTCTGTTTTCAGGGGCTTTGTTTACCCTATTGTCAATGTTGTATTCTTTATAGCATTTATAGATTAATCACTGTTAGTTATCTTCTCGTCTCAGCATAAATGACGACTAGACGAACCAGATCCATTATCTAGATATTTTCCATCTGGTTAAAGCATCGCCATCAGGTAACATAAAATGAAAAAAATTCAATTTTCAGTTATCATTTACTGTTAAATATATAAGGTGCGATTATAAACGATGTACTGAGTATGTCAAAACGGGAAAAAAAGGATAGCAATCTGCGTCACGCCCCTAACTCGGGTGGATTGACTCGCTTTCATAATTTTGATCAATGCATTATGCATATAAATTATGATTATTTATTATTATTTATTGCTTTCCACCACACTTAACAATTTTTCAGTTATCTGGTGGCGTCCAGTCTTTGTTGGTGGAGGAGAGACCCCAGATACAATGTACCTGGGAAGAGACCATCGACCTTCCACAAGTAAACTGGCAAACTTGCTCACATAACGCCGCGGCCGAGATTCGAACACGCGCCGACAGAGGTGAGAGGCCTTGTGATTTTGAGCCCGATGCTCTAACCACTCGGCCACGGAGGCCCCTTATAAATTATGAATACCATACTTGGACGGGATAGTCACAAAGAAGGAAAAGACACGATGTTGAAAAAGAACACATTTTATTTGTACATTCACTAATATTCAGTCTTCAATTTCGTTGTATTTTGTATGTACTATTCTATTAAATATCATTTCATTGCACAAACACTCTTATTTAGTACTTAGTACATTCATTTGTATTTGGAAAAAAAAACCAATATGTGGGCATACTTCGTGATATGTTTCCATATAATCCCATTTCGGTGTCGATGAGAGTAGAACAAAGTTGCTGCGTTAATTTCCCTTAAACATTATATACACTTTTGGAATATTGAAATACAAAAACGCATCTTCACAAATAATGAGTAAATTTATTCGAAACCATAATGTGATTTTCTCTAGAGTAAGACAATGGAGATATTAAGACAAGTTGAGTCTTTTCAGGCAACAAAAAGCATCAAAAGCACAACGAGTCCTACACAAAACTCAGCGACACTTTCTTTGTCGGGCAGTGTTACAAATTGGCTTTAACTCTTCTTTTCACCTCTGATTCGCATACCGGACAAGTCTGCATTGCTGGAGCACAGTCCGCACAACAGACCAGATGACCACATGGCATGAATATGTATGACACTTGCCCCTCAATGCACACCTTACACACAGTGAGATCTCTTAGTTTTCTGTGTTCATCTCTTAATTGCTCCATCTCTAGATAAACCGAAAGTACATATTTACTACAATATTTACCTCCAAATTAAGAACAATGACAACAAATTAACATTAATTCATCGTAAAATACATACCTAACATGATTTCCTCGTGTCTGTATTCCTCGATTTGAAAATAATATTAGTTTGCTTCTCATGTTCTAAATATAAACCACACAAATGACCTAACTTTAAATTCTGGATTTTCCGTTTGTAGTATAAATAAACGACCGATAAAGTTAATGATATAACAGGCCTTCATATATCTCTACTAAGTAAAAGAGATCTATACAGATTTATGTCAAATATTGTGAATAATTTATATTCATAGTTCCATAGTGTTTACTGTGTATATTGATTGTTAATTTCTATATCGGTTTGTATACAATATGCACTTAAATGGTTGTGTACAGCTGTCAGACAGACGAGAGGATGTCCAAACCTCTATTACAATTAATAGATTATCCTCATCAACAATATTTAAATGAAATATCTTCAGGAGAAAATGCTACACAGATATAGTCAACTGAATGTATCTATGTACATGTATAATACTACACAGATATAGTCAGCTGAATATTTCTATATCCATGTATAATACTACACAGATTGTCAACTGAATGTTTCTAAAGGGTGTTAAGAAAGTTCGTTCCATTTGTAAATTTGAAAAATTAAATAGAAAAACGACATGTTTTTGTTTCAAATTTTTACTGGTAACTCTATAGACTTTTTTTTTCATTTTATCAGCAGTTATCCTTCCCTATGTGCACTTTCTTGTGTTATGTAAACAAAGTGTCTATTACGTCATGAAATAAATATGCCGAGTTCAGTGAAAAAGCAGACGTCCTGTACAAGTGTTGATACAATTAATGAACGAGCTCAAGCTTTGGCTTTATTAGATGCAGGATTAAGTGTGAAGGATGTGGCTAAGCAGCTATGTAAAAGTGAGCGATGGGTAACAAAGTGGAGGCGAAGGCGAGAGCAGAATAAACAACTATCCGATCAACCGAGATCCGGGGTAACGACGAAAAGTGACCCCCGTAGAATAATGACCGGGGGGTCAAATTTCTACGTAGAAAAATGACCCCCCGGTCATTATTCTACAGCAAGTAGGGTCATTTTTCGACTGTAGAAAACCCTTCCAGACCGTTTATTCTACGACACCACACACGTTGAAAAATGACCACCTACTTTTTCAGTATATTATACAATAATATCTTATGAAATGAGATGTAATACTTACGGAAGCCCATATAGGACCTATCAAAAAATATTTTTGAATTTGTTATAACGAATTCTTGAATTTGTTAAAACGAATTTAAATCGTTATAACGAATTGTTGAATCCGTTATAACGAATTTAATTTGTTATAACAAATTTTAGGAATTCGTTATAACGAATTTAATCTGTTATAACAAATTCGCTGAATTCGTTATTTCAAATTTTGAAATCTGTTTTAACAAATTAAATTTGAAATAACGAATTCTTGAATTCGTTATTTCAAAGATTGAATTCGTATTTTCGGTTTTTTAAAATCTGTTATAACGTATTTTCATCCAATTCGTGATAACAAATTAAAGAGTGTCAAAATTTCAATGTTATAAATCCGTTATCACGGACTGTGATCTGTGATAACAAATAAATAAATTTGTTATAACAAATTAAAAATTGTTATTTCAATCTCCAATGCAATCTGATGAAAATACGTTATAACAGATTTTAAAAAACCGAAAATACGAATTCAATCTTTGAAATAACGAATTCAAGAATTCGTTATTTCAAATTTAATTTGTTAAAACAGATTTCAAAATTTGAAATAACGAATTCAGCGAATTTGTTATAACAGATTAAATTCGTTATAACGAATTCCAGGAATTCGTTATAACGAATTTAAATCGTTATAACGGATTCAACAATTCGTTATAACGATTTAAATTCGTTTTAACAAATTCAAGAATTCGTTATATCAAATTCAAAAATATTTTTTAATAGGTCCTAAATGGGCTTCCGTACATATTGATATGACGCATGTAACTAATATTTGCAAAAGGGGGGGGGGGGTGTTATTTAAACGATGTATCAACTATCAAAGGGGGGATGTTATTTAAACTATGTATAAATTATCAAAGGGGGAGGGTTATTCAAATGATGTATCAATTATCAAAAGGGGGTGTTGTGTTATTTAAACGATGTATAAATTATCAAGGGGGGGGGGGTATTTAAACGATGTATAAATTATCAGGGGGGGGGGGGGGGGGTTGTTATTTAAACGATGCATGCATTATCAAAGGGAGAAGGGTTATTTAAACGATGTATCAATTATCAAGGGGGAGGGGGGGGGGGGGGGGGGGGAGAGAGGGTGTTATGTAAACGATGCATAAATTATCAAGGGGGGAGGTGTTATTTAAACGATGTATCAATTATCAAGGGGGGGGGGGTGTTATTTAAACGATGTATAAATTATCAAAGGGGGGTGTTATTTAAACGATGTATCAATTATCAAAGGGGGAGGGGGGGGGGGTATTTAAACTGTGTATACATTATTAAAGGGGTAGGGTGGTGTTTTTTAAACGATGTATAGATTATCAAAGGGGGTGTTATTTAAAAGATGTATAAATTATCAACAAGTTGTTGGCATCATTATAAACCAATTTCAAAGGAAACTTTGAAGAGGAGTCAGATTTTGATTGATTGATTTATTTTCCACAATTCGGAAGACAAGCCCTGTGGGTCTTCAGTTACCTAGAGGCCCCAAAGTATAATTCTGTGTTGATAAGCTTTCTGAGATTGGTTACGGTTCGTTCTCTCTTTTATACTGTTTCATTTATATATATATATATATATATATATATATATATATATATATATATATATATCTCCAAACTGATTTAAATTAAAATCGCAGAGTCTGGTATAAGATATTAAAAAAAAAAAATGACATCTAGAGATTTCAAAACAATTTTAAGATATAAGGACTGGTAATTTTTAAATGAAAGCGCTTGCGTTATGATTTACCTTTGTGGTTTTTTTTTGTTGTTGTTGTTTTTTTTTTTTGTT
Source organism: Ostrea denselamellosa (assembly GCA_024699665.1). Lineage (NCBI taxonomy): Eukaryota > Metazoa > Mollusca > Bivalvia > Ostreida > Ostreidae > Ostrea > Ostrea denselamellosa. The sequence continues at coordinate 15,878,518 of JAMZEH010000018.1, forward strand.
TTGTTTTGGTTTTGGTTTTAATTTTGTTTTTTCTTGTTTTTTTTTATTTTTTTATTTTTTTGTTTTTTTTTTAAATTTCTTTGAATATATATATATATATATATATATATATATATATATATATATATATATATATCCTCATGGCACAGGTAATAGAATATCTGATGACATATAACCCTGCCATTGCTTCGAAATTACATTATACGATCAGTCCAAATAACTTCATATTCAAATTACTTCGACACCGCTATGTTTTCGAGCGCCGAATCCACTCGGCTATTCTCGGACGATTACAATAAACTTTATCAAACGTTTAATGTGATCAGCCGAGGTGTGCCGAGTGCGCCGAATCTTGAAAGCCATTTTCACTTCAGGCTGTTTTTCAATGTGTAGACCCTAAACCTTTGCTTTATGGAAATGCATTTTCCATAATCTGAAAGAAAGGAAGAATAAGTAAGTTGATGTATTTTCAGTTGATTCATATACGCAAATATTTCTATATTCAAAGAGTATAATTTTTGTATTGTATTTCGAATTTCCTCTATTGTCAGCTCCACTCGATGTGTAAATATTACTTTGACTGAGAAGGTGTCAGTATCTAGTCGAGTCGAATGTATATCTAGGTTACCAGAAAAGTAATAATGTGTCATCAAATTTGCCAATTTATTTTTTGCCAACTAATTTTTAACAATATTCAGATCATATCTTTTAGGGTCTATCGAAAACCCGTAAACACCAGGTAATATCCGTAAACACAAGTACCGAAAACACTGATGTATCATCAAAAAACACCTCTATGATGATAGTTGATGCCTCTAAATACCTATATACCAAGTGGCATTGATACTGAAGGAGAATTGAATGAGATATAGCGAATTTTATATCTTGTATTTCAGACTGCATTTATCGACGCCATCGGCGTCCTTGTTACCCAATCGGAATGTTGTTCCCAGCGGCTAATTTAAATTAAAAGGTGTGTGTGTGTGTGTTATTTGTTCTGTTTTAATATTGGTTATAGATAATCTAGGAATAATTATGATGACATTGTAAAATCTTGTTATTTAAAGCAACTTCCTATCTTCTGTCTTTAGTATTTCGGTGCCTTCTAATACATTAAGAATAACTAGTGTAAATTGTAATTCATTTCTCACATTGTTTCACAAACATGATAAGATTTTACAGTTGTATAAATTAAAAGCAAACTTATCCCAAATGCATTACTTATCAAAACACATTACTTGAAATAAGAAAAACATCAAGAGGATTAATTGTCCCTTCACCTTAGGACATGAATCTATTGTAATGAGTATTCATTAATAAATATAATGTAATGAACAGTAAAACAATTATGGTTGTGACATAAAGAAAAAATCTCAGTACTAACATCACTGCATTGATGATAAAATTTCAAAATAACTAAACAAGACATGTTTTCCCACAGTTACTAAAGGGTAAAATAAATCATTTATGCTACACATTTTAATATTTTAGTTATTTTCATATGTGTCTGACTTTTGCTCCTCTAATAAATTGTAATAGGGACCTAAATCAATAAAGGATGAAGTATGAAATGGGACACATGAAAAAAAAAATGCACAGTATTTATGTGTGAACTGATTAGGGCCAAAAAAAATGAAAAATAAATGAAAAAAAAAAAAATGAAAAGAGGAGCAAAAGTAAATAAATGTATGTTTCAGATTACCGGAGATTTTATGAAAGGGTTGGTAGGTCTTTTATTGATGTGCTGTTTACGTATTTGCATATTTTAACAGTTGAAGTTTTAGAACTTTTATTGTCTTAAAATCAAATTGATTCATGCATGCCGGTGCCAATTGCTGTTTGGTACATTACTATATTTTGTCAATTAGTACTTGTAAATGATTAAGCATCGGCACCATAATCCAATTGGGAAATCTTCCATGAAAAAATGCATCAGCTATCCCCAAGAAAAAAAGAAAATAGCAACTGCAATTAGATAAAAGTATTGTTAAAACCGTACACTCTCTGATAGATGTCTATGTTAACACTAAAAAGTGTATTCGGTAGGCTATGTGAAGAATAAACAGTTGATGAACAATCTTTTTTAACACGGTATTTTTATGCATTTGGTATTCAAAATGCACACTCTTACACTCTTTGTTGGTCCTGGAAATAAGGAAACATCGCAATTCATGTGTATAATATGCAGCCATAATTCTGACCAAGCAGTATTCTTGACTATATGTTGCGGTTAAAATCACTAAAAATCTTTGTAGAAATAAATTCAATTCTTATGAAAGCACAATAATTTGCATACGGAGCAGCAAGTTTTTCGAAAGAAAACGCTAATCTTGTCGGTAATCTTCACTGAATATCTTCGTGGAAATAATGTATAATTTCAGCAAAACACAAGATTTTCTAGCATTAAACTTAATATATTCTTTGTTTAAACTTCAAATCAATTAAATAGCCAATACATGATGCTAAAGAAATCCAATCCAATATGTATGTATCAACGCACAACAATTACAGGTGCGATATACCGACCCACTCGGTAACCAATGATTTATTTGGTGCCGTAAATAATACTAGAGCTCTGTCTGTAGAAATGAAGAATTCAGACAAAACCTCTCATAAAATTATGCTGCATTTAGATGGGTAAACTACACCAGTTGCTTACAGCAAGTTTTTCGAAAGAAAACGCTAATCTTGTCGGTAATCTTCACTGAATATCTTCGAAGAAATAATGTTTAATTTCAGCAAAACACAAGATTTTCTAGCATTAAACTTAATATATTCTTTGTTTAAACTTCAAATCAATTAAATAGCCAATACATGATGCTAAAGAAATCCAATCCAATATGTATGTATCAACGCACAACAATTACAGGTGCGATATACCGACCCACTCGGTAACCAATGATTTATTTGGTGCCGTAAATAATACTAGAGCTCTGTCTGTAGAAATGAAGAATTCAGACAAAACCTCTCATAAAATTATGCTGCATTTAGATGGGTAAACTACACCAGTTGCTTACTGCAAATAGCTCCCCCCCCCCCACCCCCTCCTATTGGCCACAAATTTACAAAATAATTTGAGTAAAACTCCAAATTTGATACCAAAAATGTCTGAATATTTTGACTAAGACTTGATATTCACATGAGTCCCCCCTTTTCTAAATTTGTGGATCTGCCCCACTATTTTCTACATGCAGATGTCACACATTGATATGGTTAAAAAAAATAAATAAATAAAAAACAAAGGAAAATGAAAAACAAACAAAACAAGCATTCTGAGTGTGTTGCATGCAATACAAAGTTCCCTATTAGTAGGATTCAGTCAAAATTAGGTCAAAAAAAAAAAAAGAAAAGAAAAAAGAAGAAATGAAAAACAACCATTCTAAGTGTATTGCATGCAATACAAAGTTTCCTTTCGGTAGGAGTAATCAATCAAAAGTAGGTTAAGCGTAATGAAACTCAAACTTGATCTGTACCTATCCAAGACAAAGTCCTAAAATTTCAGTTGAATATCTTCATCCATTGCAGAGGAAAGTCCGGAAAACTGATTGGAAATTACTGACAGACGGACAGACAGAGGGTAAATTAATAGTTCCTTTTGACAAAACCGGTAGGGGACTAAAAAAGCAACTACTAACGACTTACATAGTATTTTGTGTAAAAAGAAAACATCACAAATTTTAATTAATTTTCAGAGTTCTGGTATTTCAGTTTGTAATTTTTTTGCACAGTTCATTGAACTGGTGAATGTAGAGCTGTTATCTGCAATTTTTAACTTCAATAAATAAATAATGAAATAAAAAAAAATGAAAATAGGGTTAACAGAGAAAAATAGGATCAGTCGGGTAACCAGAAACAAAGTTATTTTTTATTTTGACCTTAATGTACATCTTTGTTCGTTATATTTCTAAGTGTCAAATTTATTGCTGTGTTGCAGAGTTGAGAATACCAGTGAATGTAAGAGAAAAAAGGACTTAGTAGCTAGTGTCGATGGGCTGAAGTCTCATTGTTGTTTGTTTTTTTGTTTTTTTTTTTTTGGGGGGGGGGGGATATATATGTACTAACTAGCATACTGTTGTTGAAGATGAACATAATTTTTTGTTTGTATGTCCTCTTTATATAATGAACTGCGAAGTGAGTTTTATACACTTAACATGTATGTCTTAGAAACTTATTTTTAATTTCATACGTGATGCATTTAACATAAGACAATATATTTGTCACTGTATTTCTATACTGTATGTATATATATTGATAAACCGTGATACTTGGGTAATAAACAAATTTTTTAAAAAGATTTATATGCTTGACAAACTACACATATAAAATCAGCTTTAATTCAAATTAGGTGCCGGGAATTACATTCTGATTGGCTAACATGGACGCTGATGGCATCGATAAATACAGTCTGAAATATGAAATATAAAATTAACCATATCTCATTCAGTTCTCCTTCAATATCATTGCCACTTGGTATATAGGTATTTAGAGGTATGGACTATCACGTAGAGGTGTTTTTTGATGATACATCAGTGTTTTTGATACTTTTTTGTGGCGTTTACGGGGATGATACATTGGTGTTTAAGGGTTTTCCATGGAGCGTATATTTTATAATAAAATTATTGTAAGTAAATGGGGAAAACATTCACATGATTCATATAAAATGAACAGAACATATGTAATAGTGAATCGTGTGTTTTGGTTAGAGTAGGTGTCTTGAAAGTGTTTGTTTTCCTAATTTACAGAGGTTTCTTACAATTAAAATTATCATACATGTATATTGTTCCATTAATGTGCACTCCCTTTAGTATGTGTATTGAGCTGCTTTTGTAGTGTTTGTGTGTGTTGTGTGGTGTGTGTGTGTGGTGTGTTGTGTGGTGTGTTGTGTGTGTGGTGTGTTGTGTGTGTGTGTTGTATGATGTATGTGTGTGTGTGTGTGTGTGTGTGTGATATGACATGTTGATACAGTGTGTGTGTGTGTGTGTGATATAACATGTTGATACAGTGTGTGTGTGTGTGTGTGTGTGTGTGTGTGTGTGTGATATAACATGTTGATACAGTGTGTGTGTGTGGTGTGTGTGTATGGAGATAGCCAGGCACATTGAAATCTGTATGTCTCGCTCCAGGAGGTGCAGGTTGCCGTGTCATGTTTTTAGACTCTCCTCTTTGAGTATATGCATCACTATTACTTTATTGCTATATATTCCTAAATTTAAAAGAGTTCACAGTCTTCCAATAACTATGTAAACTTTGCTTCATCTGCATTACCTGTTGTAAGTGGGGTAAATACAGTTATTTGCAACAAGATATTAGATTACATCATCTGGAAATCGAAGTGTAATGCACAGTTTCCAATCGCTAATGCGATCTGCAAATGCTGAACGTGAATAGGCCTAGTTCGATCATTGACCATAAACTTCAGTGTGCATGTCTAGCTTGTCTGCGGACTTTAGTGCACATCTGGCTTGGATTTCTCAAAACAATCTTGAGTCAAAACTTGGACTTAAATCTGAGATTTTACTCAAAATATGAATGTTTAAATAAAAGAAAACTCAGACTCAAGTTTGGAATTTTTTTGAGAAATCCAGTTGAACGTTCTATAAGTGGGGGTTGGCACGGCAGACATCCCTTCTGTTTCTGTTAAACACAGTTAACTCAGACTTTGTCTGGGCTCTAGTTACTCAAGCTGATGATCAAACTAGGGCAAAATTGTATCAATCAATAAAGAGGGATAAAATGTGATATGATCAGCTATTACCTACAAAATTTCATTGGCCCATTCTGTCAGCTCAGTACTGAATGTGTAGGACAGTGTGTTTCTTCTGCCATTTCATTGACTAATGGCCAGTGGCTGATTGCAGTCAATACCCTGTTATGTTTTTATATGCCGGGGTAACTTAGGATGTATTATGGTATGGTGTTTATGTCCATCTGTCGTGTGTGCTAAATGTTTGTGTCCTGCTGACAAGTTAAATACTGTGAGGCCTACAATCATCAAACTTTTCAGCTGATGCATCTTGGGTAGAAGGTGGGTTGTACTTCATTCAAAGGTAGATCATTGTAAGACCTTTGGTTAAGCGATAATGCCCAGTATGACAAAACCCTGCCTGGGTCATAACTGCATGAACAATTATTTGGTTAAGAATCATGAACTTGGTCAGTTGATAAATCTCATGTAGAGAGTGTTTCATCCTACACTAAGGTCATCACTATGACCTCTGTTTAGATGATATGGCAAAATATGCTAGGGCTAGATCAATATATCGATTATTGATACAATGTACATATCAGTGTTTTTGAGTGATTCGATAACCAATACAGCGAACACAGTATTGTTTAATATAGTAAGAGTTGTTACTAATGTACATTTATTTTACGTGAACGAATGAACAAATAAATTGAAAGTATATGAACAAACTTTCTAAATGTTATTTGCTTTGTGGCTGCATATTAATACAAACATACATCAAAAGTGTGGGCACTGTGATGATGGAACCATGGTCTCAGTTTTCAAATATTAACTTGTAAAAAGCAAAGAGTAACATTTGTGGAACAAAATTCATAAGCTCTGGTGGTACAACTAGTTTAGCAACACATTTGTGATGACACCATAAAGCTAACTGTCAGAAAGACAGCAAAAAATATATTTGTGAGTGGTATAGTAGAACGTGACCTGCTTAATCACAGTTTTGTGAATTTCATATGAATAAATTTGAAGAAATATATAATCAAATAAATGAATTTATCATTCATTTGACAGTATTCATCCTCCAAAAAAAAGATATATATATATATATATATATATATATATATATATAAATTTCCTCTGCTGCCTCAGACTTGGGCTCAGAGCAGGTTTTCAGTACAACAGAAGATTATTAGAGAACTAGGACTTTTTAAGCCAGAGCAAGTGAATGCCCTTGTTTTCATGAAAGAATAGAAAAAAAGATGTGAACAATATTGATAAACCCATGCACAATTGCCATTTGTGATAAATTATTTCAAGTTAACAATATGATATGTAAAAGAAACAAAAGGAAAAAGTGAGGCTTTGTTTTTGTTACTATTTAATTGTCTTAATCCTCCAAATTAATTGTAAATGTAATTATATTGTATTGCCAATACATACTGCATACCATTTTTCTGTATTACAATATGTATCATATCAGAATTTTCCAAACAATGCCCAGTCCTAATATATGCCTTGCACCTTTTTGGGCTCATATAGAGATGACTCCAAGAATCAACAAATTTTGTTAATTTCATTGGTGCATCTATAGAGAAATGTAAATTGCAGCAGAAAATCAGGTCAGTAAAACTTGAAAAAAGACGAGACTTGATTGATTGTATATTGTTTAACGTCCTGCTCGAGAATTTTTCACTCATATGGAGACGTCACCAATGCCAATGAAGGACTGCAAAATTTAGGCCTATGCTTAGAGCCTTTGAGCACGGAAGGGTCGTTATCATGCCACACCTGCTGTGACATGGGGTATCGGTTTTTGCAGTCTCATCTGAAGGACTGCCCCATTTAGTTGCCTCTTACGACATGCTAGGGATACTGTAGAACTAGTCTAACACAGGTCCCTACTGGGAGACAAGTATAGAATTAGATGGTACTCCAATTAAAGTTGTAGAAGAGATTAAGTTCTTAGGTGTCATTTTTGATAATAAACTCTCTTTCATTCCGCATATAGCAATGCTCAAAGAGAAATGTACAAAAGCCCTTTATATAGTAAAAGTTGTTCAAAACACAAAATGGGGACCAGATAAGAATACTCTTCTACATCTGTATCACTCTCTCATCTGGTCTAAACTAGACTACGGCTGTATCGTATATGGAGCGGCAAGAACATCCTCCATTAAAGCCCTTGATGCAATCCGCTATCAAGGACTTCGACTGTGCACAGGCTCTTTTCGAACCTCTCCTGTAGATAATTTGTATGTTGAGGCAAATGAGCCACATCTAGATTTATGTAGAATAAAACTTATCTTACAATACATTGTTAAAAGGTAATACTGACAATCCTGCATTTAACTGCATTTTCCATCCACAGTTAGAAGATTTGTATGAAAAAAACTAGGACGTGTATAAAATAAATTGGTCTCCGAGTCAAAAAACATTTATATGATTCTAACTTACCTTTGGACATCATAAAACCCTCATCACATTCAGAAATACCACCATGGAATTTACTAAAACCCAAAGTTGACACTTCACTTTCTGAATATAAAAAATCTGAAACAAATTCCGCTCTTTTCAAACAAAAGTTATCCGAAATAAAGCAATCTAAACATTCTACAACTGATGTTTATACAGATGGTTCAAAAGACCAAAATAAAATCGCTGCTGCTGCAGTAGTCAATAACAATGTCTTCTCGGCACGACTCCCAAATGAAGCAACAATTTATACCAATGAAGCAAAGGCTATCCAACTTGCGTTGGAGTACATTAAAATTTCTATGGACAAATACTTCACTATATTCTCAGACTCCCTATCTTGTCTACAGTCTATAAGTAATATGAATATTGATCATCCATATATTTTAGACATTTAAACCAGTACTATCTTCTAACTAAACAAAATAAAATAGTTGAGTTCTGCTGGATTCCTAGTCACATTGGTATCCATGGTAACAACAAAGCAGACAAAAAGGCAAAGAATGCACTACAAAATGATATTGTACATTTTAAAATTCCTTACACAGATTTAAGATATATAAAACTATATGTAAATGATCTTTGGCAAATATATTGGGATTTCTGTGACAGAAGTAAACTATATTCTATTCAAAACAAAGTAAACAAATCGTGTAACATCATAATGAAATGCCAGGACGAAGTGATCATTTCAAGAATATGCATCTGACATTCAAAATTGACACATTCTTATTTATTAAACAGAGAACTTCAACCTCAATATATATCTTATGACTGTCCATTAACTGTAGAACACATTCTATTGGAATGCAATGATTTTTACACCCACACGAAATAGGTTTTTTAATAATGTGCAATCAGTGCATATACTTTTTACAAATATTGATTATCATCTTGTCATAAAATATTTACAAGAATGCGACTTTTACAGAAAAATTTGATACTTTATAATATAACCTATTCATATACACAGAATGATATGTATTTTTACCTGTTTATGCATTTTTAACTCTTATGTCCGTCAGATGGGACGTTAAAGGGTGCCCTGGATGTCAAGGATTACAAACCCCTTGGCACGTAAAAGATCGTTTCCTTGATTTTCAAAAAAGAGTAGGCTCACTGGGGGCCATCAGGGAAACTTCAACTTTCAAAACCAACCAGATTTCAGTTGCTTAACCGCCATAGAATGGCTGAAATATTGCCAAGTCGGCGTAAAACGCCAATCAATCAATCAATTAATGGAAACAAAAATGATGTTTTAAGGGAGGTAATCCCTACCAATGTAAGGAAGCAAAGCAGTAACTCTGTTGAATAGAAATGCACATTTTTCAAATAAGATATAGAACTCTCTATGTAACAATATAGGTAATTAATTTGTTTCCAACAATACTGACATAAATATACAATATGCACTACAAAATTGCAAAGACATAACAAGTACATCACACAACAGATAGAGGAATTTATTTGTCCCATGGGAGTAATGATCTTAGCCATAGTGTTTCAAGGAGTTCATTTGGACATGCAAAGATCATGTCAGTGAGGATGTTGTAAGAGGGATGTGGAGATTGTTGGTCACTTCTTTTCTTTACATAAATCAAAATTGTCAAGTAATTCATGCCATGTGAAAGAAATGTTCTAATTACATGTAATGAAATGAATTATCATTTCTGTAGTTATTTGAATAATTCAAGAGTTATATCTCGATAAGTCAATTGTTGCAAGAAGTTTGACATGATTTTGTTTCATGCACTTTCATCAGTTTATGATTTTGATGAGGAAACATCTGATGTGCCATGATGGTGCACTTGGAGCTAATTGATTCACATACTTATCAACATGATCAAAATGATTTAAACTTTCTATTAATGATAGTTTGTATAAACAACATACTGGTCATGAAAGCATTCCATCATAATTATTAGATATGGACTTTGGGTCAGTCATTTGCTATTCACTGTTCTGAAGGAATAGTAGAAGTTCTCAAATGATAAGTGAAATTTGAAATTGATAGCCCGAGTGACCAATGAATAAAAATAATATGTCTAGCCCTGCTAGTGAAAATCAGGATATTAATCTTGAATTGGTCAAGATTTTGGCAAATTTCTCAAAGTCTCTTGCATGTTTGAACTCGTGGTTGAATACCTGCATGTTTATGCATTTACATGACCTTCTGATTTTTCAAACATGTGGAGGTTTATAAAACCTTTAGGGGACTCCTGCTTACGACACTTGGAAGAGTTTCTCAACTCAGCACAAAATGATTTTATTATAAAAGATATGATGGTATATAAGAAGTATTTAAGTCAAAAAGATAAAAAATATGCAATTTTGGATAAAAACATATGATTTTCAAAAATTTATTTCATTAAATATTAACAAAAGCCTCAGGTGGATTTGAACTAAAGATCTGCAGTTCTTAAGCCCGTTGCTTTGACCACTGAGGTAAGATGATACGCAGCAAATTTGATTGGTACAAACAATTTCACAAAACATTTAAATTGCCATCTTGTGACATTGTGTCATAAAAAGTATAAGCCTTGTTGTAGAGAGCTACCTTAAAGGGTAACTAGTAAACATTGATAGTCACTATTGCTTACAGACTAGTAAACACTGATAGTCACTAGTCCTTACAGACTAGTAAACACTGATAGTCACTAGTCCTTACAGACTAGTAAACACTGATAGTCACTAGTCCTTACAGACTAGTAAACACTGATAGTCACTAGTCCTTACAGACTAGTAAACACTGATAGTCACTAGTCCTTACAGACTAGTAAACACTGATAGTCACCATTGCTTACAGACTAGTAAACACTGATAGTCACTATTGTTTACAGACTAGTAAACACTGATAGTCACTATTGCTTACAGACTAGTAAACACTGATAGTCACTATTGCTTACAGACTAGTAAACACTGATAGTCACTATTGCTTACAGACTAGTAAACACTGATAGTCACTAGTCCTTACAGACTAGTAAACACTGATAGTCACCATTGCTTACAGACTAGTAAACACTGATAGTCACTATTGTTTACAGACTAGTAAACACTGATAGTCACTATTGTTTACAGACTAGTAAACACTGATAGTCACTAGTCCTTACAGACTAGTAAACACTGATAGTCACTATTGCTTACAGACTAGTAAACACTGATAGTCACTATTCCTTACAGACTAGTAAACACTGATAGTCACTATTGTTTACAGACTAGTAAACACTGATAGTCACTAGTCCTTACAGACTAGTAAACACTGATAGTCACTATTGCTTACAGACTAGTAAACACTGATAGTCACTATTGCTTACAGACTAGTAAACACTGATAGTCACTATTGCTTACAGACTAGTAAACACTGATAGTCACTATTGTTTACAGACTAGTAAACAGTGATAGTCACTAGTCCTTGCAGACTAGTAAACACTGATAGTCACTAGCCCTTAGAGGCTAGTAATTATTGATAGTCACTAGTCCTTAAATGCTGGTAAACATTTATAGTTACTAGTCCTTACAGACTAGTAAATATTGATACTCAGTAGTCCTTGCACACCAGTAAACAGTGATAGTCACTAATCCTTATACACTAGTAAACATTAATATTGACTAGTCCTTACAGACTTGTAAACACTGATAGTCACTATTCCTTACAGACTAGAAAACACTGATAGTCACTAGTCCTTACAGACCAGTAAACATTGATAGTCACTATGTCCTACAGACTAGTAAACACTGTCACTAGTCCTTACAGACTAGAGAACATTGATAGTTACTAGTCCTTACAGACTAGTAAACATTGATAGTTACTAGTCCTTACAGACAATTAAACATTGATAGTTACTAGTCCTTACAGACTATTGAACATTGATAGTCACTAGTCGTTACAGAGGAGTAAACACTGATAGTCACTTTGTCCTACAGACTAGTGAACACTGATTGTCACTTGTCATTGTAGACTAGTGGACATTGATTTCATTAGTCTTTAGAGACTAGTGAACACTGATAGTCATTAGTCCTTACAGACTAGAAAACATTGATAGTCACTAGTCCTTACAGACTAGAAAACATTGATAGTCACTAGTCCTTACAAGCTAGTGATTGTATTGTGGACTAGTGAACATTGATAGTCACTAATCTTTACAGACCAGTGCTTAAAAAAGTTAATTTTGAACCTTGTCTATACAGTATAATACATCACTGGTTGTGTATGGCCGCATTGATGTGATCATTGAAAACAATGGGGAATGCGTATTTAAGAACGTGATGTAAAGAATGAATCTATGGTAAAGATTGCACATAGTGCAGGTTAAATCTATTAAGACTGTATACAGTGGAGAGGACAGATCCACTTTTAAATGCAATTTTTTTTTTTTTGAATTTTAGCTGAATGTTGAAAGAAAAAATGTCTGGGAACAGTGGAAGACAGAGATTTCCTTGCCAGCAGTGTAATAGGTCATACAGTCGTAAGCATGACATGGAACGCCATGTGTACATTTCACACACCATTACAGCAGACAAACCCTTCATGTGTGAAAAATGCAACTTTGTGTTCACTTCAGAAGAAAACTTGAAAGACCACAAAATTGACCATTCTGAAGAAATGAAATTCCAGTGTGAAATTTGTGAAAAGTCCTTCAAGAACAGTAACACTTGGAAGCGGCACACAAGGGCACATATTGATCCCAAGCCGTTTGTATGTCAAATATGTAAACACCAATTTGGACGAGAGCACGATATGCAAAGGCATGTTGTCAGAATGCATTCTAGAGAGAGGAGGTTTCAGTGTGACATGTGTCCATCGAAATTTGCCTGGTTCAGTGATCTGACAATTCACAAACGTCGTCATAACCACATGAGAAAGTTCCTTAAAGGCAGTGGAAGTGTAAATAGAGGCACTATTTCAAAGAAATCAAAAAAGAAAATGCATTGCAAAAACAAGAAAAAGAAAGCCCAGGAAACTAATTCAGTAGAACATGTCTGTAAAATGTGCTCGTTGTCTTTCACAAGCTTTTCCTCTCTACAGCTACACACTTGTGACAGTGGATCTTCTTCAATGGAAGAAAAAGCATTGAGGAACATTGTCTTTGATTCTAGGAATACACACTCTTGTTTACATTGTGAGAGACATTTTGAATCTTTTTCAGCATTACAGTTTCACTCATGTGACAACAAGGAATCTTCAGACAATACTAAAAGTAAGACAGTTGCAGATTCAGACAATCAGAAAGATGATTCTGGTGATGAGGAAATTATCATTGAAAAGAATGATTCTAGAAATGCCACAGAGTGTTTTATGGAAAATTCAAATAGTAAAATACTTGAAAACTCTTTGCAAAATAATGATGTTACATCGTCAGCTATGAATATCTGCAGCCCAGAAAATTTAAAAGAATTAGATGAAACAGAGCATGTTGAAAGCATCATAGTCCAAAAGTTGGAGGCAAAAAGTAATGGCAGTACTGAACGTGGTGGATGTCAGAAATCATTTCGTACGTTATCAGTCCCACAACATCAATCTTGTTATGAAACTTCTGGTGACCAAAGCATGAAGCAAAATGCTGACTCGGTGGCAATGTCAGAAAATCATGTTCCAAAAGTGCAAAATTTTGAACAGTCTTTAGTTGAAACTAGACAGTTAACAGCAGCAGATGAAGATCCCAGATCTGATGTGAATTCAACTAAAGGATCAAAGAGTGATTATCTGAAGTGCAAAGTATGCCAAAAGGTATTCAGTAGGTTTTCTGCACTTCATTTGCATTTGTGTGAAGAGCCCTTTGAAAATGATGAGATTCCGAAAAGACCGATCCAGAATGCTGAGAAATCAAAAGGAATAATGACTCGATCCAATTCTGCCATGAGAGAGATCACAACTCCTCTGAAAAAGCACCGTTTGAAAGAACACAAGAAAAATATGGCCATCACCTTTACCTATAAAAAAGAGATTGACCATAAAAAGAGCAAGGTTGAAGACCATATTTATTCTCATGAAGATAAAGACATCGAATTATATCACTGTGAAAACTGTAGCCAGAAATTTAAACACAAGAAAGATCTAATAAGGCATGAACTAAGACACAAAAGCACAGAACCCACTTTTAAATGTTCATTTTGTCAGAAGGGTTTCTTTCGCAAAAGTGCTCTGGAAAGACATGTGCAGAAACTCCATCCTGTGGAAGCACCTTATCGGTGCAAACTTTGTGAAGCTTCTTTCACATCAGCAGAACCACTGGAGAAGCACATGCCAGATCATGTGGAAACTCACCCATACATCTGCTGGGTGTGCAGTAGAGGGCTTAGGACATTGCCAAACCTCAAAAGACACCTATTGATGCATTCAGATGAGAAACCCTATACATGTTCTGTATGCAACAAGGGCTTTATTCGAAGGCATGACATGTATCAACATGCTAAGATCCATGGAACAGAAAGGCTGTCTTGTGATCAGTGCCCCCTGAAGTTCGTAACATTTGAGGGATTACGTAAACATAAAGCCAAAAAACACAATTCACATAATGATAATAGAATTGAAAGATAAAGGTTTTAGGATTTTACACACACACACACACACACACACACACACACACACACACGTATACACACATATCATGTATATTTTAGCATTGATTACAAATCATCCATTTGAAATGGAAATAGATTGTACATTATTGGTCGGTCGCAACATTAAATTCTAGTAGTTTACATTGTTTATGTCTTAATTTAAGCGTAGTGAAAGGTATGATAAAACAAAGGTGGGATCATATGCCTAGGAAGAGTAAGCATCCCCTGTCGACTGGTCACACCCACGTGAGACATATATTGATTAGGTGAACAGAAAATCCCTTTCACAATACTAATGATTTATGTGAGTTGTCATAATGCTATAGAGGGCCGAGTGGTAAGAGCATCACGCTGAAAATCACAAAGCTTCTCGCCTCTAGTCGGCGCGGGTTCGATTCTCGCTCACGCCGACATATTTGAGAAAGTTAGCTAGTTTACCTTCGGAAAGTCGGTGGTCTCTTTCCGGGTACATTGTATCAGGGTTCTCTCTTCCATCAATAAAAATAAAAACTGGACGCCACCAGATAACTGAAAAATTATTGAGTGTGGTGGAAAACAACAATCATAATGCTGTAGGATGGAGGGAAATTAAAGTATACAGGTTCATAGTAAACTGTAATACAGTGTTGATGTTCATTTATCACTGACAGAGTCTTAAATATAAGGCGCCAATACAATATCATACTCCCATGTTATGAACACTGTATACACCACCGGTCGCGGTACCTCAGTGGTTAGAGTGTGCGCCTCGTAACCGGGAGGTCTTGAGCTGAACCCTGAAGTTAAGTCATTCTTATGTGAATTTAACCCAGTCTGTGTGAAATGTATAGGAATACAGGGAGGTTTGTTTCATAAATACTACATATTATGAAGGGTATTACAGTTGGTACCGTCTGCCGTTCTCTGCGGTGTGTAAGTGCATGTATATTTTGAGTGACAAAACGCTGATATTTGTATGACTCAATGTTAGGGACATTGTCATATTGTACTTATGTAAGATTTGGTTAAGGTTCCTGGGATAGGCTTATCAAATAAAGACAGGACGAGGTCCCGACATTAACCTGCGCCAGTAGACAGGTACAGACGAGACTCTGGATATCCTCCTACTTCCCAGTCAGACCTGAGGATAAGGATCATGGGGATTCTTATGTCGCAAAGTTTTCGTGTGTAATTTCCGTGCGCCTAAGCGGAGAAAATAAGTCGACTTACAGTGTACCAGCACGTGTAACGGTCGTCTCAACACGCAGTACGTAGAAGTGGAAACGGATCCGCATACCGTCAACTAGAGACGGAGGAGGGCCGTGCAGTGCTGTAGGATGTAGACACTTGAATCACATATGTGTATTATATTGATGCTTTTATTGTAAATATTTGTATATATTATATATAAAACAAATCTTTGTATTTACTGATCAGAACATTGGTCAATCGTGACAATCATAGACACCCATGTAATGAACACCTGTACAGTATCATTTTCCCATGTAACAAACACCTGTACAGTACCATACTCCCATGTAACAAACACCTGTACAGTATCATACTCCCATGTAACAAACACCTGTACAGTACCATACTCCCATGTAACAAACACCTGTGCAGTATCATACTCCCATGTAATAAACACCTGTACAGTACCATACTCCCATGTAATAAACACTTCCACAGTATCATACTCCCATGTAACAAACACCTGTACAGTATCATACTCCCATGTAACAAACACCTGCACAGTAACATACTCCCATGTAATAAACACCTGTACAGTATCATACTCCCATGTAACAAACACCTGTACAGTATCATACTCCCATGTAATAAACACCTGTACAGTATCATACTCCCATGTAACAAACACCTGTACAGTATCATACTCCCATGTAATAAACACCTGTACAGTATCATACTCCCATGTAATAAACACCTGCACAGTATCATACTCCCATGTAATAAACACCTGTACAGTATCATACTCCCATGTAAGAGACACCTGTACAGTATCATACTCCCATGTAATAAACACCTGTACAGTATCATACTCCCATGTAAGAGACACCTGTACAGTATCATACTCCCATGAAATAAACACCTGTACAGTATCATACTCCCATGTAACAAACACCTGTACAGTACCATACTCCCATGTAATAAACACCTGCACAGTATCATACTCCCATGTAACAAACACCTGCACAGTATAATACTCCCATGTAACAAACACCTGTACAGTATCATACTCCCATGTAACAAACACCTGCACAGTAACATACTCCCATGTAATAAACACCTGCACAGTATCATACTCCCATGTAACAAACACCTGCACAGTAACATACTCCCATGTAATAAACACCTGCACAGTATCATACTCCCATGTAACAAACACCTGCACAGTATCATACTTCCATGCAATGAACACCTGCACAGTATCATACTTCCATGCAATGAACACCAGTGCAGTATTATACACTGTATGACCTATTTTTATATTCTTACGAAGCAAAATTCATTCAAAAGCTTCTACATGAGAAGAAAAATATCTCTTGCTGTGGCCTTCAATTGCGGACATTTAAATATATCGACGACGTTTTGTCTATTAACAATGATCATTTTCATATATATGTCGATTCGATATATCCCGGTGAGCTTGAAATAAAGGACACTACAGAGTCGTCCACTTTTGCTTCGTACTTAGATAGTTTGCAGCCGGCATCTATTTTCAGGTGTGACCAGTCAAAGGGGATGCTTACTCCTCCTAGGCACCTGATCCCACCTCTGGTACAGTGTGTAACCAGAGGTCCGTGTTTACCCATATCTAATTTGTATTTTCTATAGGAATTACGAGATTGAATACTGTAGTTATCGTGACCTTTTCATGCAACCATGAATACCTCTAAAGTGTTATACACCCCCATGTAACGAACACCTGTACAGTATCATACTCCCATGTAACAAACACCTGCACAGTAACATACTCCCATGTAATAAACACCTGTACAGTATCATACTCCCATGTAACAAACACCTGTACAGTATCATACTCCCATGTAATAAACACCTGTACAGTATCATACTCCCATGTAACAAACACCTGTACAGTATCATACTCCCATGTAATAAACACCTGTACAGTATCATACTCCCATGTAATAAACACCTGCACAGTATCATACTCCCATGTAATAAACACCTGTACAGTATCATACTCCCATGTAAGAGACACCTGTACAGTATCATACTCCCATGTAATAAACACCTGTACAGTATCATACTCCCATGTAAGAGACACCTGTACAGTATCATACTCCCATGAAATAAACACCTGTACAGTATCATACTCCCATGTAACAAACACCTGTACAGTACCATACTCCCATGTAATAAACACCTGCACAGTATCATACTCCCATGTAACAAACACCTGCACAGTATAATACTCCCATGTAACAAACACCTGTACAGTATCATACTCCCATGTAACAAACACCTGCACAGTAACATACTCCCATGTAATAAACACCTGCACAGTATCATACTCCCATGTAACAAACACCTGCACAGTAACATACTCCCATGTAATAAACACCTGCACAGTATCATACTCCCATGTAACAAACACCTGCACAGTATCATACTTCCATGCAATGAACACCTGCACAGTATCATACTTCCATGCAATGAACACCAGTGCAGTATTATACACTGTATGACCTATTTTTATATTCTTACGAAGCAAAATTCATTCAAAAGCTTCTACATGAGAAGAAAAATATCTCTTGCTGTGGCCTTCAATTGCGGACATTTAAATATATCGACGACGTTTTGTCTATTAACAATGATCATTTTCATATATATGTCGATTCGATATATCCCGGTGAGCTTGAAATAAAGGACACTACAGAGTCGTCCACTTTTGCTTCGTACTTAGATAGTTTGCAGCCGGCATCTATTTTCAGGTGTGACCAGTCAAAGGGGATGCTTACTCCTCCTAGGCACCTGATCCCACCTCTGGTACAGTGTGTAACCAGAGGTCCGTGTTTACCCATATCTAATTTGTATTTTCTATAGGAATTACGAGATTGAATACTGTAGTTATCGTGACCTTTTCATGCAACCATGAATACCTCTAAAGTGTTATACACCCCCATGTAACGAACACATGTGCAGTGTTGTGCACAAGTGGAATGAAGACCTGTGTAGTATTGTGCACCCCCCTTGGAATGAAGACCTGTGCAATATTGTGCACCCCCTTGGAATGAAGACCTGTGCATTATTGTGCACCCCCTTGGAATGAAGACCTGTGCAGTATTGTGCACCCCCCTTCAAATGAAGACCTGTGCAGTATTGTGCCCCCCCCCCCCTTGGAATGAAGACCTGTGCAGTATTGTGCACCCCCTTCAAATGAAGACCTGTGCAGTATTGTGCACCCCCTTGGAATGAAGACCTGTGCAGTATTGTGCACCCCGTTGGAATGAAGACCTGTGCAGTATTGTGCACCCCCCTTCAAATGAAGACCTGTGCAGTATTGTGCCCCCCTTGGAATGAAGACCTGTGCAGTATTGTGCACTCCCTTGGAATGAAGACCTGTGCAGTATTGTGCACCCCCCTTCAAATGAAGACCTGTGAAGTATTGTGCCCCCCCCCCTTGGAATGAAGACCTGTGCAGTATTGTGCACTCCCTTGGAATGAAGACCTGTGCAGTATTGTGCACCCCCCTTCAAATGAAGACCTGTGCAGTATTGTGCGCCCCCCCTTGGAATGAAGACCTGTGCAGTATTGTGCGCCCCCCTTTGAATGAAGACCTGTGCAGTATTGTGCACCCCCCTTGAAATGAAGACCTGTGCAGTATTGTGCGCCCCCCCCCCCTTCGAATGAAGACCTGTGCAGTATTTTGCACTACCTTCGAATGAAGACCTGTGCAGTATTGTGCACCCCGCCTTGGAATGAAGACGTGTGCAGTATTGTGCACTCCCTTGGAATGAAGACCTGTGCAGTATTGTGCACCCCGTTGGAATGAAGACCTGTGCAGTATTGTGCACCCCCTTGAAATGGAGACCTGTGCAGTACTGTGCACCCTCCCCTTGGAATGAAGACCTGTGCAGTACTGTGCACCCCCCTTTGAATGGAGACCTTTGCAGTACTGTGCACCCCCCCCCCTTGGAATTAAGACCTGTGCAGTATTGTGTACCCCCCCCCTTCAAATGAAGACCTGTGCAGTATTGTGCGCCCCCCCCCCTTTGAATGAAGACCTGTGCAGTATTGTGCACCCCGCCCCCCCCCCCCCTTCGAATGAAGACCTGTGCAGTATTGTGCACCCCCTTCAAATGAAGACCTGTGCAGTATTGTGCACCCCCTTCAAATGAAGACCTGTGCAGTATTGTGCGCCCCCCCCCCTTCGAATGAAGACCTGTGCAGTATTTTGCACTACCTTCGAATGAAGACCTGTGCAGTATTGTGCACCCCGCCTTAGAATGAAGACCTGTGCAGTATTGTGCACCCCTTTGGAATGAAGACCTGTGCAGTATTGTGCACTCCCTTGGAATGAAGACCTGTGCAGTATTGTGCACTCCCTTGGAATGAAGACCTGTGCAGTATTATGCGCCCCCCTTCGAATGAAGACCTGTGCAGTATTGTACACCCCCTTGAAATGGAGACCTGTGCAGTACTGTGCACCCCCCTCTTGGAATGAAGATCTGTGCAGTATTGTGCACTCCCTTGAAATGGAGACCTGTGCAGTATTGTGCACCTCCCCTTGGAATGAAGACCAGTGCAGTATTGGGCACCCCCCTTGAAATGGAGACCTGTGCAGTATTGGGCAACCCCCTTAAAATGGAGACCTGTGCAGTATTGTGCACCCCCCTTTAAATGGAGACCCGTGCAATATTGTGCCCCCCCCCCTTGGAAAGAAGACCTGTGCAGTATTGTGCACTCCCTTGGAATGAAGACCTGTGCAGTATTGTGCACCCCCCCCTTCGAATGAAGACCTGTGCAGTATTGTGCACCCCCCCCCCCATCAAACGAAGACCTTTGCAGTATTGTGCGCCCCCTCTTCGAATGAAGACCTGTGCAGTATTGTGCACTCCCTTGGAATGAAGACCTGTGCAGTATTGTCCACCCCGTTCGAATGAAGACCTGTGGAGTATTGAGCACCCACTTGGAATGAAGACCTGTGCAGTATTGTGCACCCCCTTGAAATGGAGACCTGTGCAGTATTGTGCACCCCCTTGGAATGAAAACCTGTGCAGTATTGTGCCCCACCTTGGAATGAAGACCTGTGCAGTATTGTGCACCCCCCCTTGAAATGGAGACCTGTGCTTTATTGTGCACCCCCCTTTAAATGGAGACCCGTGCAGTTTTGTGCACGCAACCCCCTTTGAATGGCGACCCGTGCATTATTGTGCTCGCAACCCCCCTCCCTGGAATGGAGACCTATGCATTATTTTGCACGCAACCTCCCTTGGAATGGAAACCTGTGCAGTATTGTGCCCCACCTTGGAATGAAGACCTGTGCAGTATTGTGCGCCCCCTCCCCCCTTCGAATGAAGACCTGTGAAGTATGTTGCATTACCTTAGAATGAAGACCTGTGCAGTATTGTGCACCCCTCCTTGGAATGAAGACCTGTGCAGTATTGTGCACCCCCTTGAAATGAAGACCTGTGCAGTATTGTGCACTCCCTTCGAATGAAGACCTGTGCAGTATTGTGCACCCCCTTCAAATGAACACCTGTGTAGTATTGTGCGCCCCCCCCCCTTCGAATGAAGACCTGTGCAGTATTGTGCACCCCTTTGGAATGAAGACCTGTGGAGTATTGTGCACCCCCTTCAAATGAAGACCTGTGTAGTATTGTGCGCTCCCCCCTTCGAATGAAGACGTGTGCAGTATTGTGCACTCCCTTGGAATGAAGACCTGTGCAGTATTGTGCACCCCGTTGGAATGAAGACCTGTGCAGTATTGTGCACCCCCTTGAAATGGAGACCTGTGCAGTACTGTGCACCCTCCCCTTGGAATGAAGACCTGTGCAGTACTGTGCACCCCCCTTTGAATGGAGACCTTTGCAGTATTGTGCACCTCCCCTTGGAATGAAGACCTGTGCAGTATTGTGCACCCCCCCCCCCTTGAAATGGAGACCTGTGCTTTATTGTGCAC
Source organism: Ostrea denselamellosa (assembly GCA_024699665.1). Classification (NCBI taxonomy): domain Eukaryota; kingdom Metazoa; phylum Mollusca; class Bivalvia; order Ostreida; family Ostreidae; genus Ostrea; species Ostrea denselamellosa. The sequence goes on from JAMZEH010000018.1 coordinate 15,900,384, forward strand.
CCCCCTTTAAATGGAGACCCGTGCAGTATTGTGCACGCAACCCCCTTTGAATGGCGACCCGTGCATTATTGTGCTCGCAACCCCCCTCCCTGGAATGGAGACCTATGCATTATTTTGCACGCAACCTCCCTTGGAATGGAAACCTGTGCAGTATTGTGCACCTCCTTGAAATGGAGACTTGTGCAGTATCGTGCACCCCCCCCCCCCCTTCGAATGAAGATCTGTGCAGTATTGTGCACCCCCTTGGAATGAAGACCTGTGCAGTATTTTGCACCCCCCTTTGAAAGAAGACCTGTGCAGTATTGTGCACCCCCCTTGGAATGAAGACCTGTGCAGTATTGTGCACCCTCCTTGGAATGGAGACCTGTGCAGTATTTTGCATCCCTCCTGGAATTGATACCTGTGCAGTATTTTACACCCCTCTTGGAATTGATACCTGTGCAGTATTGTGCACACCCCTTAGAATGGAGAGCTGTGCAGTATTGTGCACGCAAGCCCCCTTGGGAATGGAGACCTGTGCAGTATTGTGCACGCACCGCCTTAGAATGGAGACCTGTGCAGTATTGTGCACACCCCGTGTTGAAGACCCGCACGATATCGCGCAGCCCCCCCCCCTCCCCTCACCGTGCTGAAGACCCGCAACTTATCGCGCAGCGCACACCCCCGTGCTGAAGACCCGCACGACATCGCCCACACCAACGTGCTGAAGACCCGCACGATATCGCCCACACCCACGTGCTGAACACCCGCACGATATCGCCCACACCCACGTGCTGAAGAACCGCACGATATCGCCCACACCCACGTGATGAAAACCCGCACGATATCGCCCACAGCCACGTGCTGAAGAACCGCACGATATCGCCCACACCCACGTGATGAAAACCCGCACGATATCGCCCACAGCCAAGTGATGAAGACCCGCACGATATTGCCTACAACCACGTGCTGAAGACCCGCACGATATCGCCTACAGCCACGTGATGAAGACCCGCACGATATCGCCCACACCCACGTTATGAACACCCGCACGATATTGCCCACACCCACGTGATGAAGACCCGCACGATATCGTCCACACCCACGTGATGAACACATGTACAGTGTTATATTGAGTATCATAAACCATGGAAAGTATTCAAAATTGTCTTATTTATACAGAACCTAAAGCGTGCTACTACATGTCTAAAGCATTTCGTTTCGTACCCTGCAAATCGTTCAGCGTTTTGTGCAAGCTGTTTAGTGTTTCCTGCAGACCTTTCACCGTTCCGTGCAAGAATCGTTTCGTTCCGTGCCAACCGTGCAAAGCGTTTCGTGCAAGAATCGTCCCGTGCAAGAAACGTTTCGTGTGTTAGAACCGTTCAAGCCACGACCATGCAAACTTACAGAGCGTGCATTTCCGATAAATGCTAACATATTTTGATTAATTGATTAATTGTTTGTTTTCCGCCCCTTCGATAATTTTTCACTCATATTGAGACGCCACCAGCTGTAGGTGAAGTATCACAAATTTAGACCCATGCTTAGCGCTCAGGGCCGTAGCAGTGAGGGTTCTTTAACGTGCCCACGCCTACCGTGACACGGGACCTCCGTTTTTAAGGTCATATCCCAAAGACCCGTGATTCTCACTTCTAAATGCCGAGCGTTTAGCGAAGGAGCAATCACTGCCTATTTTTCGTCTTAGGTTTGACGGTAACATATTTTGGTTTTCTTTATGAAATGTTCTTTCTTCAATTATTATTATTATTATTTATTGCTTTCCGCCACACTCAACAATTTTTCAGTTATCTGGTGGCGTCCAGTTTTTGTTGGTGGAGGAGAGAACCCAGATACAATGTACCTGGGAAGAGACCACCGATCTTCCGCAAGTAAACTGGCAAACTTGCTCACATAACGCCGCGGCCGAGATTCGAACACGCGCCGACAGAGGTGAGAGGCTTTGTGATTTTGAGCCCGATGCTCTAACCACTCGGCCACGGAGGCCCCCTTTCTTCAATTATTTTATAAAAGTTGTTTTAAAAACATATTTGTTAAACTTCATACCAAAAATGATAAAAACATCTAATATTGTATTGTACCAAATATAATATCCAACTGTGTATAATATACAACCCCACCTTCTATTTTTTGGCCTGAAAATGATACGCAACAAAACAATTGACCAAGCGACAATGTGCTAAAATTTTCACAGAATATTTTTGCGGAAATGATGAATTCTAAACAAAGAATATGCAATCTCTGCAACTATAGTTTTGAGGTAACAGTCATCTGCAGTAATCTTCATTGGATGCCTTCTGGGGAAATACATGAGTGATCAGCCCCGTGTGGATCCGGGTTTTTAGACTAGATACCCAGTACCCCTTGCTTTTCGTAAAAAGCGATTAAATAGGGCGGTCCTTCGGATGAGATCGCAAAAACCGAGGTCTCGTGTCACAACAGGTTTGGCACGATAAAGATCCCTCCCTGCTCAGAGGCCATGAGAGCCGAGCATAGGCCTACATTTTGCAACCCTTTACTGGCAATAGTGACGTCCCCATATGAGTGAAAGATTCTCAAGCGAGACGTTAAACAATATATAATCAATCAATCATGGGTGATCATCGTGTAAAATTCATCAAAGTACAAGATTTTGTAGTGTTGAAGTTTTAACAGACTCACTATTCCTTCTGTTAAAACTTATTTAAAATCAATTAAATAGTCGACATAAAAAATAAAATCAAAACATTAAACTAGTGTTTAATTTATTGTAATCAACAAAAGTACTACATGCAATGTACAAAGGTGCGATTTATCGACCCTTCGTTAAATATATATATATATATAAAATGATTGTGATCAAAGACATGCATTAATTGGTACTATAAATATTGAGTGTTCTGTCTGTAAAAACAATGCTTCGAAAAATAAAAAAAAGTTTCATGAGAATGGGTAACATATACCCTGATACCAGTTACTTACGGCAAAAAATATAAATACCGGCTCATGAAAATCGGGCAGCATGTCAATTTATGTCTGAGACATTCTACACGATTATTTTTTCACCTAATAGATGATATGAGACAAAAAATACTCAAGGGTATTTCTACAGTCATCCGCCAAAAGTATTCGTAAAAAATTAAAATGGCCGCCGTCAGGTAAGTAATGTGGGTTCCGCTTGAAATTGAAATGAAGTCAATAAAATTTTTAAAAAACTTACTTTAGTACTTGGTTATATTTCCTTTGTTTCTTATAACTCTCAGAATTCGTTTAGGAAGAGATTTGTATAAGTTCTGAATGTAAGCGATGGGAATATTAGTCCAGATGTCCCTAATGGCATGTTCCAGTTCATGGACATTACTTATGTTTGCGGCTCGTTTTTGAAGTTCTCTTTTCAATCGCCACCAACAGTTTTCAATTATATTGAGGTCGGGACTCTGGGCTGGCCAATTCATGGACTTAAGTTGATTATTTCTCCGGAAGTCTTGGACAATCCGGGCCCTATGTACAGGCGCATTATCGTCTTGAAATATGTAGTTGTTGTCCGCAAAATGTCGTACAATTACAGGCCAAAGATTTTCATCCAACACAGAAATATACTTTCCAGCATTGATATTTCCATCAACAGCACAAATTGTCCCGATACCGTGATATGTGATGCATCCCCATATCATTAAAGTTAACTTGCGTTTTGATGGCGGGCAAATGCAATCGGGTAGGTACTCTTCCCCAACTTTTCTCCATACTCTCACACGCGTGTCTTGTCCAATTATAACCTTACATTCATCACTAAATATGACTTTATTCCAGTATGCATCAAGAGTCTTACGAAGATTACCTCTGCACCAGGCCACACGATTTTTCTTGTTAACTGCACGAATTCTAATCGCCTTCTTTACTGCCCACTTTTGGTATCCATCATCATGTAATTTCCTCTCAATCGTTCGCTTAGAAAAGGTACGATTTCTGCCGGTATTAAATAAATCCGTAATTTCATCTAAAGACTTCATGCGATGCCGCCTTGCAGTCCTCGAAAGTGTCCTCACATCCCTCACCCCGAATTCCCGTGGTCGTCCGGATCGAGGTAAATTTTCTTTATTACCTCGTTCAGAATAACGCTGAAGAAAACTGTACATGGTACTTTGTTTCAAGCCTGTCATTCTGATAATGTCGATCTTTTTAACATTCGCATCATAAAGCGCAGATATGTACGTTTTCTGATCACTTGTCAGCTCTTTTCCCTTTCGGCCCATCTTTGTTTACATGGGGTTTTCCCAAAATTTACAGACGACAAAGTGTGACGTAACGTTATGACGTGTAGCATCATATGATAATTGTTTAAAATAACTCGGTGATTTCTTATTACGATAGGCGGATCATATATTTTATATATTTTATAGCAATATACGCTCTGGCTTTGTTTACATGTGACGGCCATTTTGATTTTTTTACGAATACTTTTGGCGGATGACTGTATACTTTTAGGGAGTATCTGCTAAAATCAAGGAACATGTACAAGCGCAGTATACACACCAATGGCTTCGTAAAACGTGGTGGTCGTCGTGCCGTCACATTATTTCTTGTACGCAAGAAAAGTTGTTTTATAAATTCACATTAGCATTTTATTCAAAGAAATAATAAACATTAAGTATAGAAAACTAACTTTTTAGTGGCAAATCATCGTTTATTTTGGGACTGGACGTGGCATTGAATAGTGGCATACGAGGTGCAGTACGAATTTTAATCGTCTGTTTCAAAATAATTCATTGTGAAAATGTTTCAAGTGCTTTTTTTCCCGCTTCTGTAGTAATTTTATTGAGATATATTTTTTTTCGCTTTTAAAGATGTGAATAGCATGGATGAAAGCTGCGTCTCTGAGTGAAACATTATAACGCCGAGTTTCACCAGGAAAAAACAAAAACAATACCACATCAAGCAGGGATAATATTCATTAAAAAAAAAACAATTTTACCTTTACCATTTTCCCAACCGTAAAGACGCTAAAATTTGAAGCGTACAGGCCACGCCTACCATTGCATATCAACCATTCACAAGAACACCGTTTCGTGCAGACCGTTCAAGAAATTAGAAGCGTTTCGTGCAAACCTTTCAGCGTTCCGTGCAAGAATCGTTTCGTTACGTGCAGATCGTTCAGCGTTCCGTGAAAACCGTTCAGAGTTCCGTGCAAGAATCGTTTCGTTCCGACAAAGTGAGGTAGTAGTGCGCCTCAGTGTCTGTAGTTTAAAAAAGCATCGAAAGCAAAATTTGACGTCACAATGCACTTCGATTGGCGTTATATTCCCCGCGTTAAATGACGGGTTATAAAGTTATCCTCTTATCATCCCCTTTAATATCTGAATTTATAGCACAAGGGGAATTTTATAACTAAGTATATTTTTAAATGAATTGATGTTCTATTAATGAATTATGATTATCACTTGGTACACACCAATGACCATTTCATGCTGCGCTCAATCCAACGGTCACACCGTATATATGGATAAATATTGATGGCAGTTTTACGAGGGCTGTTCCATCTGTAATGTGTATTGTACCATAGCGCGAGAACGCTTTGCATGATTTCGTGGGTGATGATACTCTTGAATAGATCTATTCAATACCTTTCCAACGGTATAAACAATAGCCTTCAGCTCCACATAGGTTTAAGCTTATAGCCATTTCAATAGGGCCATTGTTGACCACTGTTACAAAAATGGTTGGGAAACGGGTTGAGAATATTGACGAAATTAGAGTCTATAAAAAACTTCGCACAAAACACGGTCATTCGGTAATACAGATTTTTACTGAATTGGGGGATGTTTATGGGTCTGATAAGATATCTAATGAGACAGTTTGTAGGTGGAAAAAGAAATTTCTGACTAGCACAGGGTCCGTCAAAGATGCACAAAATCTGGCCGATCTGGCACTGTATCAGGCAAGGCAAATGTCTCAAAAGTACTCTATCGGTTGGTTGGTTGTTTAACATCCCACTAGAGAATATTTCACTCATATACAGACATCACTATTGCCGGTGAAGGGCTGCAAAATTTAGGCCTTTGCTCGACGCTAACGGCATTTAACCAAAGAGATATCTCTATCATGCCACACCAGCTGACATGGGACCTTAGCTTTTGCGTCCTCATGCGGAGTATTGTCCCATGCAGTCGCCTCTTACGACAAGCAAGAGGTACTAAGGATCTCTAACCCTGATCCACATTGAATTACTTTATTTATGGTATTCATTGTATTGTTAGTTATGTAGACACTTGGTGCGATAATATGGAAATATATGGGGTCCTTGAAAGAAAAATGATATCGGGTAAGGTGTAAGTTAAGTCGGTAATATTGAAATATATGGAGTTCTTTAAAAATCACATTGGGCGAGTCGGAGACCGAGTCCAATCTCACTTTTTTCACGGACTTTTTGTATTTCCATATTACACCACTAAGTGTCTAAATCTATCTGTCGAGATCTTGCATCCATTCAAGGGGTCTTGACGTTATTGATAGGTGTTGCTGTATTACATAAAACGGCTGCAACATTTAAACCCAATGACGGGAATTTTTCAACAAATTGTAAATCATAAAAGAGGCCCATGGGCCACATCGCTACCCCGAGCCACCTTAGCCTTTAGCGCTATATATGGGTATAATCTGAGGTACTTCACCTACAAATGGTGACTTCTCAATATAAATGAAAAATTCTCGACGGGACGTAAAAAGAAACAATAAATCAATGACTATCAGCCTGGTTAGCTCAGTGGCTAGATACATTAACATGTAATGGAAGGGTTCCGGATTCGATTTTTGATTGATTCCATAATCTGCGTCCCCTGTTTTGCTACAATAAATTAGTAATGTCCATACATACATCATCCTGTTGTACATAAGAGTTAGTGTACATGTCTACTTGCCACCGTGGGGATCCGGATTGTTAGAGTAGATCCTCAGTACCCCATGCGTGCCGTAAAAGGCGATTAAATGGGCGGGTCCTCGGAAGAGATCGTAAAAACCTTGGCCCCGTGCCACAGTAAGTGTTGTCGATCCCTCCCTGCTTAAAGGTCATAAGCGTCGAGCATAGGTCTGAATTTTGCAGCCCATCACCGGCAATGGTGAGGTCTACATGTGAGCGAAAGATTCCTGAGCGAGACGTTAAGCAATATACAATCAATAAATCTACTTGCCACAACCTGACACTATCAAAATATGACAAATAAAACACTCCTGGAGATATACCTCAGGTTTATTTAGAGAAACAACTTAAACTACAAGAGAAAGTCACAAAAATGATACATTATTGAGAAGAGCCACATGTGTCCTTAACGAAATCTACTTCATCATATCCTCATATTTTGAATGTAATAACTAAAACCGAGGATCTACTTTAGTGCAATCGTCCCACAGCTTCTGTACTGTTGCCTCCATGTTGTTGCCAACTAAAGGAATGTATTTTTGACATACGTTTTGTGAGCTTTATAGTGAATGCAGTTCTGACCTCCATCCTACCGCCGTTAATGATCCATTTAGTTTTCTTACACACCAGCACGACCAACTGATATTATTTCACCCTCAAGGATCCAGTTTACCACATCATCCAAGTCTGGAATATTCTAATTAGCTATACCTCACTACTGCATCAAATAGACCAAGCGAACCTTTCCGTAATATATCAATGAATTCAGACGGAAACATCGTTTTCACTTGTGGATGTCTCAATTATACATAGTCAATTGAACATAACGTTAATGCAGTCTTAAAGAAATTTCAACATTAAATTAAAGTTAACGTTTGTTTTACGTTAAATGAACGATATTCTAACGTTATATTCATTGAACGCTAAATTAATGCAAACCATTTAACTATAACAACATTAAATTAACAGTAAATATTCAATGATAAATAACATTTAAATTTCAGATAATCAGTAAATTATGAAAATGATACAAGATAATAAATTAATGATGGTTTAACGTTAATGTAATGACGATAAATCAACATTAAAACTGATTAACGTGGATTTAGGATGGGAATTTTAAATCAATCAACCATTGTCCTGCACCTTCGATGTAAGGTATGATGCAGTCGAGGATAGTGAAATAATGAAGCTTTTGATAAAATTCAAAGGAAGCTTATATATATATATATATATATATATATATATATATCCGTGGGGATCCGGATTGTTAGAATAGATCCTCAGTACCCCCTTGCGTGTCGTAAGAGGCGACTAAATGGGGCGGTTCTTCGGATGAGACCGTAAAAACCGAGGTCCCGTGTCACAGCAGGTGTGGCATGTAAAAGATCCCTCCATTGTCAAAGGCCATAAACGCCGAACATAGGCCTAAATTTGTAGCCTTTCACCGGCAGTGGTGACGTCTCCATATGAGTGAAAGTTTCGACCGGGACGTTAAACAATATTTAATCTATATATATATATATAATTGAATCGAGGGGGGCCTCCGTGGCCGAGTGATCCGAGCATTGCGCTCAAAATCACAAGACCTTTCACCTCTAGTCAGCGCGAGTTCGATTCTCGCTCGCGCGAATATATGTTAGAAAGTTTGCCAGTTTATTTTCGGAGGGTCTGTGATCTGTCCCCGGGTACATTGTATCTGGGTTCTCTACTTCACCTACAAAAACTAGACGCCATCAGATAACTGAAAAATTGTAGAGTGTGGCTTAAAACAACAATCAATCAATATAATTGAATCAGAGATAAGAACACTCAGTTTCTCGGAAAAATGACATAGTGAAACCTTGGTTTCTGTTATTGAGCGTAAACTCAAGCCCGTGGTATATTGAAAATACACAGCAGCTACCCAAAAGTGATGGGTGGGGTGGATCTAAGATTTGTCCCTGTTGATCCTACATTTAAAGTACTTAGTAATAGAGCAAGGTTTGTAAATTGAAAAGAGACAATCTTCAAACTGAAATGATAACTTCTACAATCTTGTTGAGGTCACTACAGAATCTATAAAATGTATACGCTTTATTCACCTTATAAAGATATGTATCTGATATATCCATAATGATTGGAAACTTACACTTCAGTTTCATTCTTTTTCAACTTTACGGACTTATTCATATTTTGTTAGATTTTGTCTCTCACAGGAACTACTGCGCGTAAGTTTAGGAGGGGGTATACACATTACTGAAATCATCATGTCCATTTGTTTAATTCTGGACAGTTCTAATTATGACTGGCCTGCAAGTGTTTTTAATAACTTTCCTGAGCTTAGAGATCAAGTTAACACCCTAAATTCAAATTTCTCAATTATTTGCCTCTCATGTGTCTGCGGACTTTTCACAATTTGGATTTTTTTTCCAGAATCACCGAACCAAATTCAAGCTGGGTAAATGGTGACGCATGTTTGTTCAAAATAGGAAATGAAGTATAATGCCATATTTCAAGGGAGACAGTTTACAAATTGGAGTTGGAAATGTGCTGGAGGCTACCCAGGAACTTGGTAGTGGGCTAGCTATATGCAAAAGAGTGTCTACAGCTATCATGCTAGTCACGCAATAGTAAACATGAGATGTCCTTATCTGAGTGACCGTTCTATTATACCTCACAAACGAAGGTTAGGGAGGGTATACTGAAATCACCTTGTCTGTGTCTCTGTGCGCCCGGATATATAATTTAGCAAGAGGACATCTTTAACACCGATGAATATCTAATGTATATGGAATGTGAATAATGAAGTTAGGCACCTGCTATTTTGAAACGTTCAAAGAAATTATGAAAGATTTGTTTTTTTTTTATTTTGAGGATGTGTTTTCATTGTTTTGATCTTAGAAACCAATGAACAAGTTTCATTCAAGATTTTCTGCATATGGCGGATGTGGCTGGTCGAAGAGGATGATTACCCCTTTTATCCACCGGATCCCATCTCTGGTATGTCCTGCGATCACTGTTTGCCCAACTTTTAATTTGAATTACCTGTTTGTGGATCAGTCTATTTGTCTTTGTTTCTGTCTGTCTGCCTACCTGTTTGTAGATCAGTCTATTTGTCTATGTTTCTGTCTGTCTGTCTACCTGTTTGTGGATCAGTCTATTAGTTTTTGTTTCTGTCTGTCTGTCTACCTGTTTGTAGATCAGTCTATTTGTCTATGTTTCTGTCTGTCTGCCTGTCTGTTTGTGGATCAGTCTATTAGTTTTTGTTTCTGTCTGTCTCTCTACCTGTTTGTAGATCAGTCTATTTGTCTATGTTTCTGTCTGTCTGTCTACCTGTTTGTGGATCAGTCTATTAGTTTTTGTTTCTGTCTGTCTGTCTACCTGTTTGTAGATCAGTCTATTTGTCTATATTTCTGTCTGTCTACCTGTTTGTAGATCAGTCTATTTCTCTATGTTTCTGTCTGTCTGTCTACCTGTTTGTGGATTAGTCTATTTCTCTATGTTTCTGTTTGTCTACCTACCTGTTTGTAGATCAGTCTGTTTGTCTATGTTTCTGTCTGTCTGCTGACATGTTTTTCGATCAGTCTGTTTGTCTATGTTTCTGTCTGTCTGCCTGCCTGTTTGTAGATCAATCTGTTTGTCTATGTTTCTGTCTGTCTGCCTGTCTGTTTGTAGATCAGTCTATTTGTCTATGTTTCTGACTGTCTGCCTACCTGTTTGTGGATCAGTCTATTTGTCTATGTTTCTGTCTGTGTGCCTACCTGCTTGTTAATAAATGGCTTGTATTCTAGCTGATGTATGTTGATTCCACGAAACAATATCAAGAAGTTATCTATCACATATCTGAATATTTTACTGCAATAATGCAAAATATATATCACGGTTTTTCTATACAAAAATTCATATTTTTGACTGTGCAGTTACATTTCTAGCCTCACTTTAGCTTCAGCTTGTCATATAGCTATCAAATTGTACGTGGTTGGTCATGATTTTCTTAAACCAAATCGTGTGGATTCTTAGTCCAAAGGTTTTCACAACTATAGAGATGAATGGGAAAGGGGAATTATTCAAAACTTGTAATACAGAGTACATACTGTAAATATATAAATCAATAAATAAAATTATACAGCGCCTTATATAAAACAAATTACTCCAAGGCGCTTTACAAAGGTAAAAATGAAAAATGAAACAATAAAACACAATTAAATGGCAGTACATGAAATAATTATTTTAAAATGTTCTCAGTAACAAGCGATTTTAATTTTGATCTGTCAACTCTTTCCTTTCTCGTCAGATTTTGATCTGTCAACTCTTTCCTTTCTGGTCAGATTTTGAATTAACGTCATACTGGGTGAACAGACAGATTACAGATAGTTTGTGACTGCTAAACGTAAACACCATTTATGAGGCCAGTTTTGTCTTAACTTCTGTGGTCATGGGTTTGGCTATTGTGCATACATTAAACTCATAAAATGATTTAAAATCTACTAATGTTTAGACAACCGAATTGATAATATTGCCAATCAAATAACAAATATATTCCTTAAGTAATTCTGTGGTTCTTTATATTGGAATTTCGTTGTGGTGTGATTCACTGGGGGTTGGAATAGGATTTAATACTGTAACACTTACAAACTCATTTATACATTAAGTTCACACGCAACTTGTCTGAAAGAGTGGTGAACCCTGAGGCAGGGAATTTCCTATCTCAGTGAAAATTATGCAAAGTATCATTGTGGATGTGTTTTGATATAAAACTCGAATGAGGTAGGCAGTGTTTGGAACTGACATTTGTTTTGCTACTTAACTTTGATATTGTTGCTATTTTTGATGTGTGATTTTACATGTTTCTTTTATATATTTAAAGGAAAGACATGAAGTAAATAAATTGATCACATAGCGCATTATCCGTTACGTCATCATACCTGATGCTTTCTAATTTACTTGCTTTTTCGCAATGCGGTTTCAATAATTAGTGAATATGTAATGCATTGTAACAGGCAGAAATAGAATGATTTTCATTGCCAAGAAGTGAATCTACCGTAAACATGTCAACAAATGCATTGGAAACTAAAGGCTTCAATGAAGAGTTGCAGATGTGTATTGTAATAAATGCACTGCACCATTTCTAAAAGAATAATCAAGGATTACTGTGAGTGACAATTTACAACTGATTCTTCACATTCTGATAACGTTAACTGAATACATGGATTACTTCAACTTTCAAAATTTATGTCGAGTTTATCTTTTAATGTAACGTGAAATGTTGATGTTGAATTAAACTTAACATTAGATATACATTAAGTTGACGTAAATATTAACGACAAATTAATGTTGATAAGCCCAATTAACGTCTAATTAACGTTGGGTTTTTAAGCTTAATAAATGTTAAGCAAACGTTAATTTAACACAATTTGCTGTGTAATCATATAGCGATTCCTATAAACTGCAAGACTATTTATCGAAATCCATACATTGACGAAAGTCATGCGTCAAAAAGCCCCAAAAGAAATATCCCATAACTTTGGAATGACTTTACGATGGGAAACAAAATCAAGATTCCTGCCTTCTATTTCGGATATATATATTTCGGATCCACAGCAAACCATCCTATTTGGTCAAAAGAAGGGATAGACCAGAATGACGGATTAGTTGAAAGAGATGCACTGGGAAGGGATAATGATTCCTCAGAGAAAAAGGCATTGGGGGATGGAATGGGTTATGGTAAGGGGATTAAGAATGGACATGTATTATCTATTAGTAATTGCATCATTAAATCCTTGAGCGGAGGGGATATTTCTTGATAAAAAGGCGCAGAGGAAATCGTGACTATGAAATACTGTAGAAGACACTGCTAATCCTTTGTATTTATTTTTTGAATTGGCGTTAACGTTCTATCAAATTACACATTAATGTCGCGGTAAAAAATAACAACCTTAAATCAACGCATTAGCACGATTGATGTTAAATTAACGTTAATCATTATAACGTTCAATTGATTTTAAGTTAACGTTAATTGAACGTTAGAAAGAATTGGCTGTGCAATATTATTCATTTTTATTATTATCGTACATTTATTTAGCGCCTTACATAATCAACACAATTACTCTAAAGCGTTTTACATGCAATGCAATTAAAACAAAGAGCAATACATTAAAACAGGACAAATACTATAGTGAGGTAATATGAGAAGGCAAAACTATAAAAGATCATGTAAGACATGCTTTTATGAGACTAGAATTTTTGTTATATTGATCTGTAAAAACTGCTTACAAGCTAAATACTTGTTTAAATGGTATGTTTAGGTTCACTTTTAGAAAAGCTAATGAACATTGGAATGGAGGCTTCCAAGGGAAACAGTTCCATCGGATTCATAAGGACACATCAAAGCGTCTTTCTCAATCTTGCGTGGCTTTAAAAGGGATAGCGAAACCGCAGACCGAAGTGCTCCCTCAGGACGCTGCACTTGAACCAGTTCCTGAATGTATGCTTGAAGTAATCCATATGGAGCCTTGAAAGTATACAACAGGATGTAACGGCTCCGATAAACTGCAAGGCTGTTTATTGAAATCCATACACTAACAAATGTTCAGAATATCCGAAAAGAAACCCCTCCATTGATATAGAATGATTTCTCAATGAAAATCTGATGAAATGTTTCTGCCAATTATTTCATCTAGATATAATTATCCACAGCTGGAACTCCTGTTTGGTTAAAAGAAAGGATTGACCAGAATGTCAGGCTAGTTGCAAGAGATGCACTGGGAAGGAACCATAATTACTCATACCAAATTATGTTGAAGAATAGAATGAATCACGGTGCGAGGATTAAGAAAGAACCCGATTTAGTAACTGCTTTGGAAAATCCTTGCGTTGAGACTACATTTCTTGAAAAAGACTTTAGAATATGGCAGAATACATCTTCAATTTTTAATTTTTGAATGAGATTGATTGATTGATTGTTTATTGTTTTACGCCACACTCAACAGTTTTTTTTCTTCAATTATCTGGTGGCGTCCAATTTTTATTGATGGAAGAGAGAACACAGATACAAAGTACGCGGAAGAGACCACGGAGCATACGAAAGTAAACTGGCAGACTTTCTCACATATCTCGGCGCCAGCGAGATTCGAACTTTTTAAATTAGCATCAATGATAGATAAGCATGGATTTCCAAATGATTTGAATATTAAATGAGTTCAATTAATGTATCCGCTCAATTAACGTAAAATTGACAGTATTTCTTTAACGTTATATTAATGTTACGTTTACCTTTGTAACGTTAAAGTGGCACGGACATAAATTGAAGTGAAAATTTGTAGGTTTCGATTTTAACGATTTTTATACTTAACTAAAGTATTTCTAATGTTCAGGAAAAAAATGAATGTTAGTCGTTGACTTCCAAGAGAGATACAAAGGTCATAATTCTTTGTTATGTAACCAAGGTTCAGGTCAATGTATTATTTACAGACGTTAACTATACTAGTAAAAGTTTTATTTAAAGCAGAATGTCCAGTATAGAAGTAAATTCTTAACACAATTAAACAGATTCTAAAGTTTGTTACATTTCATTTTTGAATTAGAAAGAACTGGGGAAAAAACCCACATTGGAGTCAACAATGAATTGCGAATGCTCTCACTTGTACCTCAACAACTGATATTCAAATTTTGACCATTAGAAGTACCTTAGCTTAGCATTATATGTATTAAAAATGGAGAAATAAATTCGATATCTTCCAGTGCCACTTTAATCAAACGTTAGACACAGTTGGCTGTGTAATCATATAACAGTTCCGAAAAACTGCAAGGTTATCTATTGAAATCCATACAATGAGGAAAGTAATCCCTTCAAAGTATTCCTAAAAGAAATACCCCATAGGTGCCAGGAAGAAGATAGATGTTACTACCAACTAGATCAACCAGATGTTTTTAGAATCCACGGCTAGGACTCTTGTTTGGTGAAAAGAAAGCATTGACCAAAATGTCTGGCTAGCTGCAAGATGTTCATAGGAAGGGAACTGTTGTTCATCATAGAGAAATACATTGAGGGATGGAATGGAGCATGGTCCGGAAATTAAGAACGGACGTGTATTAGTAATTGTTTTAGAAAATCCTTGCACTGAAGATATACTTCCTGAAAAAGATTCCGCAAAAGCCGTGACCAATACGCTACAATACGGCAGAATACACGTTCAATTTTTAAATTGTTAAATTTGCATTAAAAGGAAATAAACACGTTGTTCAAATCAATTTAAAGGTGAAAGTTTAAGTTGAATTAATGTATAAGGCCGATTGACGTCTCAATAGCATTATCATTTTAACGTTGAATTGATGTCGAGTTTCTGAATTAACTGAGTATCATACATTAAAATTGGAATGCTAAGGTAAAATTAACATTGATTTAACGATAGGTACAATTGACAGTATAATTATATTTTTTATTTTTATGATCATTATTAAGATCCTCGTTTGCAATGGGAAGACCTTCTACTGATCGTGCTGTTTATTGCTGTAATTATTATTATTATTATTATTATTTCCTCTCAGTTTTCTCAGATATGGCTTGAGACTTTCAGGGATGATTCAGTGTCCAAATATGCCAAGGTTTTCGGGTTGGTTTTTTTTTTGTTGTTTTTTTTTTTTTTTTTTTGTTTTTTGTTGTTGTTGTTGTTGTTGGTTTTTTTGGTTGTCTTTTTCTTTTTGTTTTTTTAAAAGATAAAAACACCAAACTTTCAGGCATGAAAGATCACACTTCGTAGGTGTGTAGAATTGGGATAGACACATCAGGCGTCACTTCTAGTCGTCACCGAAAGTGAACAAAGAAATCGAAAATTTTATACTTTTTATTTGACCTGGAGTACTATACCACATTATTAGGTGTCTTTTGAAGAATCGATATAAGTGGACCTTACCGAGTTTGGAATAGATTTTTAATATTGTAACACTTATAAAGTAATTGATACATAAATCTCACACGCAACGTGTCTGGAAGGTGGTGAACCCTGAGGCAGGGAATGTCCTATCTTAGTGAAAATTATGCAAAGTATCATTGTGGATGTGTTTTGATATAAAACTCGAATGAGGTAGGCAGTGTTTCGAAGTGACATTTGTTTTGCTACTTAACTTTGATATTGTTGGTATTTTTGAAGTGTGATTTTACATGTTTCTTTTATATATTTAAAGGAAAGACAAGAAGTAAATAATTTGATCACATAGCGCATTATCCGTTACGTCATCATACCTGATGCTTTCTAATTTACTTGCTTTTCGGCATTGTGGTTTCAATAATTAGTGAATATGTAATGCATTGTAACAGGCAGAGATAGAATGAATTGTATTGCCAAGAAGTGAATCTACCGTGAACATGTCAACAAATGCATCGGAAACTAAAGGCTTCAATGAAGAGTTGCAGATGTGTATTGTAATAAATGCACTGCACTATTTTTTAAAGAATAATCAAGGATTACTATGAGTGACAATTTACAACTGATTCTTCACATTCTGATAACGTTAACTGAATACATGGATTAATCCAACTTTCAAAATTTATGTCGAGTTTATCTTTTAATGTAACGTGAAATGTTTAGCGTTGATTTAAAATTAACATTAGGTATACATGAAGTTGACGTTAATATTAAGGACAAATTAATGTTGATAAGCCCAATTAACGTCTAATTAACGTTGGATTTTTAACGCTGAATAAATGTTAAGCAAACGTTAATTTAACACAGTTTGCTGTGTAATCATATAGCGATTCCGTTAAACTGCAAGACTATTTATCGAAATCCATACATTGACGAAAGTCATGCCTCAAAAAGTCCCAAAAAGAAATATCCCATAGGTTTGGAATGACTTTACGATGGGAAACACAATCAAGATTCCTGCCTTCTATTTCGGATATATATATTTCGGATCCACAGCAAACCATCCTATTTGGTCAAAAGAAGGGATAGACCAGAATGACGGATTAGTTGAAAGAGATGTACTGGGAAGGGATAATGATTCCTCAGAGAAAAAGGCATTGGGGGATGGAATGGGTTATGGTAAGGGGATTAAGAATGGACATGTATTATCTATTAGCAATTGCATCATTAAATCCTTGAGCGGAGGAGATATTTCTTGATAAAAAGGCGCAGAGGAAATCGTGACTATGAAATACTGTAGAAGACACTGCTAATCCTTTGTATTTTTTTTTTAATTGGCGTTAACGTTCTATCAAATTACACATTAATGTCGCGGTAAAAAATAACAACCTTAAATCAACGCATTAGCACGGTTGATGTTAAATTAACGTTAATCATTATAACGTTCAATTGATTTTAAGTTAACGTTAATTGAACGTTAGAAAGAATTGGCTGTGCAATATTATTCATTTTTATTATTATCGTACATTTATTTAGCGCCTTACATAATCAACACAATTACTCTAAAGCGTTTTACATGCAATGCAATTAAAACAAAGAGCAATACATTAAAACAGGACAAATACTATAGTGAGGTAATATGAGAAGGCAAAACTATAAAAGATCATGTAAGACATGCTTTTATGATTGATTGATTGATTATTTATTGCTTTCTGCCACACTCAACAATTTTTCAGCTCTCTGGTGGCGTCCAGTTTTTGTTGGTGGAGGAAAGAACCCAGATACAATGTACCTGGAAAGAGACCACCGACCTTTCGCAAGTAAACTGGCAAACTTGCTCACATAACGCCGCGGCCGAGATTCGAACACGCGCCGACAGAGGTGAGAGGCTTTGTGATTTTGAGCCCGATGCTCTAACCACTCGGCCACGGAGGCCCCCATGCTTTTATGAGATTAGAATTTTTTATATTGACCTGTAAAACTGCTTACAAGCTAAATACTAGTTTAAATGGTATTTTTAGGTTCACTTTTAGAAAAGCTAATGAACATTGGAATGGAGGCTTCCAAGGGAAACAGTTCCATCGGATTCATAAGGACACATCAAAGCGTCTTTCTCAATCTTGCGTGGCTTTAAAAGGGATAGCAAAACTGCAGCCCGAAGTGTTCCCTCAGGACGCTGCACTTGAACCAGTTCCTGAATGTATGCTTGAAGTAATCCATATAGAGCCTTGAAAGTATACAACAGGATGTAACGGCTCCGATAAACTGCAAGGCTGTTTATTGAAATCCATACACTAACAAATGTTCAGAATATCCGAAAAGAATCCCCTCCATTGATATAGAATGATTTCTCAATGAAAATCTGATGAAATGTTTCTGCCAATTATTTCATCTGTATATAATTATTATCCAGAGCTGGAACTCCTGTTTGGTCAAAATAAAGGATTGACCAGAATGTCAGGCTAGTTGCAAGAGATGCACTGAGAAGGAACCATAATTCCTCAGACAAAAATATGTTGAAGAATAGAATGAATCACGGTGCGAGGATTAAGAAAGAACCCGATTTAGTAACTGCTTTGGAAAATCCTTGCGTTGAGACTACATTTCTTGAAAAAAGACTTTAGAATACGGCAGAATACATCTTCAATTTTTAGTTTTTGAATGAGATTGATTGATTGATTGTTTATTGTTTTACGCCACACTCAACAGTTTTTTTTCTTCAATTATCTGGTGGCGTCCAGTTTTTATTGATTGAGGAGAGAACACATATACAAAGTACACGGGATGAGACCACTGCCCATCCGAAATTAAAATGGCAGACATGCTCACATATCTCGGCGCCAGCGAGAATCGAACTTTTTAAATAAGCATCAATGTTAGATAAACATGAACTTCCAAATGATTTGAATATGAAATGAGTTTAATTAATGTATCCCTTCGAATAACGTAATATTGACAGTAATTCTTTAACGGTAGATTAATGTTACGTTTTCCTTTTTAAAGTTAAGGTGGCACGGGCATGACCTGAAGTGAACATTTGTAGTTTCCGTTTTTAACGTTTTTCATGCATAACTAAAATATTTCTAACGTTCCGGAAAAATTTGAATGTTAGTCGTCGACTTACGAGAGATACAGAGCTCATAATTCTTTGTTATATAACCAAGGTTCAGGTCATGATTTTGTTTACAGAAGTTAAACATATTAGTAAACGTTTTATTTAAAGCAGAATGTCCAGTATAAAAGTAAATTCTTAACACAATTTAAACAGATTCTAAAGTATGTTACATTTCATTTTTCAATTAGGACGAGCTGGGAAAAAAACCCACTGGAGTCAACAATAAATTGCGAGTGCTCTCACTTGAATCTCAACAAATGACATTGAAATTTTGATTGACCACTAGGAGTACCTTAGCTTTATAGGCATTAAAAATGGAGAAATAAATTCGACATTATCCAGTGGCACTTTGATCAAACGATTCACACAGTTGCCTGTGTAATCATATAACAGTTCCGATAAACTGCAAGGTTATCTATTGAAATCCCTACAATGAGGAAAGTAATACCTCAAAGTATTCCTAAAAGAAATCCCTCCATAGCTTCGAGGATGAAGATAAATGAACTACCAACTATATCAACCAAATATATCTAGTATACACGGCTAGGACTCTTGTTTGGTGAAAAGAAAGCATTGACCAAAATGTCTGGCTAGCTGCAAGATGTTCATAGGAAGGGAACTGTAGTTCCTCATAGAGAAATACATTGAGGGATGGAATGGAGCATGGTCCGGAAATTAAGAACGGACGTGTATTAGTAATTGTTTTAGAAAATCCTTGCACTGAAGATATACTTCCTGAAAAAGATTCCGCAAAAGCCGTGACCAATACGCTACAATACGGCAGAATACACGCTCAATTTTTAAATTGTTAAATTTGCATTAAAAGGAAATAAACACATTCTTCAAATGCATTTAAAGTTGAAAGTTTAAGTTGAATTAATATATAAGGCCGATTGACGTTTCATTAGCATTATTATTTTAACGTTGAATTGATGTCGAGTTTATGAATTAACTGAGTATCATACATTAAAATTGGAATGCTAAGGTAAAATTAACATTAATTTAACGATAGGTACAATTGACAGTATAATTATATTTTTTTATTTTTATGATCATTATTAAGATCCTCGTTTGCAATGGGAAGACCTTCTACTGATCGTGCTGTTTATTGCTGTAATTATTATTATTATTATTATTATTTCCTCTCAGTTTTCTCAGAGATGGCTTGAGACTTTCAGGGATGATTCAGTGTCCAAATATGCCAAGGTTTTCGGGTTGGTTTTTTTTTGTTGTTTTTGTTTTTGTTTTTTGTTTTTTGTTGTTGTTGTTGGTTTTTTTGGTTGTCTTTTTCTTTTTGTTTTTTTAAAAGATAAAAACACCAAACTTTCAGGCATGAAAGATCACACTTCGTAGGTGTGTAGAATTGGGATAGACACATCAGGCGTCACTTCTAGTCGTCACCGAAAGTGAACAAAGAAATCGAAAATTTTATACTTTTTATTTGACCTGGAGTACTATACCACATTATTAGGTGTCTTTTGAAGAATCGATATAAGTGGACCTTACCGAGTTTGGAATAGATTTTTAATATTGTAACACTTATAAAGTAATTGATACATAAATCTCACACGCAACGTGTCTGGAAGGTGGTGAACCCTGAGGCAGGGAATGTCCTATCTTAGTGAAAATTATGCAAAGTATCATTGTGGATGTGTTTTGATATAAAACTCGAATGAGGTAGGCAGTGTTTCGAAGTGACATTTGTTTTGCTACTTAACTTTGATATTGTTGGTATTTTTGAAGTGTGATTTTACATGTTTCTTTTATATATTTAAAGGAAAGACAAGAAGTAAATAATTTGATCACATAGCGCATTATCCGTTACGTCATCATACCTGATGCTTTCTAATTTACTTGCTTTTCGGCATTGTGGTTTCAATAATTAGTGAATATGTAATGCATTGTAACAGGCAGAAATAGAATGAATTGTATTGCCAAGAAGTGAATCTACCGTGAACATGTCAACAAATGCATCGGAAACTAAAGGCTTCAATGAAGAGTTGCAGATGTGTATTGTAATAAATGCACTGCACTATTTTTTAAAGAATAATCAAGGATTACTATGAGTGACAATTTACAACTGATTCTTCACATTCTGATAACGTTAACTGAATACATGGATTAATCCAACTTTCAAAATTTATGTCGAGTTTATCTTTTAATGTAACGTGAAATGTTTAGCGTTGATTTAAAATTAACATTAGGTATACATGAAGTTGACGTTAATATTAAGGACAAATTAATGTTGATAAGCCCAATTAACGTCTAATTAACGTTGGATTTTTAACGCTGAATAAATGTTAAGCAAACGTTAATTTAACACAGTTTGCTGTGTAATCATATAGCGATTCCGTTAAACTGCAAGACTATTTATCGAAATCCATACATTGACGAAAGTCATGCCTCAAAAAGTCCCAAAAAGAAATATCCCATAGCTTTGGAATGACTTTACGATGGGAAACACAATCAAGATTCCTGCCTTCTATTTCGGATATATATATTTCGGATCCACAGCAAACCATCCTATTTGGTCAAAAGAAGGGATAGACCAGAATGACGGATTAGTTGAAAGAGATGCACTGGGAAGGGATAATGATTCCTCAGAGAAAAAGGCATTGGGGGATGGAATGGGTTATGGTAAGGGGATTAAGAATGGACATGTATTATCTATTAGCAATTGCATCATTAAATCCTTGAGCGGAGGAGATATTTCTTGATAAAAAGGCGCAGAGGAAATCGTGACTATGAAATACTGTAGAAGACACTGCTAATCCTTTGTATTTTTTTTTTTAATTGGCGTTAACGTTCTATCAAATTACACATTAATGTCGCGGTAAAAAATAACAACCTTAAATCAACGCATTAGCACGGTTGATGTTAAATTAACGTTAATCATTATAACGTTCAATTGATTTTAAGTTAACGTTAATTGAACGTTAGAAAGAATTGGCTGTGCAATATTATTCATTTTTATTATTATCGTACATTTATTTAGCGCCTTACATAATCAACACAATTACTCTAAAGCGTTTTACATGCAATGCAATTAAAACAAAGAGCAATACATTAAAACAGGACAAATACTATAGTGAGGTAATATGAGAAGGCAAAACTATAAAAGATCATGTAAGACATGCTTTTATGATTGATTGATTGATTATTTATTGCTTTCTGCCACACTCAACAATTTTTCAGCTCTCTGGTGGCGTCCAGTTTTTGTTGGTGGAGGAAAGAACCCAGATACAATGTACCTGGGAAGAGACCACCGACCTTTCGCAAGTAAACTGGCAAACTTGCTCACATAACGCCGCGGCCGAGATTCGAACACGCGCCGACAGAGGTGAGAGGCTTTGTGATTTTGAGCCCGATGCTTTAACCACTCGGCCACGGAGGCCCCCATGCTTTTATGAGATTAGAATTTTTTATATTGACCTGTAAAACTGCTTACAAGCTAAATACTAGTTTAAATGGTATTTTTAGGTTCACTTTTAGAAAAGCTAATGAACATTGGAATGGAGGCTTCCAAGGGAAACAGTTCCATCGGATTCATAAGGACACATCAAAGCGTCTTTCTCAATCTTGCGTGGCTTTAAAAGGGATAGCAAAACTGCAGCCCGAAGTGTTCCCTCAGGACGCTGCACTTGAACCAGTTCCTGAATGTATGCTTGAAGTAATCCATATAGAGCCTTGAAAGTATACAACAGGATGTAACGGCTCCGATAAACTGCAAGGCTGTTTATTGAAATCCATACACTAACAAATGTTCAGAATATCCGAAAAGAATCCCCTCCATTGATATAGAATGATTTCTCAATGAAAATCTGATGAAATGTTTCTGCCAATTATTTCATCTGTATATAATTATTATCCAGAGCTGGAACTCCTGTTTGGTCAAAATAAAGGATTGACCAGAATGTCAGGCTAGTTGCAAGAGATGCACTGAGAAGGAACCATAATTCCTCAGACAAAAATATGTTGAAGAATAGAATGAATCACGGTGCGAGGATTAAGAAAGAACCCGATTTAGTAACTGCTTTGGAAAATCCTTGCGTTGAGACTACATTTCTTGAAAAAAGACTTTAGAATACGGCAGAATACATCTTCAATTTTTAGTTTTTGAATGAGATTGATTGATTGATTGTTTATTGTTTTACGCCACACTCAACAGTTTTTTTTCTTCAATTATCTGGTGGCGTCCAGTTTTTATTGATTGAGGAGAGAACACATATACAAAGTACACGGGATGAGACCACTGCCCATCCGAAATTAAAATGGCAGACATGCTCACATATCTCGGCGCCAGCGAGAATCGAACTTTTTAAATAAGCATCAATGTTAGATAAACATGAACTTCCAAATGATTTGAATATGAAATGAGTTTAATTAATGTATCCCTTCGAATAACGTAATATTGACAGTAATTCTTTAACGGTAGATTAATGTTACGTTTTCCTTTTTAAAGTTAAGGTGGCACGGGCATGACCTGAAGTGAACATTTGTAGTTTCCGTTTTTAACGTTTTTCATGCATAACTAAAATATTTCTAACGTTCCGGAAAAATTTGAATGTTAGTCGTCGACTTACGAGAGATACAGAGCTCATAATTCTTTGTTATATAACCAAGGTTCAGGTCATGATTTTGTTTACAGAAGTTAAACATATTAGTAAACGTTTTATTTAAAGCAGAATGTCCAGTATAAAAGTAAATTCTTAACACAATTTAAACAGATTCTAAAGTATGTTACATTTCATTTTTCAATTAGGACGAGCTGGGAAAAAAACCCACTGGAGTCAACAATAAATTGCGAGTGCTCTCACTTGAATCTCAACAAATGACATTAAAATTTTGATTGACCACTAGGAGTACCTTAGCTTTATAGGCATTAAAAATGGAGAAATAAATTCGACATTATCCAGTGGCACTTTGATCAAACGATTCACACAGTTGCCTGTGTAATCATATAACAGTTCCGATAAACTGCAAGGTTATCTATTGAAATCCATACAATGAGGAAAGTAATACCTCAAAGTATTCCTAAAGAAATCCCTCCATAGCTTCGAGGATGAAGATAAATGAACTACCAACTATATCAACCAAATATATCTAGTATACACGGCTAGGACTCTTGTTTGGTGAAAAGAAAGCATTGACCAAAATGTCTGGCTAGCTGCAAGATGTTCATAGGAAGGGAACTGTAGTTCCTCATAGAGAAATACATTGAGGGATGGAATGGAGCATGGTCCGGAAATTAAGAACGGACGTGTATTAGTAATTGTTTTAGAAAATCCTTGCACTGAAGATATACTTCCTGAAAAAGATTCCGCAAAAGCCGTGACCAATACGCTACAATACGGCAGAATACACGCTCAATTTTTAAATTGTTAAATTTGCATTAAAAGGAAATAAACACATTCTTCAAATGCATTTAAAGTTGAAAGTTTAAGTTGAATTAATATATAAGGCCGATTGACGTTTCATTAGCATTATTATTTTAACGTTGAATTGATGTCGAGTTTATGAATTAACTGAGTATCATACATTAAAATTGGAATGCTAAGGTAAAATTAACATTAATTTAACGATAGGTACAATTGACAGTATAATTATATTTTTTATTTTTATGATCATTATTAAGATCCTCGTTTGCAATGGGAAGACCTTCTACTGATCGTGCTGTTTATTGCTGTAATTATTATTATTATTATTATTATTATTTCCTCTCAGTTTTCTCAGAGATGGCTTGAGACTTTCAGGGATGATTCAGTGTCCAAATATGCCAAGGTTTTCGGGTTGGTTTTTTTTTGTTGTTTTTGTTTTTGTTTTTTGTTTTTTGTTGTTGTTGTTGGTTTTTTTGGTTGTCTTTTTCTTTTTGTTTTTTTAAAAGATAAAAACACCAAACTTTCAGGCATGAAAGATCACACTTCGTAGGTGTGTAGAATTGGGATAGACACATCAGGCGTCACTTCTAGTCGTCACCGAAAGTGAACAAAGAAATCGAAAATTTTATACTTTTTATTTGACCTGGAGTACTATACCACATTATTAGGTGTCTTTTGAAGAATCGATATAAGTGGACCTTACCGAGTTTGGAATAGATTTTTAATATTGTAACACTTATAAAGTAATTGATACATAAAACTCACACGCAACGAGTCTGGAAGGTGGTGAACCCTGAGGCAGGGAATTTCCTATCTTAGTAAAAATTATGCAAAGTATCATTGTAGATGTGTTTTGATATAAAACTCGAATGAGGTAGGCAGTGTTTCGAAGTGACATTTGTTTTGCTACTTAACATTGATATTGTTGGTATTTTTAAGGTGTGATTTTAATTGTTTCTTTTATATATTTAAAGGAAAGACAAGAGGTAAATAAATTGTTCACATAGCGCATTTTCCGTTACGTCATCATATCTGATGCTTCCTAATTTACTTGCTTTTCGGCATTGCGGTTTCAATAATTAGTGAATATGTAATGCATTGTAACAGGCAGAAATAGAATGAATTGTATTGCCAAGAAGTGAATCTACCGTGAACATGTCAACAAATGCATCGGAAACTAAAGGCTTCAATGAAGAGTTGCAGATGTGTATTGTAATAAATGCACTGCACTATTTTTTAAAGAATAATCAAGGATTACTATGAGTGACAATTTACAACTGATTCTTCACATTCTGATAACGTTAACTGAATACATGGATTAATCCAACTTTCAAAATTTATGTCGAGTTTATCTTTTAATGTAACGTGAAATGTTTAGCGTTGATTTAAAATTAACATTAGGTATACATGAAGTTGACGTTAATATTAAGGACAAATTAATGTTGATAAGCCCAATTAACGTCTAATTAACGTTGGATTTTTAACGCTGAATAAATGTTAAGCAAACGTTAATTTAACACAGTTTGCTGTGTAATCATATAGCGATTCCGATAAACTGCAAGACTATTTATCGAAATCCATACATTGACGAAAGTCATGCCTCAAAAAGTCCCAAAAAGAAATATCCCATAGCTTTGGAATGACTTTACGATGGGAAACACAATCAAGATTCCTGCCTTCTATTTCGGATATATATATTTCGGATCCACAGCAAACCATCCTATTTGGTCAAAAGAAGGGATAGACCAGAATGACGGATTAGTTGAAAGAGATGCACTGGGAAGGGATAATGATTCCTCAGAGAAAAAGGCATTGGGGGATGGAATGGGTTATGGTAAGGGGATTAAGAATGGACATGTATTATCTATTAGTAATTGCATCATTAAATCCTTGAGCGGAGGAGATATTTCTTGATAAAAAGGCGCAGAGGAAATCGTGACTATGAAATACTGTAGAAGACACTGCTAATCCTTTGTATTTTTTTTTTTAATTGGCGTTAACGTTCTATCAAATTACACATTAATGTCGCGGTAAAAAATAGCAACCTTAAATCAACGCATTAGCACGGTTGATGTTAAATTAACGTTAATCATTATAACGTTCAATTGATTTTAAGTTAACGTTAATTGAACGTTAGAAAGAATTGGCTGTGCAATATTATTCATTTTTATTATTATCGTACATTTATTTAGCGCCTTACATAATCAACACAATTACTCTAAAGCGTTTTACATGCAATGCAATTAAAACAAAGAGCAATACATTAAAACAGGACAAATACTATAGTGAGGTAATATGAGAAGGCAAAACTATAAAAGATCATGTAAGACATGCTTTTATGATTGATTGATTGATTATTTATTGCTTTCTGCCACACTCAACAATTTTTCAGCTCTCTGGTGGCGTCCAGTTTTTGTTGGTGGAGGAAAGAACCCAGATACAATGTACCTGGGAAGAGACCACCGACCTTTCGCAAGTAAACTGGCAAACTTGCTCACATAACGCCGCGGCCGAGATTCGAACACGCGCCGACAGAGGTGAGAGGCTTTGTGATTTTGAGCCCGATGCTTTAACCACTCGGCCACGGAGGCCCCCATGCTTTTATGAGATTAGAATTTTTTATATTGACCTGTAAAACTGCTTACAAGCTAAATACTAGTTTAAATGGTATTTTTAGGTTCACTTTTAGAAAAGCTAATGAACATTGGAATGGAGGCTTCCAAGGGAAACAGTTCCATCGGATTCATAAGGACACATCAAAGCGTCTTTCTCAATCTTGCGTGGCTTTAAAAGGGATAGCAAAACTGCAGCCCGAAGTGTTCCCTCAGGACGCTGCACTTGAACCAGTTCCTGAATGTATGCTTGAAGTAATCCATATAGAGCCTTGAAAGTATACAACAGGATGTAACGGCTCCGATAAACTGCAAGGCTGTTTATTGAAATCCATACACTAACAAATGTTCAGAATATCCGAAAAGAATCCCCTCCATTGATATAGAATGATTTCTCAATGAAAATCTGATGAAATGTTTCTGCCAATTATTTCATCTGTATATAATTATTATCCAGAGCTGGAACTCCTGTTTGGTCAAAATAAAGGATTGACCAGAATGTCAGGCTAGTTGCAAGAGATGCACTGAGAAGGAACCATAATTCCTCAGACAAAAATATGTTGAAGAATAGAATGAATCACGGTGCGAGGATTAAGAAAGAACCCGATTTAGTAACTGCTTTGGAAAATCCTTGCGTTGAGACTACATTTCTTGAAAAAAGACTTTAGAATACGGCAGAATACATCTTCAATTTTTAGTTTTTGAATGAGATTGATTGATTGATTGTTTATTGTTTTACGCCACACTCAACAGTTTTTTTTCTTCAATTATCTGGTGGCGTCCAGTTTTTATTGATTGAGGAGAGAACACATATACAAAGTACACGGGATGAGACCACTGCCCATCCGAAATTAAAATGGCAGACATGCTCACATATCTCGGCGCCAGCGAGAATCGAACTTTTTAAATAAGCATCAATGTTAGATAAACATGAACTTCCAAATGATTTGAATATGAAATGAGTTTAATTAATGTATCCCTTCGAATAACGTAATATTGACAGTAATTCTTTAACGGTATATTAATGTTACGTTTTCCTTTTTAAAGTTAAGGTGGCACGGGCATGACCTGAAGTGAACATTTGTAGTTTTCGTTTTTAACGTTTTTCATGCATAACTAAAATATTTCTAACGTTCCGGAAAAATTTGAATGTTAGTCGTCGACTTACGAGAGATACAGAGCTCATAATTCTTTGTTATATAACCAAGGTTCAGGTCATGATTTTGTTTACAGAAGTTAAACATATTAGTAAACGTTTTATTTAAAGCAGAATGTCCAGTATAAAAGTAAATTCTTAACACAATTTAAACAGATTCTAAAGTATGTTACATTTCATTTTTCAATTAGGACGAGCTGGGAAAAAAACCCACTGGAGTCAACAATAAATTGCGAGTGCTCTCACTTGAATCTCAACAAATGACATTAAAATTTTGATTGACCACTAGGAGTACCTTAGCTTTATAGGCATTAAAAATGGAGAAATAAATTCGACATTATCCAGTGGCACTTTGATCAAACGATTCACACAGTTGCCTGTGTAATCATATAACAGTTCCGATAAACTGCAAGGTTATCTATTGAAATCCATACAATGAGGAAAGTAATACCTCAAAGTATTCCTAAAGAAATCCCTCCATAGCTTCGAGGATGAAGATAAATGAACTACCAACTATATCAACCAAATATATCTAGTATACACGGCTAGGACTCTTGTTTGGTGAAAAGAAAGCATTGACCAAAATGTCTGGCTAGCTGCAAGATGTTCATAGGAAGGGAACTGTAGTTCCTCATAGAGAAATACATTGAGGGATGGAATGGAGCATGGTCCGGAAATTAAGAACGGACGTGTATTAGTAATTGTTTTAGAAAATCCTTGCACTGAAGATATACTTCCTGAAAAAGATTCCGCAAAAGCCGTGACCAATACGCTACAATACGGCAGAATACACGCTCAATTTTTAAATTGTTAAATTTGCATTAAAAGGAAATAAACACATTCTTCAAATGCATTTAAAGTTGAAAGTTTAAGTTGAATTAATATATAAGGCCGATTGACGTTTCATTAGCATTATTATTTTAACGTTGAATTGATGTCGAGTTTATGAATTAACTGAGTATCATACATTAAAATTGGAATGCTAAGGTAAAATTAACATTAATTTAACGATAGGTACAATTGACAGTATAATTATATTTTTTATTTTTATGATCATTATTAAGATCCTCGTTTGCAATGGGAAGACCTTCTACTGATCGTGCTGTTTATTGCTGTAATTATTATTATTATTATTATTATTATTTCCTCTCAGTTTTCTCAGAGATGGCTTGAGACTTTCAGGGATGATTCAGTGTCCAAATATGCCAAGGTTTTCGGGTTGGTTTTTTTTTGTTGTTTTTGTTTTTGTTTTTTGTTTTTTGTTGTTGTTGTTGGTTTTTTTGGTTGTCTTTTTCTTTTTGTTTTTTTAAAAGATAAAAACACCAAACTTTCAGGCATGAAAGATCACACTTCGTAGGTGTGTAGAATTGGGATAGACACATCAGGCGTCACTTCTAGTCGTCACCGAAAGTGAACAAAGAAATCGAAAATTTTATACTTTTTATTTGACCTGGAGTACTATACCACATTATTAGGTGTCTTTTGAAGAATCGATATAAGTGGACCTTACCGAGTTTGGAATAGATTTTTAATATTGTAACACTTATAAAGTAATTGATACATAAAACTCACACGCAACGAGTCTGGAAGGTGGTGAACCCTGAGGCAGGGAATTTCCTATCTTAGTAAAAATTATGCAAAGTATCATTGTAGATGTGTTTTGATATAAAACTCGAATGAGGTAGGCAGTGTTTCGAAGTGACATTTGTTTTGCTACTTAACATTGATATTGTTGGTATTTTTAAGGTGTGATTTTAATTGTTTCTTTTATATATTTAAAGGAAAGACAAGAGGTAAATAAATTGTTCACATAGCGCATTTTCCGTTACGTCATCATATCTGATGCTTCCTAATTTACTTGCTTTTCGGCATTGCGGTTTCAATAATTAGTGAATATGTAATGCATTGTAACAGGCAGAAATAGAATGAATTGTATTGCCAAGAAGTGAATCTACCGTGAACATGTCAACAAATGCATCGGAAACTAAAGGCTTCAATGAAGAGTTGCAGATGTGTATTGTAATAAATGCACTGCACTATTTTTTAAAGAATAATCAAGGATTACTATGAGTGACAATTTACAACTGATTCTTCACATTCTGATAACGTTAACTGAATACATGGATTAATCCAACTTTCAAAATTTATGTCGAGTTTATCTTTTAATGTAACGTGAAATGTTTAGCGTTGATTTAAAATTAACATTAGGTATACATGAAGTTGACGTTAATATTAAGGACAAATTAATGTTGATAAGCCCAATTAACGTCTAATTAACGTTGGATTTTTAACGCTGAATAAATGTTAAGCAAACGTTAATTTAACACAGTTTGCTGTGTAATCATATAGCGATTCCGATAAACTGCAAGACTATTTATCGAAATCCATACATTGACGAAAGTCATGCCTCAAAAAGTCCCAAAAAGAAATATCCCATAGCTTTGGAATGACTTTACGATGGGAAACACAATCAAGATTCCTGCCTTCTATTTCGGATATATATATTTCGGATCCACAGCAAACCATCCTATTTGGTCAAAAGAAGGGATAGACCAGAATGACGGATTAGTTGAAAGAGATGCACTGGGAAGGGATAATGATTCCTCAGAGAAAAAGGCATTGGGGGATGGAATGGGTTATGGTAAGGGGATTAAGAATGGACATGTATTATCTATTAGTAATTGCATCATTAAATCCTTGAGCGGAGGAGATATTTCTTGATAAAAAGGCGCAGAGGAAATCGTGACTATGAAATACTGTAGAAGACACTGCTAATCCTTTGTATTTTTTTTTTTAATTGGCGTTAACGTTCTATCAAATTACACATTAATGTCGCGGTAAAAAATAACAACCTTAAATCAACGCATTAGCACGGTTGATGTCAAATTAACGTTAATCATTATAACGTTCAATTGATTTTAAGTTAACGTTAATTGAACGTTAGAAAGAATTGGCTGTGCAATATTATTCATTTTTATTATTATCGTACATTTATTTAGCGCCTTACATAATCAACACAATTACTCTAAAGCGTTTTACATGCAATGCAATTAAAACAAAGAGCAATACATTAAAACAGGACAAATACTATAGTGAGGTAATATGAGAAGGCAAAACTATAAAAGATCATGTAAGACATGCTTTTATGATTGATTGATTGATTATTTATTGCTTTCTGCCACACTCAACAATTTTTCAGCTCTCTGGTGGCGTCCAGTTTTTGTTGGTGGAGGAAAGAACCCAGATACAATGTACCTGGGAAGAGACCACCGACCTTTCGCAAGTAAACTGGCAAACTTGCTCACATAACGCCGCGGCCGAGATTCGAACACGCGCCGACAGAGGTGAGAGGCTTTGTGATTTTGAGCCCGATGCTCTAACCACTCGGCCACGGAGGCCCCCATGCTTTTATGAGATTAGAATTTTTTATATTGACCTGTAAAACTGCTTACAAGCTAAATACTAGTTTAAATGGTATTTTTAGGTTCACTTTTAGAAAAGCTAATGAACATTGGAATGGAGGCTTCCAAGGGAAACAGTTCCATCGGATTCATAAGGACACATCAAAGCGTCTTTCTCAATCTTGCGTGGCTTTAAAAGGGATAGCAAAACTGCAGCCCGAAGTGTTCCCTCAGGACGCTGCACTTGAACCAGTTCCTGAATGTATGCTTGAAGTAATCCATATAGAGCCTTGAAAGTATACAACAGGATGTAACGGCTCCGATAAACTGCAAGGCTGTTTATTGAAATCCATACACTAACAAATGTTCAGAATATCC
Organism: Ostrea denselamellosa; assembly: GCA_024699665.1. Classification (NCBI taxonomy): domain Eukaryota; kingdom Metazoa; phylum Mollusca; class Bivalvia; order Ostreida; family Ostreidae; genus Ostrea; species Ostrea denselamellosa. The sequence continues at coordinate 15,932,159 of JAMZEH010000018.1, forward strand.
GAAAAGAATCCCCTCCATTGATATAGAATGATTTCTCAATGAAAATCTGATGAAATGTTTCTGCCAATTATTTCATCTGTATATAATTATTATCCAGAGCTGGAACTCCTGTTTGGTCAAAATAAAGGATTGACCAGAATGTCAGGCTAGTTGCAAGAAATGCACTGAGAAGGAACCATAATTCCTCAGACAAAAATATGTTGAAGAATAGAATGAATCACGGTGCGAGGATTAAGAAAGAACCCGATTTAGTAACTGCTTTGGAAAATCCTTGCGTTGAGACTACATTTCTTGAAAAAAGACTTTAGAATACGGCAGAATACATCTTCAATTTTTAGTTTTTGAATGAGATTGATTGATTGATTGTTTATTGTTTTACGCCACACTCAACAGTTTTTTTTCTTCAATTATCTGGTGGCGTCCAGTTTTTATTGATTGAGGAGAGAACACATATACAAAGTACACGGGATGAGACCACTGCCCATCCGAAATTAAAATGGCAGACATGCTCACATATCTCGGCGCCAGCGAGAATCGAACTTTTTAAATAAGCATCAATGTTAGATAAACATGAACTTCCAAATGATTTGAATATGAAATGAGTTTAATTAATGTATCCCTTCGAATAACGTAATATTGACAGTAATTCTTTAACGGTAGATTAATGTTACGTTTTCCTTTTTAAAGTTAAGGTGGCACGGGCATGACCTGAAGTGAACATTTGTAGTTTCCGTTTTTAACGTTTTTCATGCATAACTAAAATATTTCTAACGTTCCGGAAAAATTTGAATGTTAGTCGTCGACTTACGAGAGATACAGAGCTCATAATTCTTTGTTATATAACCAAGGTTCAGGTCATGATTTTGTTTACAGAAGTTAAACATATTAGTAAACGTTTTATTTAAAGCAGAATGTCCAGTATAAAAGTAAATTCTTAACACAATTTAAACAGATTCTAAAGTATGTTACATTTCATTTTTCAATTAGGACGAGCTGGGAAAAAACCCCACTGGAGTCAACAATAAATTGCGAGTGCTCTCACTTGAATCTCAACAAATGACATTAAAATTTTGATTGACCACTAGGAGTACCTTAGCTTTATAGGCATTAAAAATGGAGAAATAAATTCGACATTATCCAGTGGCACTTTGATCAAACGATTCACACAGTTGCCTGTGTAATCATATAACAGTTCCGATAAACTGCAAGGTTATCTATTGAAATCCATACAATGAGGAAAGTAATACCTCAAAGTATTCCTAAAAGAAATCCCTCCATAGCTTCGAGGAAGAAGATAAATGTAACTACCAACTATATCAACCAAATATATCTAGTATACACGGCTAGGACTCTTGTTTGGTGAAAAGAAAGCATTGACCAAAATGTCTGGCTAGCTGCAAGATGTTCATAGGAAGGGAACTGTAGTTCCTCAAAGAGAAATACATTGAGGGATGGAATGGAGCATGGTCCGGAAATTAAGAACGGACGTGTATTAGTAATTGTTTTAGAAAATCCTTGCACTGAAGATATACTTCCTGAAAAAGATTCCGGAAAAGCCGTGACCAATACGCTACAATACGGCAGAATACACGCTCAATTCTAACTTGTTAAATTTGAATCAATATCAAATAAACAGTCGCCGGATAGCTGAAAAATTGCTCAGGCGACTATAAATAAAAAACAAACAAACAAACAAATAAACACGTTCTTAAAATTGATTTAAAGGTGAAATTTTAAGTTAAATTAATGCATAACGTTGATTGACTGATTATATATTGTTTATCGTCCCGTTCGAGAATCTTTCACTCATGTGGAGACGTCACCATTACCGGTGAAGGGCTGCAAAATTTAGGCCTTTGCTCGGCGCTTATCGCCTTTGAGCAGAGAGAGATCTTAAACGTAGCACACCTGCTGTGAAACGGGGCCTCGGTTTTTGCGATGTCATCCGAAGGACGATTGACGCTTCATTAACATTACTATTTTAACGTTGAATTGATGTTCAGCTATTGAATTAACTGAGTATGATACATTAAAATTGGAAAGCTAATGTAAAATTAACATAGATTTAACGATAGGTACAATTGACAGTATAATTATATTTGTTATTATTATCATCACTATTAAGGTTTCCCTTTCCAAGGTATTACCTTCTACTGATCGTACTGTTTTTTTTGTTTGTTTTTTTTTCTCGTCTTTTTGTTTTTTCAAATTCACTTTCGGTCGTCAAATAAGTCTGATTTGCAGATTCTTATGTCCACCCTTTTCTCGGCCAACGTTAAATGATAAAATCACCTAACTTTCAGGGATGAAAGATCTCACTTCGTCGGCGTGCAGAATTGGGTTGGACACATCAGCCGTCACTTCTGGTCGTCACCTGAAGTGAAAAAAAAAATAGAAAATTTCAAACTTGTTATTTGAACTTGAGTCCTATACTACATTATTAGATCCCTTTTGAAGAATCGATAAAAGTGAACCCCACTGGAAGTTGAAACGTCCACTTCTGGTTATTTAAAAAACAAAATACTTTTCAAATTCTCGTTTTACAATGCCTCATATCTAGCTTAATAATCAAATGATGGACTTGTGTTTGACATATCATGTAGACAGTATCAATTTTTAAAGTACCATTGCTTGCTTTTGTAAAATTCACTTCCGGTCGTGAGACATAGGGCGGACAAAGTTAAACATTTTTTTTTAGATAGACGTTGCAAACTTGAAGCGACAATAGATTTCCATTAGTCCATGTCATTCCTATTGTCTACATGTTTGTCCGCCATTTCTGGTTTTTCGAGCGATTTCTTAGAGATTGTTCACTAGATATTCTTGAAGCTATCAGAGAAGATGTGTTTTGAAATGAACTTAGTACGGTATTTTTTTTCTTTCAAAAATTCACATCCGTTCGTGAGATACGTCCGATTTCCTGTTTCTCAAAAAAGATATTGTCCACCCTCTCTTTCAGAAACGATAAAAGGTAGAATTACCAGATTTTCAGGGTTGATAGATCTCCGTTTGTAGGCGTGCAGAATTGGGTTCACCTTATCCGTCGTAACTACCGGTCGCCACTGGAAGTGAAGAAAAGATATGTCAAATTTAAAATTTCGATTTTGCAACAAATCTTACTTGGAATAATTAAGTCTCGTTCGTAGTTTCAGGAAATGTATAATTTACCGGAAGTTAAAATAGCAACTTCCGGTTTTTGGAGAGAAACTTCGACAATCGGTTTTTCTTTCTTTTCGTGTTACTCGCTTAGGAATTAAGTTTTTAATATGAATATCACATATATCATTTACGTGTTTTGTCTCTACAGTATCTCCAAACATTTTTCAAAATTCACTTCCGTTCATCAGACATGTCTATTTCCGTTTTAGAAAAAGAAATTCTGTCCACTATTTTTCTTTTAAAAGGTTGAAGATAGTGTAATGAAACTTGAAGGGATGATACATAATGGCTTTCTGCTTTGTAATACGGTTCACTGTTGTCACCCGTCACTTTCGATCGACACTGGATCGGCACATACATACCAATCACTCCGCCTTGCCTCACCAGCACGGTCTTTGAAAGCACAAAATGTTTGAATTGTTGTGATGTAGCGATGATACAAGCAGGTAACGACGTCCTCAGAAAGAGAATTCATTTCAGACTCCAATCTTAAGTGGAAATCTCCGTGTCCTGTGTATTTGTTTTGCAATGTAACGTGTTTATATACTAACGAACCCGCAGGGTGATAGGGCTATAATTCAATTCTTAATGTATTCTAGTCTCAGATTGGTCAGATTCAAACTGAGGAACGCAAGTTGTTTTTGTATAACCTGGTTTGGTATAGGATTCCGTCCCCTAGAAAACCAGCTGCCAGATTTATCACCATCTCCCCCTAATTTACAACGTAGCACTTTTTATTGGTCTTCTACAGGAAATAAAGTCAATGTGTACAATATGATACTTCGGTTAAATACACAGATTATTTTCTCGTTGTCAAGCAAGGCATATGTAATATACCAAGTACACAAATTCCTGTTTGTAAACAGCAATGCATTGGATGCATATAAAGCTTGAATAATAGATTAAAACAAAGATATTATACTGAAAGGATAAGGAAACGCAAGTTTTGCATTGGAACTTGATATTTTTCATTTTTGTAAAGGATTATACATGTTGCGATATGCATCATCAACATGGATTTTTCAGGAACATGTGGACAAATTTTCATGCCTGTATCACAAAGGGTTCATCTGTAACAAAGTCCAAGTGATGTAACCCCGATTGTCTTGAAACTTAAGTTGGTTGGCCACTGACGACATCAGTATTTGGTGTGTCCTCCTAGTGCCAGTTGGACTGCCCTGATCCGTCTGTGCATAGAATTCATCAGAGTATTGATCACTCTCATCGGAACTGCATTCCACTCCTCTGTCAGAGCTGCCGCGAGCTGAGCAAGCGTGTGTGGACGATTGGGACGGTTTCTCACTCTTCTGTCGAGTTCGTCCCAAAGGTGTTCAATTGGGGACAAGTCGGGGCTATAGGAAGGCCAATCGAGAGGGATAATGTTGTTTGCAGCCAAAAAGTCCCGACAGATTCTTGCGACATGGGGCCTGGTGTTATCCTGTTGAAAGGTCAGATTGTGCTGCTGGACGAAGGGAACTGCGCATGGCTGGAGAACCTCATCCATGTATCTGACAGCAGTCAGATTCCCAGCGATGACAATGAGGGGAGTCTTGAGATCCCTCCCCAAACCATCACTGATCCTCCTCCGAATCTGCCCTTCTCCACAATGCAAGCATCATGGACGCGTTCGCCAGGTCGGTGGTAGACACGATGGCGGCCGTCGGCTCGAAACAGGGCGAAACTTGATTCATCTGTGAACAGCACCCGTCGCTACCGTCTCATGGTGAAGCGCCGTGGAGCATGTGCGTTTGTCCAGTTCATTCGACGAAGTCGGCGCTGGGGAGTCAGGCGTGGGCCAACGTGTGGTCGACGAGCTCTCAGATTTCCTTCTTTCAGTCGATTCCGCACGGTTTTCGGATGGATTGTGGACACCCAGGGCGTTGGCTGCGGTTTCTGATGCAGTGAGATGCGCATGTGTGACAGTTGAATAAATCTATCCTGACGTTGGGTCGTCACACGTGGTCGTCCCGATCGAGGCCGATCTTGGAGTATTCCAGTGGCTTGCAGACGCTGAATAAGGCGGGAAATCGTCGATTCATGCACTCCTAGGCGCTGGGTAACACGTCTCTGCGACTGGCCTTGCATAAAGAAGGCAAGGGCACGCCCTCTCTCTACTTCATTTAACCGTGGCATTCTTGGTTTTACAGAAATGGCGTTATGAATGATGGAGAAAGGCTTGTGTTTGTGCAGCGCACACTTTGTGATCATTTTCAGACAGTTCAGGCAATTCATTCGCCCAGCGCACGTGCATGGCGCTATTTTCGCTTCGACCCATTTTACTCACTGTTTGTCACGGTACATCGAATCTCATCCTGCAGCAATAATGGGACTGCTTTAGCAAACCATTTCTCACAGTTACAACATTTGCTGACTTTTTGGGATCAAATGGTAGCAAAAAGAAAAACTTGCGTTTCTTAATCCCTTCAGTATATATTCGAATGAATGATTTACCAAGACTTTGTAAACATTACCCTGTTCATTTTGAAATACATTTCTAATTGGGGAGTGCTTCATTGCTGCTTGATCCGTCTCGGCAAAGTAAACAAAAACAAAAAATAATGCATCACATTTTATAAGATGACGTCCCTTCGCATTAACATGTATATCGCGAATTAGCCACTTGCTTACGCATTTCATGTGTCAGATTTAATATCAGCCACAATATTGCATGCAAGGGTAAGTTTTCACGTAGTAGAAATCGTGATATGTTTAAAAGATTTTCTAATATATGAAGACTTACTTTGGGTAGGCCGTCAACAGTGCAATTTCCCGTATTTTCGCAATCTGTTGGAGCGATTTTAAAGGAAGTTCTTAAGAAAATTCACCCTCAGCAACTACCTTCACAATTTTGATAAACAGGTTTGTTTGTTTTACGTCCCATCGAGAATTTTTCACTCATATTGAGAACTAAGATGGCTGTCTTGAACACTGCTAGACGTGCTTTGTCTTGCTTGCTAAGCAAATCATTGCGCAGCTCAAATAATTTTATATTTTTCAGCATTTATGTACATTTTCATAAACAAATATTAGTACTTTCGTCTTTTTGCATTAAATTATGAGAAATGACTTTAATTTGGGGACAACCTATTCCAGTGGATGGTTTTTAACAGAAAGTCGAGTGCAGCTTGTTTAGACATTTGAGTAGGTAGGAGTTTGCCAGTTTTCAGAGTCCAACCCCATTCAGAAGGATCGAGATCTGCAACTGCTTTGCCTTTCCAGTACTGACTTTGTAAGTAAACTCGCATTGAATGAAACATGGCAGCATTAGAAGTTGGTGGAAGTGACTGCACTTGGACCACAACATGCCTCTTAACTGACATTGTTTTGGTCGTAAACTTTCTCCACCTGAGAATGTCTAAATCCTCTAGAGATGCCCCACCATACAATCTGACTAATGCTTTCTCTCCCGCCTTGATTATATCTTCTTAGCATTTTCTTGCAGAAATACAACTCCTTGCGATTTTAGATAAACATCATTCATTATCTTTTTCAAGGCAGCAGGTTTTCCAATGTCATGCAAACAACTAGTTGTGTCACACCCTGTTAAAGCATGAATAAAAGGGAGTTGACGATAACCATCAATTCCAAGAACTGACTGTGCTTTAGATATATCCCCAACTCTGTGGTTTTTCATTGAACTTTGTTTGTCAGAGGTGAAAAAAATGTTATGTATGTCTTCTTTTGCATAATAGCACAGCGGAACCAGCAAATCAGTGTTCTCTTCATATACAACCACTGTGTAATCGTCTGTCTTATCAACAGCTGTCTGACATATCAACAAATCTGCATCACCCTCGCTTTGTATGGCTTCAACATTGCTTTCCTCTAGTTTTCGTACAAGGAGGTCAACAAAACGTTGCTTATTCAATTCATTCCAAAGAAATGTTTCCTTCTCTATCCTCAGTGGCATGTTCTCAGTAAATGTTAAAGTGTTTGTTTGAATTCCTTTGCTGCATCTTACGTGAGACATATCTTTAGTTGACGTACCATTGTAACCATCCATAACAATGATGGGTTTTTGATTGATTGATTGTTTGTTTGTTTGTTTGCTTTACGTCCCGTTGAGATTTTTTTCACTCGTATTGAGACGTCACCAGCTGTAGGTGAAGTACCACAAATTTAGACCTATGCCTAGCGCTTTTGTCACTTGTAAGAAAAGTTAGCCGACCTAATGAATAAGATGCACTTTCTTTGCATGTTGAAAACACCTCTGGCACTTTTCTTCCTGATTGAAAATTGCCACTGCAGGTACCATGATAAATGGCATCAACCACATGAAGATCCCTACCAAATTCTATCCTACCTTTAACTTTAACTGCCCATTCATCGTTTCTGTCCTTACATATCTGTTCCAAAGTTGATTGAAATTGTGTCATTTAAAGCGAGTGTACACCATGTTTTGTTTTTTTGGTTTTTTTTGCTTGGTTTTTTTTTTTTTTTTTGGGGGGGGGGGTGTTTTGGGGTTTGTTTTTTTTTCGTTTTGCATTGCCATGAACTGGTTTTCCGCAAAATAAACTGTCTTCTTTGAAATTGAATGTTTCTCTGATCTAAGTACTTTGGATCGAATAGGGGTTACCGGTGATGTTGATTTCCATTTCAAACTTTTTATAACTATAACATAAGTACGTCGACATTCCCCATGAACAACCTGTCCAGCCCTAGTAGATATAGAATCACCTCTTTCAGAGCTTGCATTGTTGATACCAATGCTTCCCTTTTCCCGTAAACAATTATATTCCCTGTATATAGATCTTTGTTGCAGAGAACACATATATCCATTTTTGTATCGATTCAATTCAGCAGATAAACGCCCCCCCCCCTTTTTTTTTTTAAATTTGATCTACATTGCAAACCCTATCAGCCAACGATATTCGTATAGTTTCCTGTTTATTAATATTATGATACATGTAATATAGCTACACTCGCAACCTAAACGTATGCAACTTTATTTATTATTTTAATCCAAATTATAACATTTATGACATATTATAGTAAAACTAAATTTGAAAATAAACCTATCATTCTGAAATTCAATATAAGAAAACCATGAGGTATCATTCATAAAACATATCTTGCACTCCGTATGCTGTTTCAGTACTGATAATTGAATGTATAATATTTATTCAATAACAATAATTTTATGATCAAAAATAATATTTGAACAGCGGGAACGTAACGTGAGAAAGTAAAAACGATACATGCTGTAGAAAAAAGACTCCCAATCTTTAAAACTAACTTATAATAGGCCTATGTAAAAATACAGAATTAACACACACACACACACACACAAACACACACACACACCGGCGATTATTTAAATATAACGCCACACGAGGAGATATCAACTGGTTAGGAGGACCCACGCGCCATTACATGAAATGACATTCATGAGGATACATTTGCCACGTTTAGGGTACTCTACACCTACAAGAATATAGCGCAACTTCATGTTTGGTTATTCGTATCAAAAAAAGGAAATGGGATTATCATTAACATTTTTAGACATTTTTTTAAAACGATGACTTATTAATAAAATGTAAACAACTTCATAAGACTTTTAATCTTTTCAAAACACAATAGTTAACCTTCAGTATCTGATAGCATTACAGTATTGAAATCCACAAGCTCTTCTTCAAGGTCATCATCTAATGATGATGAACGTTATTCGCTTGTCGTGCATCATCCCTGACTTGTTTAAAGTGATATGGTTGAACCACGACATTGGGCAGTTCGTCAGAAAACAGAAATTTGTCCATATCCATTGAATTAGTGCGAGATTTCGTTAAACATACGGTGTACAATATACACCATTTTCATTGCGTTGTGTACAGGGATGGGTCGTTGTATTTAAGTTATATATCATACCAATATTTTCATTCAGCAAGAACATCTACCTACATCTGGAGAAAGTTTGTAAAAACAATAATTGCTACCATTACTAATAATCATTTATAGACAGAAATCACTTTATTTTATTATCATTATTTTCAAGTATGACTGCATCGCTCTCAAGACCCTAACATTGAAAAGTATTAAATTTATTAATGTAAAAAAGAAACTGAATAAAACTCCACATCATAGCATAATATCCACAATAATTTTTATACCAATAATTTGAATGGATAAAAGAATTGGTTACTCAAACTTTTCTTCGACAAAATCAAATCACTAATATACATATGTAATAAAACAGTAATTCAAAAATTCTACACGGTTAATACACCAGATTAGTCTCCCCTCAGTTCTGGGGACAGCTTTGTTACCCTCAGACATCCCAGCCTCGGGCAACAGAACAGATTCCGCTGTCCCCAGCACTAAGTGAAAAATATTTTGGCCTCTTCACTAATCGCACATGATATAAATGTATGATTGCTAGTTTGGTATAATTATTCTACCCCATGTTCCGTTTTATGTGTATGGTTTGAGACAGTAAATTACATGAAACGTGTCCTTGACAAAAGAACTCGTATCCTGGACACAAAACAGGAACAGGAACAAGCGTCTTAAACTCAAGAACCTGTGTCCGGGACGAAATCAAGACGATACATCTTGTGGTTTAAATATATCCTATTGCAATTCGGTGCTTAAGATTACCTTCTCCTAATAATAGATGGCATGAAATTATGTTTTGTTTCACAACCATTTCTTAAGCCAGGCTTCTAGTTAATAATCTATCAGTCGATGAATAATATCTAGATCAAATGTATGATTGTTGAAAATTATTATATAATCAATGGATGAACCTTAGCAAAATGTTTCCTGCTTTAACAAATATACATGTAGAACTGGGGAAAAGGTAGCCTACTCATTTTCTGCATTGTTTGACTGGTTATCGTCCATTGCAATATGTGTCAACAGTGGCGGCTCTAAAGGGGTTTACGGTGGTTTGTAACACCCCCAAAACCACCACCCTCCATGATTCAACAGCTCTATCAAAAATGATCCCTGTTTTTTTTTTTTTGTTTTTTGTTTTTTTGTTTCTTTCCCATTTTGTAGTCTTTAATCTTTTACCAAACATGTGTTGCACCCCCCCTCCACCCCCCCCCCCACCCCTTCCCGATGAAAACGTCTGGATCCATCAATGTAGATCATCCATGTTTTACACAATAAAAACGCAATGATAATCATTTTTTATACAAACATATAGTAAGATTGTAAACAGCATACCCTTAATTTAATTTTGTATTTCTTAATGTCTTATAGGAAGTATGAGATTGATCACTGTCCCTTACATGAATCAAAATACATTCACAGTTCTCTCTGACGTAGTCTTGTGTGAATTACATTTAGTGTATGTTCTTCAAATTAGGAAAGACAGTTGCAGTACCCTGTGATGCATTTTATCCATGTACAAAGGGTATGTTCACCCTTCAACTGGTACTTCAGCATAAACAGGTAGCTCAGTGATAGAGCGTTCACTCGATACCGGGAGGTCGTGAGTTCGAGCCCCGCTCGTGCCATGGTCACGTCAAACCTAAGACGAGTGATTGCTCCTTCGTCAAACGCTCGGCATTTAGAAATGAGAATTACAGGTCTTTCGGATATGACCTTAAAAACGGAGGTTCCGTGTTGCGACAGGTGTTGGCATGTTAAGAATGAATCACTGCTACGAGCAACAGTAAGCGTTAAGCATAGGCCAAAGTCCTTCGTTTGAAGAAAGTTGTATTTTTTCCCTAATATTATCTCATGTAAAACTTAGAACCCCTACTGTGGCCCCATCGTACCCCCAGGGTCATGATTTTAACAAACTTGAATCTGCTCTATGACAGGAAGCTTTCGTGTAAATTTGAACCTTTCTGACGAAATGGTTCTTGAAAAGACTTTTAAAGATTTTACCTATATATAAGTAAAACTTTGACCCTATATTGTGGTCCTGTCCTACTCCTGGTGGTCATAATTTACACTAACTTGAATTTGTATTATGTCAGGCAGTTTTCACGTAAATTTGAACTTTTCTGTCCTAGTGATTGTAAAGAAGATTTTTAAATGGCCCCACCCTATTTTTGCATTTTTGTGATATTTCCGCTTTGAAGGGACTTACCTCTTCATTTCAAGTAACTTGAATTCTCTTTATCCAAGGATGTTTTGTACTAAGTTTGGTTGAAATTAGCCCAGTGGTTCTGGAGAAGAAAAATCTGTCAGTGTATTTTTCCTACTTCGCTTCCCTTTGAAAAAGGCGTTGTCCATAAAACATGTAGAAATTTGTTTATTGAGCTACATTGACCTTTAGAGCTAGCGCAGCTACATGTAAATGAGCGGATCTAAAAATTTTCCCAGGGAAGTGAGTTCAACTCTATGCATAGCAAGGCGGTAATTATGATCCCCAAATATAAATGACGTATTTTGATTTAACGCAATGATTAGATACAATTTCAAAACTTGCATAATTTAGTAAATATATGGTTTACCACCACCCAACCCCTTTCTTTGATGTTTTCGTTGTTGTTATAAGACATTCCATTCACAAGAGCCTAACATTAAGTTGATCATGGTCATTTGACGTCAAATGTTTTCATAGACATATGTAAAATAATAAATTTCTCTTTGATAGTTTAAGTGACAAGGCTGATTTTTATCATGTGCGTGTATGCTAAACTTACTTTTCAACTCCTAATTTATTAATTGATTGATTATGTATTGTTTAACGTCCCGCTCGAGAATTTTCCACTCATATGGAGACGTCACCATTACCGGTGAAGTGCTGCAAATTTAGGCCTATGCTCGGTGCTTATGGCCTTTGAGCAGGGAGGGATCTTTAACGTGCCACACCTGCTGTGACACGGGGCCTCGGTTTTTGCGGTCTCATCCGAAGGATCGCCCCATTTAGTCGCCTCTTACGACAAACCTAATTTAAGATCCGTCACTATTTTAGTTGTTTATGATGTCAAAACGGAGACCATGACGTCACGTACTTACATAACTTGATAAACCACGGTATTGCATTTCGTTTTATACATTCGATCAATGTGTAAGCACCATAAAACTACCAGCAGGCATGTTTATGAAGCTAACGTAAGTCTAAATGATGTCTTAATACATTGTTAAGAAGAATTTTAATCCATATGCGCTTATCGACCTTATCTAACTTACAAAAAAATCTAAGAATTGTTTCAATCACAGGAAATTCTAAACTGGATTTAAGAAAAAATGCCAGCGCCCATGTTACTTGTTGCTCGACGAAAAAGTCGTACAAGACTATCTCCTTCACGCATAGTTCTGATCTTTCGCCGGATTTGGCTCCACTATTTGATATTTTTGGTTCTTTCGGCTCTTTCAAATTTGTTCTTATTTCGGATTTCCAACATTTTTGACCTGAGCATCACTGAAGAGACATTATTTGTCGCATCTGGTGCATCAAAATTGGCACCGTTTATGGTTTACATTTCAAAGTGTGTTAGGGATACTGATTACACTCTCTGTTTTCTTGATGCTATTTGTAGGTACTTCTTAACGAAAGGTAAATTAAAAAGACATTTAGAACAGAATTTGTAGATAAAGATAAGACCCATTTGACAATTTCTAGTTTGAGTGACCAACCCCTTAAATAAAAACGCAAAGTGGGGTCAAATATATAGTTTCTTCATTTTCTAAATATCTTAAAAACTAAAAGAATGTTATGCGTTATTAAAACAAAGCTGTTTGTTTTAATGTTTTACAAATGCTGATGTCAGCAAAATGATCGCTGATTACGTAATAAGGGATTTCTATGGGATTGCTGTACAAAACTTTGATGTTTCTATCTCTTCAACCTATAGTATTTTGTAAAGCGTTAAATGACATGACTTTGCCAGAATATGACTTTAAACAATATGTTCTCTTCAAATTTTGTCTTACTTTTCCATTGAAGGAATTCCAAGAATCGCCCACTACTGAATATCCCATATATCCTGAAAACTAGAAAATTTATTTAAACATTATAGAACAAATGTTGTAGATGTTGAAAAGACATAGTCAACGATATACAGGTTTAAGTCCATTAAATAAGGGGCCGAGAGAAATCATACGTTTTCACTGAATATTTCACAAACCAAAAAGAATCTATTAAGCATTATTGATTGATTGATTATGTATTGTTTAACGTCCCGCTCGGGGGAATTTTTCACTCATATGGATCGATAGTTACGTAACAGATGATCTGTATGGAAATACCGGTAATATACGAAAAATTGATGGTTTCTATCTCTTTTATGAAAAATGTTTTGTAAAGCATTATATAACATACATTTTTCAGAATGTAAAATGTAAACAATGCGAATAAAGATTAATTGATTTAGTCTAAATTTCGGAAATGAAATGAAATGGGAAATCAGCCCTTTTGCACTCCTTCTTTTGCCATTTCGTTACGAAGGGAAACAAAATAAAAAATTTTAAGGATTTACTATTGATTTCATGTACTCATCTTCAGAGGTACTCTACATCATAACGACTGACTTCCTTTTCAATTATTAATGAAAATATGAAAAACAGCAATATTTCTCTATTCAGTTCAAATTTCATTGCCTACCTCAGTAGTTTAGCACGTGGACCGCGAAAGTAGAGAGGGAGGACTCGAGTTCACCAGGGGCTTTATTCTATTTATTTTTTTTTTTTCAAATTTCTTTCTATTAAAACTGCATTTTTTACTAATAAAATACATTTGAAAATTTCCAATTTCAAAATGTTGTTGTACATACCCTATACATCAAATTTCTCTGGTGTGGCTTCTTCCTTAAATCTTAATGAACACCATGCCTCTGTGTGCGTACACGAGTTCTGTTCTCTTGTAACAAGCACTTTGGCTAAAATGTCCAAGTCCATGTATTAACATGAATTTTCGTATATTATGTTAAGACATTAAGTGTTGTTTGATTAGCTTGATATTAATTCCATATAAGTCAATAAACTAATGTCTACATATGTATCAACACTTTTCACTGCGGTACACTTTCGACATAGATCAGACCAAAAACATATGCGCACCATGTTGAATTCCTTTAATGGGCTTTATTTCAGTTGCGACTTATTTTTTCTTCTTCAAAGTATACGTTGCTAACAATGCCAATAAAGAATAATTGATTCGTTTTAGTCCAAATTCCCTGCAAACAGGAAATTCAATGTTCCTAATGGACTAAAAAGAGAAATTAGCTATGCACGTCCAAAACAAAACAAACATTTTGCTTTATTTTTGTGAAAACAAGTGTTGTTTTGGCATTTTTTTTTTTTATTTAAGTTTGGTAAATAATACCATTACGATGCACTTTCCTGACAAATTAGAGCAAAGACGTACGAGCGACACGACAAATCCCCTTATTCTATTCCACTTTATTTCTGTCGCTATATCTTTTTTTTTTTTTTTTTTTTTTTTTTTTTTGGACAAACTATGTGTTGCGAACAATGCGAATAAAGAAATGATTTTAAAAATGGATTTTTTTTTTCGCCTACATTGCTTTCAAATAGAAGAAAAAGTCTTTGTAAAAGATGAAAAGGAAGCCGGCTATATTACACTCCCCTTCTGCGTGCAATCTTTTTAATTGATAACGGTTAAAGGTTGAGTCTTGAAACTTCCAGGGATGATAGAGGGTAACTTATCGATCAAACACAGGTGTTTCAACTTTTTGGCGTCATTACCGGTCGTCATCACAAGTGAACAATAAAATACACGTCAAATTTATGCTTTTGAAACAAAACTTGCATGGGATAATTAGGTCTCATTCGGAATTTCAGAAAATGTTTGACTTACCAGAAGGTAAAATTATAACTTCCGGTTTTCGGAGAAAAACTTCAGGAAATTGATCTTTGTTTATACTCATATGCATATATCAAGTGTTGATATGATTTCACATGGATTGTTAATAGGACCCAACGTATGGGTAACGTCATATATTTTTTTCAAAATTGGCTTTCGTTTGTTAGATGTAGATTTGTCTAATTTCCGTTTGTTAATGTCTAATTTCCCTTTTCTTAGATTCTGTTCGACCGTTTTGTCAGAATTTAAAGATTGAGTCATGAAACTTTTTAAGGATCATTGATGGTGACTTGCAGGTGAGACATAAACATTTCATATTTGATTCCGCCACTTCCGTTGTCCACAGGAAGTAGTTTTAATATAGGGATTTTTTTTCATTTAGTGTTTATTATAGAACCTAACAAAGTATTTCAAGTCATACCATTTTCACATAATGTTGGATCTTCCAAACCGGAAGTTGTATCCCCGTGGGAATCCAGGTTGTTAGAATAGATCCTCAGTACCCCTTACTGATCGTAAGAGACGACAAAATGGGGCAATCTTTCGGATGAGACCGCAAAATCCGAGGTTCCGTGTCACAGCAGGTGTGGCACGATAAAGACCCCTCCCTGCTACAAGGCCACAAGCACCGAACATAGGCTTAAATTTTGCAGCCCTTCACCGGCAATGGTGACGTCTCCATATAAGTGAAAAATTTTCAAGGGGTACAATAAATTATATATAACCAATCAATCAAATTGACAATTTTTTATCAAAACTCTCAGAGATGATTCCTACACACTGAATTTAGAATTGTCAGTTAATTTGGGCATTTCCGGTCATAACGTAAGTGAATGAAAAAGAACTCAAAAGTTGGTTAAAATTGATAGATCTTATATCTTACGTGTTTCTAATATATTTTGAAGAATTACTGTAGCAAGTGATATAGATTATGCATTCTTCAGTATAAATTATATTATATATAATATTTATTCATTAATTTTGATGAATTGGGATAATTATTTTCATAATATACATTATGTGAGCCCAAACATATAAAATACAATATTGTTGAAAATATCACGAGATCTCAATATTGGTCATTTTCCCCAGTATGTATGGATTTAACCTTGACAGAATGGTTTTCAAGTTACAGATTCTCATATTAGATAAAGGAGTGGAGCAAGAAATGCATACGTTGACGGATCATTCTACACATATACCCCCGATAACATTTTGAAAAATTTTATATTGTCCTATATTTATAAAAGACATAAATTTGAAGTATATTTAAAATCCCTGATATCATTCAAACTATAATCAAATATATCTATATCCAAAAGTTTATGTAGCGCATGACAATATTTAGACAGAGTGCGAGTTACCTTCTATTACAGCATGGTAATCAACTTCAGATGAAAAGCAACCATGCCTTTGCATCACTTGCCATGTTTGACATTCAATACCTTATTATAGAATGGCTCGATAAGGATGCAGTGCAAATGACTCACCCTCATTCATCAAATACGTCATTGACGTAATCTGTGTTTCCCAACCGATTTTTGTTTAAAGCTTGAATTATCTTTAAAGGAACACATCTATAGAAATATATCGTTGACTTATAGGGCTGGTGTTGGTTTCCGTCTTTACAAAAAGCTTATTAATTTCCGTTCCGGTTGATGACTTTAGGCCACATGCGTGTAGTTATTTGTTTCTCACGCATCGCTTTAGTTCTAGTAAAATACATGTAACTTGTAGAGATAGAAGAAACCATTACACAGTCGTTATCTGAGCAACATGAATTGTGGACGCATTTTTTGTTCCTGGTCTTGAAATTTCATTTCGTATTTCTCAGTTTACTTTTGACAATGCGATTACTTCATATGTGTTTCCTTTCTTTGGAAATAATATTTTAAAAAGTCATTGGTGTACACAATACAAATTATGAAAATTAAATTCAAGAAATTAACTGCCGTTACAGAAATGTAGCCTACAGCTTAAAATCCTGATCAGGGTATAGAATATTGTCTTCAAGATATACAATTTTTAAATGTACGAGGGACACTTTTTTAAGTTCGTAGAGTAGGGCGGTCTTTTTAAAACCGCTTGAAATATCAAAATTTCATTTATCTAAGACCTTCGAAATATGCCCCGTCTGCCTCAACACACAGTTTACACCGATCTACCCATTTCCGGAACGCCGCCCGGTACTCCTCTTTAGGTATATGTTGCAGACACTGGTAGACCGCACTGCCTATACGACAACGGGATTCAAAACGGTGCCCTGCCAGCATTTCCTTTAGTCTTGGGAACAACCAAAAGTCACAGTGGGACAGGTCAGGGCTGTATGGGGGATGATCTAAGACATCGAGCCCAGATTCTTTCAGATATTCCTGTACCGCAGCAGAATTATGGGGCCGGTGCGTTATCATGGAGTAATTTGATGCCGCGGACACCGGTGCGCGGTCTGCGTTTCTGATAGAAATCAACAAGTTGAGCAAGAACACTTTCTCTGTAAAATTTTCCAGTGACAGAGCTACCTTTCGGGACTGGAATTTGAAGGACTGGACCTTTCGAATCAAAAAATATCGCATACAACATGCGATTTGATGTTTTGCAACGGCGCGCAATGACAGGTCTGTCGCCCTCATATGAAACCCAAACCTTATTTTTAGCCTTAGAATCGGGTTGAAAATGATAGGTTTCATCACCTGTAACTATCTCTTCCAAACGACGTGGGAGACATCTATCATATCTTTTATAATTTGCGATGCAAGTCTAACCCGACTTTGTTTCTGCTCGTCAGTGAGCAAATGGGGCACCCAGCGCGCGCAGATCTTACGTAGCCCAAGTCGTTCACGTAAGATCTTCAAAAAACTTGACGAATAAATGCCACTTAATTCTTTTATCCCTTGCATGGTATAACGTGCGTCTCCCTCAATTAACGTTTTCACAGTAGCAACTTTCTATTCCCTCAAAACGGAAACCGGCCTACCCATTCGAGGGTCATTTTCAATTGACTCCCGACCATCATTAAAACGACGTACCCACTTGCAAACTGTAGCATATTTTAAAGCACCATTTCCATAAACCATTTGCAAATCAGCATGAATTTCCGTTGACGGAAACCCGGGGTGTGCTCGAATCTTACAATATACCCTCTGTTCAGAGATTTTTCCATCCATATTAAACGCTATATTTTACTATAGTGTATAAAACCACGTGTTGAAAATACCCAGCGCAGCACGCACGTGGACCTCGTGCGCCGCATACCGTGGTACCGTTCGAGAGAGGAATGATTACGCAAGTTCTGTGTAAAAATCGTGCAACTTCATAATCGCGTTAAAAAGTTATAGGCTTACTCTACGAACTTAAAAAGTGTCCCTCGTAATTTGCAGATGTAGATGAATATTTGCATGAGGTTTTATTACTTTCATGAAATGTGTATTCATCTGAACACCCCCCCCCCCCCCCCCCCCATCAGTATTTAGAGATACATCCTTTGTGTCCTTACCTGATGCCTGGATAATGGCAATGGGACATAAAACCTTTACTAACCCAACCCCCTCTTTTCTAATCTGTTAACCTTCTTCCTGCATTTTTGGCATAAAATATCGCCAATGCAGACATTTTTCCTGAGGAATGAACTGCATCTACTCTGCAGTATCTCTCCCACAACAGTACTATTTCCCAGTGATGTTCTTGAAAGGCAAGCTCAGCAATTTTTGCTCGGCACGATTTTTTTTTTTTTTCGTGTCATTTGTATCGAGTAACACAGAGGAAATGATTTTTCGAAACATAGGGCATGTACAGTTTTTTTCTACCTCAATCACTCACTGCTATTATCAAAATACGTGGGGTGGTGGTTCAATATCATATCTTTAATATTTGCATAATGCTCGTAGTAAAAAACAATATAGACGACTCCCACCCCCACCCCCTTCAGTCAAATCTACCTGCCTGCAATCAATATCAATATGGAAGGATGCAATAACTCGGTCAAATGGAACTATTAACAGAAAAAAAATTCTTATGAATACAAAAATAATTTAATGTTTGCATTTTATTTGCTTCTATCCACATAATACTATCCATTATAAACTTTCTAATTTCTGTTTAAAATTGTTTTTAAGTTAGATGCATTAAAATAATAGGTACCCCCCCCCCCCCCCCAGCACAGAGAGAGAGAGAGAGAGAGAGAGAGAGAGAGTTTTATCACTGAGAGCTTTGCAAGTGGGGTTTTTTTTTTTGGGGGGGGGGGGGGGGTATTATGTCCTTAAATTGAAATAATTGAGCACAGCTGATCAGTTGTTGACCGACTTTTTTTTTAGTTCAAATGAAACTCGATGTACTTTCTGTTATTCAGAAATTCTCCTTTCTTTTATCAATAGGCAAATCTGACTATAGATCTACACATATGTGCATGTGTCTGCCCTCGTTTTTCTACAAGTGGCTCCTTTAACACTACGCCGCGTTGAATTACATTATTTTTTTACATCCTGAATGCAAGTACAAGTTGGTATGTCAATTTAGAACGCTGTAATTTTTCTGGGAAGTTTGTCACTGCACACTGCACCGTAACTTAAAATATTTACTGCCTTTCACATTTTCTATAAATATGCACTGCTTGAATTACTCCGGTGCAACAACTACATATGCACACAGACCATGTCAAATGAACTTGGCGGACGGGACTAAGTACTGCGTAATCTGAAGTAACGTTAATTGTAATTCATACCAAGTATTATTCTAATTCAAAATATTTTTACTCTTCGTTCTTTGTTTTTGAGGACAAACACACGAATCTCGCCGGTAGGATGTTTAATGACATCAGAAATACGAGTTCCGAAAATGAAGTGTTTTAACAATATATATATATATATATATATATATATATATATATATATATATATAATAACAGAGTGTTTAAAGAAAGAAAAAAATAATAATGAACATGTTGAACATAAATATCAAGCGAGTTCTCACCTATAACTCTCGAGGTTGTCGGGACACACTTGATCGGAAGCCTTCCGTCAGAAAGTAGCATGAAGATTTATACAGTTCAGAACGCTGACTCAGCAAACACCGGTTTAGGAAACTGTCATGTATTGGTAGTCTACACTCACATGTATGTCAAGAAATAGCTGATACGTCCATGTAACCGGGAAGTGTGGACTACTGCACTATTAAAATTAACAACTTTATTTCTAATTGTTAATAAATGACAAATGGTAAAATCTAGGACTTTTTAACTATACTTTAAATCTGGAGCTGTCGTTAAATCATACACTGTATAAAACATAATGAAATGTTTAACCAACAGTGAACACTGTAGAAATAAGACATCTTTTTTCATTTTAGTTTCAAGTCATCACATGTCAAAAATATATTAAGACATAGTAAGGTTTTTTGTCTATCTATTTATCTATCTGTGGGCCTCCGAGGCCTGGTGGTTAATGCATCGCACTCAAAATCACAAGGCCTCTCACCTTTAATCAGCGCGGGTTCGATTCTCGCTTGCGCCGATATATACTGAACATAAAAAAACGCACCACTAAAAATTATTTTTTTCTCAAAAATTAGAATATATTGTATCATAATTTCAATCGTCCCAATTGATGCAGCCTTTAAAGTTTTTATTCTGTAAATTTAAAGGTCTTGTTCAATCAAGCGCTTACAAACTCAAAAGTGTTTTAAAACACCTTTTTTGCACGTGCAAAACATGCCAATTACACTGAATGAAAATTAAAACTTATTTTCTGTGTCTTCAAACTCCATCTTCAGAAGGAAAGTCTGAAATTTCATTTTTGTTGACAAATTAATACGTTTTGATGCCACGCTTAAGCACTGATGAGCGCAACCAAGCTATAGGTATGCTCCGTACAGGCCTTTCCACTCGGAATGTTGCGAATCATTTCAATTGCCATCACAGTACCATTGTCCGTATTAAGTATGGTTCCACGTAAAAATCGGACAAAATAAAATTTTCGTGAAAGTCCGTGGACAATATTAGAAAGTCACCAAATGTACAAAGTATTTTTGATTTATTTCGCCTCGTTCCAAAAATATGGACATATATTTATGAACACCGAGAGATCCATGCTTAGTGTAAATCTGTACAAAACACTACTTGTATTACCTTTGAAATCTAAAAACAGTAAAGCGGGAATGAAAATATGTCATTATATAAATTAAACAAATGAAAAAGGCATGCTTTGAAATAATTTTTTTTTGAAAGTTTTAATTTAACAATATACGTATGCAAGCCACTGAATCAGCACATTTCGGTAATTTGAATGCAATTATTTACATATTAAGACAAAACTCGCAATATTTACAATTACTATACAGCATGAAAACAATTTTTTTTTTTTGGAACAGGAAGCGGACAATATTAGATTTATAATGATTATGTCACAAGTGAAAGAAAAAAAGGGGAGGTGACTCAAAAAAAAAATAACATTCGTTATAACTTTTTTTGTTTTCATGCTGTATTTATAGATTGCTGATTCAGTGGCTTGACAGCAAAATATCAAAACAGAATTCTTTTAGATTAAATTCTGTGTATGTGGAATAATTTTGAAAAAAAAAAATTAAAAACAAAACCACCAGTGTGAATTGGCATTTTGTGTGAAATTTGGGGTACGTCACCACTAAGCTATCCGTGTTTTTAGAACGTTATAAGATATTGCATATTATGTTGCATACCACCAGTTCATTCTACTGAAAATGACATGTAATACCTACACTCCTGTGAAATTTTTGTTGTTGTTGTTTTGTTTTGTTGGGTTTTTTTTGTGTGTTTTTTTGGAATTATTTCATATACACAGAATATTATTTGTAGTAGTGATAACTGTATCCAGCTCTTGACAAATCATAATTTAAGATATATTTACATACACAGTCATAAAAAAAAAATTAGGTTCTGTATTTTCTAAAAGAATTCTGTTTTGATATTTTCTGTCAAGTAATTAGTGTTAATCAATGTTAATTATCATCTCCATAATCGATAAGACTAAAACCGAGTCTGTTTCAGTTCAGTCATTTCTCTGCTTGGGCCCTTGAGTGTATATTTTTGTAATCATTTTTTTTTTTTTTTTTGGACAAGTCATATTTAGCCTAATGTATATTTCTCTTAAGTTTTCAAACCAGGATCATGAAGTGTCATAACATCATTACACAAAAGATTGCATTGGAAAAATCTTTGGTAAATATGTAGTACTACATGACCCCTTCTGATGAGGCCACAGTCAAAATCCCCCTTTATATATTAATATGAATACTAGGCTCTGAAGGGTGTACTGTAATGAAGTTTTATGATAAAAAATGTACAAACTCAAACACTACAGAAATATATATCAAGGGGAGAGAAATAAAGTGATTTTCTTGTGTCCTGAAAAAATGATGTCTATCTTATTCTGTTATAGGACTCGGAGGTGGCGCACTTGCATACATCAAAGTGGATTGACAATTTTCAAAAACCCAAGGATATACTGACAGTGTTGACAGGTGGGAAATAGGCCAGCTCAACACAACTCTAGTAAAGCAAGTGAAAGTATGAGATGATATTACAAAAGGAAAACAAAGGAGTCCACAAATTCTTTGTTGAGCATCAAGATAGTCTGAAAATTAATCTGATCATAATATTGAAAATTTATGAAGAAATAAATCATGACAAGTAAACATAAAAGCATTCTTACATGATGAATTTTCAAGTTACTTCAACTGGAAGTCCCCATGTACTTAAATTCAAAAGGGAAACAACTTATGAAAAAAAAAATAGATACCATTGGGTTCAACTGTGTAATGAAGTTGTATTCACATGCGAAAATACAAGAAAATTTTATTATGTAACATACCATAGGATAGATCAAATATTGGTCTATTTTTTTTCAATTTTGGGCTCTTCACCCACACCTTTCTGGGTGGGAAAGGTACACGCTTGGGTCTCAACCCTTGAAATTTTTCTAACTCTGCCCCTGCTTCATAAATATGTTTGTTACAAATGTATTTGACCATTTGTTCCTTGGTGTCTTCTAAAAATATAATTTCAAAATACAAAAAAATTATCTAGGTCATTTTATTGTAACTTTCTGTTTCTGTGTACATATATAGTTTATAGAGGATTTAAACTTACAAGTTTCAACTGTTAAAAAAAATCTTACAGATTATGGAATATAGTGATGGGATAATTAAGGATTCATTTTCAATTAACATTACATAAACTAGTGTTTACATTCTTATGTAAAACATAGTTATATTTTTTTTTTAATCTGAATGCAACCTGTGCAAGACTACAACATTGTGCCATAAATGAGTTGACTCCTATTTTTTAATACCATAATTCATTGAAAACAATCCCTTTTCTACAGTATTTTCATAAAATTATCTACGTCATTTTATTGTAACTTTTACACCATTAACAACACAAATACCTGCAGCTTCTGTATTCGGTGTCTTATTTTTTTTTCTTAACAGCCACACATACACAACTGTAAAAACATCACATTCAAGATTTCTGTTCCACTCTAACAAAGAATAATATATGAAAATCAAGTGGTATAAGTTGATATTGAAGTTTGAGTCATCATATTTCTGAAATTGTTGGCCAAATTTTTAAAAATCATAAATGTCATGATGTTTTGTAAAAAATGATTTATATTTCATATCAGAGCAAAAAAGGGGTTCAAAATGATTTTTTAATCAAGACCTCTTTCAATTTTCAATGGTCTATATATATATATATATATATATATATATATATATAAAAGCACTAAGTTCCAGCAACACCCGATGAAGGGACGGGTCGTCCCGAAAATTTGACAGTTCTGTTTTTCGTGTTCTTGGTCATTTTAGTGCTTTATATATATATATATATATATATATATATATATATATATATATAGTATAAAACACAAAATTAAGTTGACTATGGGATGCGCTATCAATTAATCTATGCGGCTAACACACTATAAATTACATGAATAATATATGAACTATATACTTTATCTATCCCCCCCTTTTTTTTTTAATCATACAGATTTCTTTGAACGCATTCACAATTTTGTATTCATGAAGAAATACGCTTGAAAGGTGTACGGACATTCATTCTCTTTATACTCGGGACTGTAGAGTCAATCTCTTGTCACTTGAGGAACCTACAACGTACGTTGTGTTCACCATGAAAATGTAGAAATATTCCACAAAGCATTTTCCCTTAAATGTATTAATTACCCACCCACTTCAAACTATCCAGCCAAAAATACTTGTACGTTAAACTCGCCACTAAGAGTAAAACATGGGCCCTTAATACTTGTTAAAAGTTGTTTATGTTTACAGATACACCTGAGGAAATCTGAATTAAATGGGTTAATAATAATCGTATTTCGATCTCGACCCAAATTTCTGTTCTTTATAATATTTACATAGATGCATGTGGGATGTAAACACATAAACAAGATAACGTTAGATATAAATAAGCATTATATTTACTAGAAAATGACAGAAAGCTGTGTTTTTCAAATAGTTTGCAAGTAAAAGAAAATTTTAAAACATGAAAATATATTATTTTCCCGCCATTCTTCACAATTTTCACTGAAATTTTTCTGAGCACAATCAAAACTTTCAAAAAAAAAATATTTAATGAAAATCATTCAACGGCATGTCCTTTATTTATTTAGTTATGAAATTTTTTTGAAAGTGTTTGCTGTTTCGAAAAGAAATGGTCTGGAAGTTGGAATGTTTGTCTATTAAAAAATATGTTTGTTAGCTACAACATTGGTTATCATGGTAACATATCATAAATGACGACAGGAATGGGTAGATAGTAACTTTCTTTTTCATTTTATATAAGCATTTTGAAAATGTGTCATCTTCTCATTTGAAAAAATCTTTAAGATGATACAACATTTTTATGAGTCATTTTTGGTCAAAACATGGACGTTCTATTTTTAGTAACACAGCTCTGTCAAGGTGCGTCATATGAAAAAAAAAAAATGATTTCAAAGAATGAGTTCTTATAAACAATGCTAATATATATATATATATATATATATATATATATATATATATATATATATATATATTAGCCCAATCCCTGACGGTCGACTTATCACCCTCTGCCTGATTTTTATGTGGAACTGTACTTAATTAACGTTTTCTTGCCACAAATTCCGTATCCGACAGGCAGAGACCAGGTGCACCAAGAGTTACCACCCCGCAGCAGGACCGCTTTATTAGACTTCTGCATCTTCGGAATCGTTTCCTTACAGCTTCACAGACTGCTAACGTAACCTCTGGACGCAACAGACAAAGACTCAGTAGCCAGACTGTTTGCAGAAGGCTCCGTGAAAATGGCCTTAATGCTCGGAACCCGTATAAGGGTCCTGTACTTACGCAGCGTCATAAACGTCAGCGGCTGGAATGGGCACTAAGTCATCTTCATTGGGCACGTCAACGATGGAATGAAGTCAGATGAATCACTTTTTCATTTGCCTAGAGCTGATAGTCGTACGCGAGTATGGAGAAGACGCAATGAAAGGCTCGTATCATATTGTATACAGGAAGTTGACCGTTGGGGTGGCGGTAGTGTCACGATCTGAGCATCTGTATCTTTCCGGCATCTCTCTGACTTGCAATTTTGTGACAATAACTTTAAAGCTCAAAGATATTGGGATAACATTTTGGCAGCTCATGTTGAGCCCATGTTTCATAACCACCAGGATTTCAGAGTTTTTCAACAGGACAATGCTCGTCCCCCCCCCCCCCTCCCCCCCCCCCCCCCCCCACACTGCTAGGCTCTCGACGGATTTCTTGAACAATGCAAACATTCCAGTAATGCCATGGCCTTCTTTATCGCCAGACATAGCACCAATAGAGTATATTTGGGATGAGTTAGGACGAATGATCAATAACAGGCCCGTTAAGCCGGTGACGATACCGGGACTTCGACGCGTTTTGACGGAAGAGTGGACCAACATGCCACAAGTCAAAATTCAAAACATCATTAGGTTAATGCGACGCCGTTGCACAGCATTCATCAATGCAAGAGGCGGTCATACCAGATATTGACTTTGTGACTTTGTGTTGTCGACGTTTCAACACCATATATGGCGTAATTCTCAATCAGATGTTTCTGTGGTATTGCTATTCTAAAGCCAGTAAACAAACAAAATTCTTGTGATATAATAATATGAGATAGAACGAAAATAAATTAAAAAGAATGTTCATTTTCTGTTTTATGGTGCGTTCTTTTATGTTGTTGAGTATATGTGAGAAAGTTTGCCAGATTACTTTCAGAAGGTCGGTGGTCTCTTTCCGGGTATATTGCATCTTGGTTCTCTTCTCCACTATATATTAACATATTACATATTACTACAATCATACTAGCTGCAGAACTGCGCGTTATGGTTTGATATTTTAGTCTTTGACTATAATGTTACAGTTCTCGTAATGCAAATATGGTGCAATTTACGGCGTAAAATTTTCTGCGCAAGGTTGGGGATGTATTTTTGTGCTTTCCAGCATTGCTCAATTAAATATCTTTCATTCCCTATAAACCAATAAACTCACTTGTTTTGAATTTTCTGTCATCCGACCACAATGTTGACCTACTGACGAGATCTCGCTAAAACGTCACGTGATATGTGGAATGTACAACACACGTATTAATAACGTAAACAAACTGCCGCTTCCTCGATTTTCTATCGATTTCGTAAAAAAATAAAGATTAACAATCTTTTTCTTTAACTTCCACTTATTTTTTAAACTCCATAGACTGATTTCTCAGAGAAAACACAAACACTTTCATTTATATTTCTTGCGTTAATACACTTTGTAAAGGTCATAACATTAGTAAATTGACACACATTACATGACGTAAGGCGCGTAAATTTGACACAGAGATTGTGACAAGGTGGCTGCTCTCTGTATCAATTGTGAGAAGCTGTTTGAAACGAGGAAAAAAGGTATAAAAGAAAACTAGCAGATGATTTTCCAATCCCTTTGATAAAACATAATGATATACTATCTAAGAAAATTGTGCTTCCAATTACCCTTTCTAAAAATACATCTGTAGCATTTGTGCTTCTCTGTCTGTGGCAATCTGTCAGCATTATCAATTGTCAGTGTCATGTGCACCACACGTGAAAGTATTCCTCAAGAGAAAGTTCAATTTCACACCTGTGAAAGGACCAAATAGGAAATGTCTTGAAATTTCTCCTCGGACCTAGTATTTCCCCAATTTCTTCCACCCCTATCAAAGCCAAGCATAAACATCTTCAGTCAATCAGTGAAACGTTCACTTTACAAAAGCACAGAGACTGTGATATATCATAAGTATATAACAGCTATTAAAGAGTCACTTAAGAGATACTGTTCCACTACATATTCCAGAAGTGGTGTCAATCAGATGTGGATTCTCAAAAACTCTAAGGAACTTTTGGGAAATCTAAAGTCTCAGGATTTTTCTAAAATTGACAGCATCAAAACGTATGATTTCTCCACACTTTATACAACAATTCCTCACAATAAATTAAAATCTAGACTTTTCAGATAATAGATAATTGCTTTTTGAACAAAAATGGCACTCGAAAATACAAATTTCTAGTGATTGGAAAACAAGGTACATATTTTGTTAGACACCACTCCGATAGCCCGCACAAGTACTCTGAAGCAGACATTAAGAGTATGCTTGGCTTTCTTGCAGATAACATTTACGTAGTGTTTGGAGACCAAGTCTTCCAACAATCCATTGGCATTCCCATGGGCACTAATTGTGCTTCCCTATTGGCAGACTTATTTTTATATTCTTACGAAGCGGAATTTGTTCAGAAACTATTACAGGATAAAAACAAAAAAAAACTTGCCGTGTCCTTCAACCATACATATAGATATATCGATGACGTCTTATCAATCAACAATCATAATTTTCATAATTATGTTCATTTGATATATCCCGATGAACTCGAAATAAAGAACACCACAAAATCTAACGTGTCTGCTTCATATTTGGATATTTTACTTAATATTGACTCTAATGGCAGACTGACAACTACATTATATGACAAGCGTGATGACTTCAACTTTGCAATGATCAACTTTCCATATCTATGTAGTAATATACCACTTTCGCCTGCTTATGGTGTGTATATCTCCCAGTTGATTCGATACGCGAGAGCATGCCATGCGTATGAGAATTTTTTAAAGCGAGGTCAAGTACTGACAAAAAAGTTGATGTTGCAGGGTTATAACGAATCTCGTTTGAAGTCATCATAACAAAGGGTATGAAACAAATCATTCAACATATGTCCCAGGACACTTTGTAATCGCAAAGAAGGTCATTACAGCGACCGTAAAATTTGCGAAATGATGACTTCAAACGAGATTCGTTATAACCCTGCAACGTCAACTTTTTTGTCAGTAGTTGATCTCGCTTAAAAAAATTCTCATGCTCTCGTGTATCGAATCAACTGGGTGATATACACACCATATGCAGGCAAAAGTGGTATATGATACTTTTACAAACAAAGACAATGTTGTTACTTGTTTTATCCGCTTGGACTAGCACAAAGTTTTCATGTAGTCTACGTAACTCATTCGTCACTTCAGCTTTCTTAAAAAACAGAAAAATAAATAGTGCGCATTTTCCCCCATCAAATGGTGAATGCGGGATTTTAACAAATTTCGAATACTTTTGATCCACTCAGACAAAGTGTCAAGTTTCTCTCTCTCAGATTTCGTCCACGTTTGGCATATTCGTCCACATAATTCATGATAGGCATTAAATTATGTTGCCATCTAAATGAGCGAGGTTCTCGGAATTTAGGACCTTTTAAAATCAGGGACTTAAGATCTTCATTTTGTACAATATTTATGCCCCCTGTAATGATATGACCAGTGGGACAGTAATTAAACGAGGAAGAAGAACATGAACACTTTGGGGGACTTCGTTGTAATTGTTCAATATCAAAGCACTGCAACGTCTGTTTATAATTAAATAACTTGGATGCAATAGTGGAAGTATATCTGTATGAAGCACAGGATGTGGATTTCATCTTAAAGTAAGGCGGAATACAGGACTGCACTGTTTTATGGTAAGGATGTTGTTGATGTTGACAGCATCAATTCCTTTGTTGTCAAATTTCAGATAAAGGAATCGGCGAGGTTTCTTGAGTTCACTCTCATCAATAATACGTGGAGGACCAAAGAGTCTGTGATGGGCAACATCCCAAATCATATATTGAAGTCTATATTCCGGTTTAGAGGAATTCAAGCAGGACATTGCGTTAGCTTTTTCTTGTAATTCATACAAAATTTTCAAATGGACAGAGTCGAGTTTAGTGCGAATGTGATGAGGACCACAAAAGGTAAAAGGGAGCCAAAAGAAACATTATAGGTTTGTTCTACGAACGATGTCCATGAATAAGCGTACGCCTAGGTGTATTGTTAAAAAATCCCATCACATTTACATTGTTACAGTGTGGGCTGGAAATATTTCCTATGCTTCCAATATTGTCGTTGCACACATATGGAAAGGCAGTGCCTAATTTCCTAATCCAGTATTCCTCTCGTTGTCTATGAAAAGGTGTACTTAATGGAGGGCTATTGGTGTGATGATTAAATTTTTTTCTATAATTTTAAACAACTTCTAAAACATGACCGACATTGCAATCTTGGGTATTCCAATTCCATAAAAACATCTACCCGTATTTCTAAATGCTAATACAATTATTTGAATATAAAATCTAAACACTTGCCTTTTAACCATCTGCAAGTTTGAAATGTTGTGTTTCAGAATCTCTCCTTCCATCTTGATTGTCTCCCTTGTTTATATGGATGTCCATTAATAGCATAATATAAAAATCGTACCGTTGTATTTTTAAGAAGCAAATTTTAAACATTTCCATCCTTTGATATTGGTAGACTTTTAGATATTATATCTTTACATGTTATGGATTGCAAAAAGCCAAGAAAAAATTCTGTTGCAATTTTGTTAATGTTTTTCATGGGATGACTAGACTATTATTTAAAGGAAATAATCGTTAAATTTTGTACTGTTTTATGAACAGTCTTTAAAAAGTAGATCTTTATCAGGAAATTCTTTACTCACGTTCAAAGCGGTAGTAATATAACAATTTTTATGAAACTTTTCAATATAAAACATAAACGGTACCAATTTTGGTGCATCAGATGCGCGTTTCGACAAATAATGTCTGTTCAGTGATGCTCAAGTCAAAAATGTTGGAAATCTGAAATCCGAACAACCTTGGAAGCGCTGAAAGAACCAACAATACTAAATAGTGGAGCCAAATGCGGCAAAGGATCGGGGATAGGCATCAGGGAGATAATCTCTAATTTTGAAATGAATTTCTTAATTTTATCACGGCAAATTTTTATCTGTAATCCATGCTAGTACTTAGCAAATGGGCTGATGAATACCCTCGGGGACTAACAGTCTACCAGCAGAGGCATCGACCCAGTGTTAAAGTGACCCCTAAAGACATACAATTAAAACATCAGGCGATATACTATTGTCTAGTCTATAATTATCAATATCCATGTACGGATAGTGAAAAACCAGAAAAAATAAATGATGTACGTACGTGGCACCAGGATATATAAAGGGAAAAAACCCCACAGAAGAAAATTTAGACGTCTGACTGGTGTATTCAGGTAGAGTATTTCACAGAGAAGTTTTCATATTAAACCACTGACTAATATCATATATCTATTGGGCTAAATTATAATACGGAAATGGTGTGTAGATCTATTGCAGCGTTAGTGAATATTTGTGTTAACAAATTTTCGTGTTTTTTTTTTCACACTGCATGGCTGGTTGTACAATGTTCGCAGTATTTAATTTTTTTTATTTTATCACCTTTTTTCCGTACATGTATGCATAATAATGGTAATGATACAAAACAATAACAGCCAAATCAGTGTACCTAATACCAATTTTACTTGTTTGGTCGTGTATTGTTTAACGTTTTACTCGGATATTTTTCACTCGTATAGCGATGTGAAGAGCTGCAAACTTTATAGCCTATCCTCGACGATTACGGACTTTAGGTAAGGAGGGATCTTTATCGTACCACACCTAAGGACTCAGGGTTTCGCTCCTCACTAAATTATTAGCTGTTGTGAAGGAGAAGCTTCAAACATATTGTGCCACAATATGCCAGAAATGTGTAAATCAATGTAAGTTCTAAAAAAAATCTTAAGAACCCTTAGTCAAGTTCAAATCGCAAAACTTTTCTCAAATCATCTGCATCAAAACATATGACTTTTTAACACTTTACACGACCATACCTCATGATAAATTAAAGCCAAGACTTTGTGGCATAATAGACAGTTCCTTCTTCAACAAAAATAGGAAAAGGAAATATTCTTATCTATTGACCAGTCATCCAAAAAATAACTTTGTTCAACAACACTCACATTCTACGATTCTACGTACAATTACTCTGAAATAGATATTAAAACTATGCTAGAGTTCCTCATATAGAGTATCTTTGTGGTCTCCGGTGATCGTTTAAAGTCAGTATTTCGGAAATTCTAAGGTCGGTATGATTATTTAGTGTGCCAATACAACCAGTCATTGTGTCAAATGCTGTCTAACGTGTTTCATATCAATTGTTAAGTCGTTCTTGGCACAAGATTACGTATTACTCCCTTTACCTGGTCAAAATATAGCGCTCTCGGCAAGTGTGACCAATCGAGAGTAGATGCTTACTAATCTTAGACATCTTATCTCACCGCTTTTATTTGCAGGGGTCCACGTTTGCCCACTCTTTGATTTTTATTCGTTATAGGAGTTAATTAGATTGATTACAGTTCGTTATCTTCACCTTTTCATCTTTGTAAGGGTTCTTGTGAAGTTTAGGAATCTAGTATAGGTATGCTAACTCATATTCATCCATCCCATTGACTGGGATTCTGCATTTGTCTAAAACGGACGCATGGTTTTGAAGAATTTAATCTTTTGAAACGGGGGGGGGGGGGGGGGGGGCTCCGTGCCCGAGTGGTTAGATCATTGCGCTCAAAATCACAATGTCTCTGACCTCTAGTCGGCGTGGGTTCGATCTTCGCTCGCACCGATGTATGTGAGAAAGTTTAATAATTTACTTTCGGAAGGTCGGTGGTCTTTTCCCGGGTACATTGTATCTGGGTTCTTTCCTCCACCAATAAAATTGGACGCCATCAGATAACCGAAAAATTGTTGATTGTGGCGGGAAACAGCAAACAAACAATCAATCAATCTTTTGAAAGGGTAGCTAGAAAAGCAAGATTAACAGATGGGGGATTAATGTTCCGTCAAAATACAGTTGTAAGTACAGTGTTGTTACAAGCTTCCCCAACTGGAACCAAAACATATTTTTCCTGTAACCTATCGATATTTTTTATCACTTCTGGCTAATGGCGTATTTAATCTTTTAATTGTGTATCGAATAGGTTGATAGATAAACACCTACAGGTGCTCGACGTTTTAATTATTCGGAATAATAAGCAATAGTCTTCTTGCAAACAAACTATTCACAAGGTATATTACGCCGCCATCTTGGTTTTCTTTTTTTCCAGCTGCACCGCTTGCAATTAATAATAATAATAACATTTATATAGCGCTTTATCTTAAAAGAAACTCTAAAGCGCTTTACAAGGTATGGCAAATCACATGAAAAAACAAGACAAATTAACATTGGACATTTTAATATTCCAAAAAAAATGCGAAAAATCTTTATTAGCATAAACAGTGACTTGCAGTTCTAAAGAATATGATGATTATCTTCATTCCAGTGAATATTTTTCTTCAACGTTATTGTTTCCTGTCAATGTTTTTTTTCTATTATAAAAATACTACATACACAAGAATTCTTTTACATATAGTACAAGGTTAATATAGGTTACAAAATTGTCTCTCTAATTATATACATCATTTGATACGAGATGCGGATATCGGATGCCGCTATTCTAAATCAACTTTTGGTCCTTTTGGTTCGTTCACAGTTTTGATTATCAAAAGCCTAGGCTTATCAACATGTTTCAAATGAATTTAGCTTTGGTGAAAGACATAAATAATTGATAACACGGGCGCGTATAACGATCTAAAACTTCTACATGCCATCAAGTTGAATGTTATATTATATCTTTCATCGTTGTTCTTCACAACGGATTTCAGCTACACAATACTCTGTTTACCTAATCAACATAAAGTGTTCACTGCGGGTAAAATACGAAAACTGGGCCTTTTTTACTCATCCATGATAGCTAATCAATCGCCTTGTATGTCCAGAGGCTTTTTGACATTAACTCCTACAGTTGTAGGATTGATTATTTTTGTTTTAACCTTTCTCAATGTATTAATTTCATTGCATGTACGCTCAAAATTGCAGAAGTTTCTTTTTGTTAGTTTACTGTAGTCTTCAACTCGACGTTTAGATAAATCGAAGTTTTATGTATCTAAATATTGACTTTCATTCACATGTCAATTCGATATATCGAAATGAACTGGGAATATAAGGCACCTTAGATTTTTCCACATCCACTTCATATTTGCATGTTTTGTTTAACAATTAATCTTGATAACTTCAGTTATTCCATGTCATCTTCCCATATTTGTGTTGTGTCAGCGGCACGGAACCTCCATTTTTAATGTCTCATTACAATGTTTCATTGCCGATTGCATTTCCACCAATGAACAACAAAGTATGAGACGATTAATAAATTTTATTTGAAGCACTACAACCAACAAAATATAACTGCATATGATGAGTAAAAGGGTTCTGTGATTGTTATAATTTATACCAAAAAACGATTTGATAGAAAATATGTTAAGAAACGTATGTTTTCCGTATGTTGTCATAAAGCCCTTTTCATAACACAATAAAATCAAAAAACAAATTATGATGAAAAGAAGTTCTAGACATATGTATAAAAGGAAGAAACCACATCTTTAATGTACGTACGAAGACAAATTACGAAGCCAAATATATGTACATAAACCAAATACCACAACGTTTCCTTTCTTACCGTTAAGACCATAATTTCACCGGAAATTAAAATCTCAGCCGAGTCTGTGCTTTTTCAGGAATATCTTAATATGCCGAGGGAGACAATTCTTGGAGCCTTAACTAAAGCAACGAAACAGAAAGAAAAATCAACAATTGTTTGTTGTAAAGATTATAATATTGACTTGGTTATCGGTCATACAAAATTGTCGATAATTTAAGCACTTTCTTTAACAAATCCATAAAAGCATCGCTAAGAATGACTTGAATTTGATAGAATGTTCGGTTTGGGTTTTTATGACGTCATAAAGGGGTTGATTACATCGTCAAATTACAAGAAAAGATACATTAATCTACATGTGCAGCAGATTACTGTTCAGTTCCGAAAGAAGTGGATATATTTTGTGGAGTCTGTGTGTACTGAAATCTAAAAATGATCACGACCGAGGGCGGCTGATTGTTTTCCATCTACACTGCTCGCATGAATATAGATTATAGTTTCCTTTTAACTATACTAGATACATAAATACAAATTGCAGTATGTTGTGTCTCAACAATAAATCTAATCTAATCTAACAAAATTGATACCAAAATATTGATAAGAAAATCAAAAAATCTATGAGAAATATTTGCGTAAACAAAACATGATTTTGTGCACATTAGATGAAAAGGTGAAAATACCAAACATAGAAGTTATGATTCAATGCTTAGCTGTATCCATTCCTGGTCCAGCTATAATTGTCTATTTCAGTATATATTTGTCATGATCTTTTGACATGTTTTCCAGTTCTCTGATCTTCATTCAGATGCGAGAAAAAACGAATTAGATATACATTTCATTTTGATGACATTTCCATGAATTAATATATCGTAGCCTGATTTTGAAAATCATTGAGTAATGGTAAAAATGGTGCTAGAACCATTTCTTTAAATTGCAATGTTAATGCAATCACTGATTACAAAAAATAAACAGTATTTACAAATTACAGTGTTAAACCGGGTACGTAATGAGCTGAAGAAAAGAAACGCCTTTTCAAGTGGAACAGGAAATCCTAACCTAATATTCTAATATTTTGTTATCAATTCAAATACATTCTGTTGTTCTGATTGTTTGTCAATGTTCAGAGCAATGTTGCAAACAATAGACAATCTAAGATAAATTTAAGCCACGTTTTTAAATAGTAAATGTTAAAGACAAAACTTAATCTAATTAGTTAAGAAAGAACTACTCTTGATATACAATGTAAATACAGCTTTGCCATGTAAGATTTCTAAAGGAAAGCGCCACGATACGGTTTCAAACTTTGACTTTTCCCTGACAAACTTCATATTCACATTTATCAGTAAATGTGCCTCTGATTAGGAATTGCTTTTAATTACATGCAGTAACAATTGGACCTTTCGAGAAAACAAGGCGTGTGTAATCAAACACTAAAGCCCAGTAAAATTGCCTCCACATCCAAATACTTGTATCATAACATAATACAATGTATGCTGTGTAGGAATATTGGCATTGGTAAACTCTGTAAACTCATCACGTATACAGATTTACAATACCCGACAATTCAATATTCTATCGCCATTTTCCTTAAAGCTAGTTAATCCGTCATTTAAAAGCTATGCTTGCAAATTTATCAAATTATGAACGCATTTATCCATACAATATCAAACTAAACATATTTGGTTTAATTGATAAATCGTTCCAAATGACAGCATAGAACACAGAATTCTTCAGTGGCTCAGAACAGATGAATATAATACCCCTTTCGTGTTTGACGAGTTTAGGGAACATCATCGTGTTCTGTATACATTTAGCACAGTGTCATTCATTCTGTTTTCGGTAGCAACTATTGACAGTATTCTATAAACTTTAAGGAATGGATATAAATATTTTGTCGTTGAAGGTCACCGTATCTTTCTGTTAACGCTTCATTACCATATTTGGCTCCAGTATTGACAACCATAGATAAAGGCGTTTATCGTGGCTTATCATTCGTACTCCTTTTTTGCAGTTGCCGTATTACTACATACACATTCTGAATCGGTTGCTATTTCGCCACCCGTCAGTTTAATATTTATCATAAGTAGCCTGTTTAAGGTACGGTTTTCCTGTTCCTGTCAACTCTTATGACTTAAGGTATTCCATGCATAATGAAGGGTACGTCAACAGTGTGAGTTGTAATTATAGCAGTATAGTTTACAGAACATTCTGAGTCACGTGATAGTGATGTTAATTTCCGTGTTATTGTACACACAGGGTTTTAATAAATTGTCTTCACTTGACCAAATTCTCTTTTTGAAACTCGAAAGATTTTGTTTGTTGACCTTCACATTATTATCAGTTTCAGACATATTCATTTTCTTTAGCCTTATATTGGACTGAAAGTAAATTTGGAATCGAAATGTGTTAGTTAGTTTCAGAATAATGCCTGAGCTTGATAATTTGATTTGTCATTGATCAAAAATGAGATGCGTACATTTAACAAAGAATACCTTAGGTTTATGGAAGAAGGCCCTCTGTATTCATGACATTGTTCTTAATTCTTTTTTTAAACCACTATAAAAATGTTAAAACACTATGAATGTTTCCCACTTACAATACATTTTTCAAGCGATTATTAAACTGTGTTATATCTAGCAATTTTGAATCATTAATGTCAAAAAAAGATGTGATGACTGCACAAAAAAGCAAATTCTTATTAAGGGTTGTTTCCGAACTTTACAATTTGTACGTTTTCAATTACTGATCCACAATGGAAGCAGTTGTTCATCCGGGTACATGTCACACATATCATATGATGGCAGTTAGTGATCACGTGGCTGACATCAGCATTGCCACAACTTTTACAGACCAACAGACGTCGCATCTTCTCATTTTGTTGTCGAATTTCTTCTAGATCTACAATAGAATCTTAATTCCAGTCTCTTTTAAGATATCTTTATGATATTACATGTCACTTAATTTATATTTGATAGTACTTCTGGATTATGAGAGAAATGACTTTTCCGTTTTACTAAATCGTGCATGAGATACCATATAATTATTGATATTTTAGTATTTTAGGTTGATGCAGTGCTTTATTTATCCGAGATGTATAAAATTAACCGAGCCCTGAAGCCGAAGTGAATTCATGGATTGTATATCGTGTTATCATGTGACTGAATAGTTAGAAATATTGTTGTACTTTTCAGGTAAAGCTAAAGCACCATGTTGACTTAAAATTGCCAGTTGTATAATATTGTAAGAAGTACCTTCCGGCATCGCTACGTTGTTTTGATTGTCTGCTTGAGCCTTGGTTGGTCTTTTCAATTTGCCATTTGATAAGTTACCTTCCAGACGAATTTTTTCAATTTCATCCTGGATGCATTCATCCGTTATTTCATGTCCTGTGCCTGCAACAAAGTATCAAATTTGAATATTTTTATAAATATGAAGATATACAAAACAAATCGGTACATTTGTAATGTCAGCTACGATCCATCATTTACATCCTTTCGAACGTTTTTTATTCATATTCGAGAAGACAACAGCTTGAAATTTCATAT
Source organism: Ostrea denselamellosa (assembly GCA_024699665.1). Taxonomy (NCBI): domain Eukaryota; kingdom Metazoa; phylum Mollusca; class Bivalvia; order Ostreida; family Ostreidae; genus Ostrea; species Ostrea denselamellosa. The sequence goes on from JAMZEH010000018.1 coordinate 15,969,572, forward strand.
CATTTTAACCTACACCTGGCGCTCAGAGACTTCTGGGTAGACGGTACAAGTGAAAAGTAGGTTATCCACGACTTACTTGTCCCTGATCAGAAATAAACGTCAAGTTTCTAATGTAAAAGAAAAGTGAATATAATTTTGCTGTATACCATTTTAGGACTGAATTGTGCCTTGGAAATATACCTGTATTTTCTCAGGTAAATATTTGAAATACACAGGATAATTAGAGTCTGATTAATCTATGTACCGATTCATTTAAATTGGTTTCGTATACTCAGTTCATTTAAATTGGTTTCGTATACTCAGTTCAATATTTAGTCTTACAAGTCAATAAACAGGTCAGGGATAAATACTTGTATAATAAATTGGTATATACATGCGTGTTGAGGTATATATACAGTTGTTACCTTTGTCCAGTGCGTACATGTGTAACAGGCGATTTAACCTAGAGTGTTAGTTATTGTTTCAAAAAAATCAAGTAAATTCAGTGGTGAAATTGAAGTGGCAAACAGACAATAGATTGGGAATTTTTAAGATAGCTTTTTGCAATACATGTTTTTATCGATTTCTTTTTAAATTTTCACATAAGAAAAAATAACGAAATTCACCGCCTATTTATAACTTCAAACATTACATGATTGAAAATGCAAAATTCAATCAAATTGTTGGTATACATCGAAAATATACTCACTTATTTTACATTAGAAACTTTATGTGTGTTTCTGATCAGGGTCACGTAACTCCTGAGAAACCTGTCTTTCACGGATACCATCTAATCATCACCCTCAGTGATGAAGGACGTATCTAAATCATTATAAAATCACAATGCACCTTCTTCACAACTGATTCGGAAAACAAAAGCACCATTGTGACATTCTATGGAATTCTGTTTCATTTACACCCAATTTGGTTATCCTAGGATATTCAATTAATTCAATTTTGAATGCCAGCAGGAATCTCTGTGTCATACCGACATAGTTTTAACAAGTATTGGAGTAAAGATATATCAAAATTCAGATAGGACAGTACATTATGGTGGCTCATGATCATGGAGTACATTAATTTGTTATTTAATGGCTTGTTTAAGCACCTCGTGTAAAGCATAATAAAAAGGAATATTTTGCTTTTCCCCCAGAATTATAAAAAGGTGTTTTGTTTGCAAATAAAAGATTCTAAAATCCATACTTAGTTTGCTTTGATGCATGATATACATATATCCAATAAAATCTTACTAAAGAAGTCTAGCGCAAATGCTCGTCTCAAATAAAAATATATATATACTCGTATGGAAATGGGGTTTTTTTTCTTTTGTGTGTGTGTGTGACTATTTTATAAATCTACGGCTAACATTTTCATAAACATGTCGTTTGGAAAGAAAAAATATATTTCTCAAATATATTCCTGAATTTTAGATGTTTCATTTCAATTTCTTTTAAAATACATTTGAACAATATAGCTTGTTTCCAATGGACATGTTTCTAACGATATTGGACCTAGGTTTAAAAAATATTTACAAATAACGTTCTCAAATTTCATAACTATTTCTTTTTAATATTTTAAAATTAAGAACGTCTGTTTGACTGTTTTAGACATGTTCCATTAAATATTTTTATCATGCATCAAATCGCAGCGAAATTGGAACTCTAAAAATTTGGAAACGAAACATACTTTTTATTGCTCCAGGAAAAAAATCACCAAACATTCATATAAAATAATTGAGAGCTTGAATCACTCTTTCGATGGTGACGTCATACTTCATTCAAGGTGTTTTAATGAGCCATGAAATAAGATTTTAGTGTAATGAGTGACCTAATTTATAATGCTTTTAAAGAACGAGAGGAGGAATACCATTTATCAATGTAGAAGCATCCTCAGGTAGTTAGGAATCAACTTGATTCATACCACACCCTGAGATATTGGAGGAGCCACTGTAGTGTTCAAAGATATTGATATGAAATTTGGGAGAGTCCTCGTGTATTGTAGATACCAGTTTTTGTTCACATCATAGAACACTACGAAATGAGAGTACAGTATACAATGCACGTATCCTTTGGTAGTGTAGATTCTAGTGTGTAACACTTATTTCATTTGTTTCAGCTGGGACAATTATTTTGCTACGATTTAAAGGGGTTGAAACCATGTGTTATTTAGCTTTGCCTTGTGTTTTACATGTTTAGTCGTTTTATATTTACTTCAGTCCTTCAGCTATAACTGAGAATGTGTAAACAGACTTGTTGGTTATCCATATTGTTATTTGTATGTTAAATGCTTCTGAGAATATGTAACTGGTCCACAAGGGGATGCTTATTCTTCATAAGAATCTGACCCAACCTCTGATATCCAGGGGTCTGTGTTTACTCAACTCTCTATTTTGCATTCCTTATAACAGTTAAGAGATTGAATACTGTTCGTTATCTTCACCTTTTCATTGTAATTTTTGGGTTGAATTGTTTTCTTGGAATTGTGTCAACTAAAACATTATAAATTAATCATTGAGTATGTTTCTTATTTTGATTTGTTTAGAAGATATATGTGGATGTGACGTATGTGCCATGAAAAGATGCTGTGTCTATCATGAAAAAATGCTGTGTGCATTCTACATGGGCACGAATTGTGCTCCTTTGTCAAGTGACCTGTTTCAGATTCTAGTGAGGCAGCGTTTATTCAAACGCTTCTACATGAGAAGAAAAAATCTTTTACTGTGGCCTTCAACTCGACATTTAGATATATCGACAAATGTCTCCTTCAAAGCTGTTAATATTTTCAAGAACTTTGTATCAAAATCCAGAGCGGAAAATAGTTCGTATCAGCAAAAAATGAACCTCTGGCCTTAGGCTTAATGATAAAACATCGATAACGACTATTTACTGGTCATGGTCTACATGTGTCCAACGGGTGTATCAACATTTAAGTCTAATAAGCAAAGGGTTATCAAGCCGTTCTTTTTTCTTGTGCTTAAGCTCGCCTGTTCTTGACCTCAGATGTTGTGATTTCAAAGTCAATAATAGTCATTAAATGGGTACCAGTGTATTAAGTTTGAAAGGTTTGCATAGTATTTTAGGGAAATTTTTTTTTCCTTTTGATTTCCAGAATATTTGATAACCAATCACATGATTCGAATAAAGTGAACTTATAAATTTGTGTAGTTCAAATGACATGCCTTTGGAATGTGGAAAATTTCTCTTTTGAAACAAAAAAGTCTAAGGAATGAAACCTCGAGCTTTTTCGATGTTGTAACGAGTAAAAATAAAACTGTTTCTAACATGAAGAAGAGGTGTTTGTGAAACACTGATACTCCCGGATTACAACAAAGTGGAACTGTAAGATATTGTACCGTTTGTAGCAATACTGAGAATGTGATGTAATGTTCATTTCATCACCTTTTAAAAGCAATCTCTTACTGTTTAAAACATATGGCTTATATTAGAAAATGTCTGAAAATAGGTCAATGTAAAGGTCAACAGGTCAACGATTTGGGGGCTCTAACTCTTATTTTGTAAACGATATGACCAAGGTTAAAGTTTTGTTTAACGAGTTCCAAAAAGTAGCTCAATATCAAAGTTATAATGTCAACGAAAGTTGGTCAAATGTCAATGTAAAAGTCACCAGGTCGAGGAATTTGGTGTCAATGGAAAGATATTTCCAAAAGGAAAACACATATCAAATATAAGAGCTCTACATTTCATGATGTAAAAGATATGACTTTGTTTAAAGTTTTTATTAACATTTCCAAAACCTACGTCAATGTGAAGGTCACGAGGTCAATAAATCTGGTATTGTTGGAAACTTCTCGCCGGAATTGCACATGCTTATTACAAAAATATGACTTAGTTTGCAACTTTCTAAAAGTAGGTCAAAGGTCGATGTAAAGCTAAAGAGGTAAAGATTGTGGTGTCAATGGAAAGATCTTTAAATATTAAAGGTCTAACGTTAATTGTGTAAAAGATATGACAAGGTTAACGTTTGTCACAGACAGATTTAAATGCCTCCGAATTCTCGATTCCGAGGCCATGAAGAGTGAAGTGTTATTTTATCGCTTAACTTTAGAATTTAAAAGTTTCAGATTTGTCTTTGTAAATTACAACAACCTTCAACAGATGTAATATGTTTATTTACCATGTTTCTCGTGGATGCGATCAATTGCACTTCGAACAATTCTTGGTAGATACCCCTGTCTCAAAATATTTTGAGCAGCTTCAAGCAACAAAACATTTTCCATCTCTCCCTGAAAGATAAAATATGTTTACCTTGTGTTCACCATTTTCTGATTTCACAATTGTGGATTTCTATTAAGCATTTCATGGAAACATGAACACGAACTATAAATCATTTTCTGAATGAATACATGTATTGCTACATACATCATTACACTCAGAAATCGACCTCGTAGATGATGATTGTTCAGCAAGATTGACATCTCGAAGGAGAGAGGCGGAGTTATACTGCCTCCCTCCTCCTACATCAACATCGTGGGCAGACATTTCGTGATCCGTAGTAGTCATGTAGCAGGATAAAATGCATCAATATCTATACGACCAAACGTAGAATTACCTTCAAATAAAAAACAGCATGGCCTTTACATTTTGGTTCTTTGTACTAGTTTCGGTGTAAACGTTACTGTATTGCAATTAAGACAAATGGTACAAATACATAAAATATAGCAATAGAACAATGGTTTCAGAACACCCTATCTCTGAGTTGTCTCTCCACTTTACTTTCACTTCAAAAACGTTTAACGCTCCTGACACTAACCACAGTAGCACAGAAGCTTGATTGATTTGCGACAAGCATATCATGGGTGAATCCATACAAAGGGAGATTATACCTAGGTTAACTGCACTATCCCACCATTAAGTAAGTTTTCTTCTTAAACATTTACAACATGAAGAAGCATGCATCTTCTTAACCTTCCACCATGTAGTACCTGCACGTGTTACGTGTACATGGTTTAATTACTTTAAAAAAGGAAAAAATAACGTGGTTCATTATCCTGGTGAATTTTTCTCTTACTATTATAATATTTTTCAAAACTTTCACAAATTTCATTAATGGCAATGATGGTATGTTACATGTATCTGTGATAAATGTCGCATGCACGTTGTTTATAAACAAAATTAAATTTCTTTAAATACTGAAACTTAATTACTGGGATCTCTTAGTTTATGCAATTAATTCTAACTCATTAACGATTATATTTTAAAACTCAAAATTAACTTTAATAATCAGTTAGTAGGATCCCTTACCTTATGTAATTAATCCTAATTCTTTTACAGTTGTGTTTAAACAAAATATAAATAAAAAGGGAAATGCCTAATACAGACACTTATTAAAATAGAGACACGTCAGACCGATCAATAGTTATTTTTATGATTTGAAAATTTACACTGAACTAATTTTAGATATGACCGGGACTGCTTACTGATATCCACACGAGTGATTTATGTAGGTAGAAATATCTTGTCATTATAACAAATATTATAGGATAAAGTTTATTCTTTTTATATGCCTTTACCAATGTATTATTCCAACGAACTGGTTGTCGGTAAATCCTTTTCTGGCGGAGGTAGAACTGTCAGTGAAGCAGGTGCCCGTAATGAAGTTAATTGCATGTGTTGAGCTGAAAATTGCTAGTATGGTAAACTTATTCAACACAGCACATAGACAGATGATATAATGAATGTAACAGATTTATGTCTGTACGTCCATCCAGAATTTGCCCACAGTGATTGGTGTCTTGACTCTATGGGCGACACTAGAGTAATTTGTTGAATTCCGTAGGGTGACTGTTCTGGATCTTCTGGCGATGTGGGAAATAAAATCTACAGAGCATAGGCTCTCATGTTTTATAATAGATTATATAATACCTCTGTGGTCGACAGTGCAGGAAGCCAGATTTTGGGTGGCATACAAAGGAGTCAACATCACTGATCTAATGTCAGCCAGAATACACTGCCTGGAATACCATTGATTAACTGCTGCCAAGGGAATAAGTGGGAGGAGTGTGTTAAAGCGGACTCCCTAAAGAGGTTGGGGGTCATCTTAAAACTACATTAAAACTTCATGACGGATCCCTGGTACGGGGGCGGAATCTCTGGAAGCTGGAGAATTCTAAGCATTATGACACTGAGTTAGCATCTTCCGGAGGACATGATATTAGAATTATAATTTATTCAGATAATCTGCATGCATATCTGAGACTTTTTTTAAATGTATAAAAATTGCAAACTTCGTATTACAAAATTCATGCACTTTTATTTAATTTCATTAATAGATTGTTGAATACTGACAATTAAACGAGGACATAGAAATGCCGTACTTTCCCCACAACAACATCTGTATTGACCTTATCATTGTTGTAATTGAAAATATCTCTCTCTTTGTCTCTCTCTCTCTCTCTCTCTCTCTGCCTCTCTCTCTCTCTGTGTCTTTCTCTCTGTCTCTCTCTCTCCACCTCTCTCTTTCTCTCTCTCTTAGAAATCGACATGGACGCGTGGGAGTACGAAAGTACACTTATACATCACCTTGAGCTTGCCCTTTGCAGCGTACATTCTATTATGAAATTTCGCTTTTATTCTGAGTACATTGTTCTTTTTCATATTCTCTTCAGCGAGGTCAAGAAATCATTCCCTTCAGGCACCGATGGTACAAGATACCTTCATCGCCTACAAAGAAAAGACATCACAGTTTGACAGATACAAAACTAAGCTGGACTTATGTGCAACGAATATACTGAACCTAGATGATTATAGCAACTGTTATGTAGTGATTTTGATTACGGATTACTCCGTTTACCTTATAAAGATATAGGGCTTTAGGCGGGCGTGACTAGTCGGCATGGAATGCTTACTCCTCCTAGGCACCTGATTCCACCTCTTCTGTTTTCAGGGGCTTTGTTTACCCTATTGTCAATGTTGTATTCTTTATAGCATTTATGAGATTAATCACTGTTAGTTATCTTCTCGTCTCAGCATAAATGACGACTAGACGAACCAGATCCATTATCTAGATATTTTCCATCTGGTTAAAGCATCGCCATCAGGTAACATAAAATGAAAAAAATTCAATTTTCAGTTATCATTTACTGTTAAAAATATAAGGTGCGATTATAAACGATGTACTGAGTATGTCAAAACGGGGAAAAAAGGATAACAATCTGCGTCACGCCCCTAACCCGGGTGGATTGACTCACTTTCATAATTTTGATCAATGCATTATGCATATAAATTATGAATACCATACTTGGACGGGATAGTCACAAAGAAGGAAAAGACACGATGTTGAAAAAGAACACATTTTATTTGTACATTCACTAATATTCAGTCTTCAATTTCGTTGTATTTTGTATGTACTATTCTATTAAATATCATTTCATTGCACAAACACTCTTATTTAGTACTTAGTACATTCATTTGTATTTGGAAAAAAAAACCAATATGTGGGCATACTTCGTGATATGTTTCCATATAATCCCATTTCGGTGTCGATGAGAGTAGAACAAAGTTGCTGCGTTAATTTCCCTTAAACATTATATACACTTTTGGAATATTGAAATACAAAAACGCATCTTCACAAATAATGAGTAAATTTATTCGAAACCATAATGTGATTTTCTCTAGAGTAAGACAATGGAGATATTAAGACAAGTTGAGTCTTTTCAGGCAACAAAAAGCATCAAAAGCACAACGAGTCCTACACAAAACTCAGCGACACTTTCTTTGTCGGGCAGTGTTACAAATTGGCTTTAACTCTTCTTTTCACCTCTGATTCGCATACCGGACAAGTCAGCATTGCTGGAGCACAGTCCGCACAACAGACCAGATGACCACATGGCATGAATATGTATGACACTTGCCCCTCAATGCACACCTTACACACAGTGAGATCTCTTAGTTTTCTGTGTTCATCTCTTAATTGCTCCATCTCTAGATAAACCGAAAGTACATATTTACTACAATATTTACCTCCAAATTAAGGACAATGACAACACATTAACATTAATTCATCGTAAAATACATACCTAACATAATTTCCTCGTGTCTGTATTCCTCGATTTGAAAATAATATCAGTTTGCTTCTCATGTTCTAAATATAAACCACACAAATGACCTAACTTTAAATTCTGGATTTTCCGTTTGTAGTATAAATAAACGACCGATAAAGTTAATGATATAACAGGCCTTCATATATCTCTACTAAGTAAAAGAGATCTATACAAATTTATGTCAAATATTGTGAATAATTTATATTCATAGTTCCATAGTGTTTACTGTGTATATTGATTGTTAATTTCTATATCAGTTTGTATACAATATGCACTTAAATGGTTGTGTACAGCTGTCAGACAGACGAGAGGATGTCCAAACCTCTATTACAATTAATAGATTATCCTCATCAACAATATTTAAATGAAATATCTTCAGGAGAAAATGCTACACAGATATAGTCAACTGAATGTATCTATGTACATGTATAATACTACACAGATATAGTCAGCTGAATATTTCTATATCCATGTATAATACTACACAGATTGTCAACTGAATGTTTCTATAGGGTGTTAAGAAAGTTCGTTCCATTTGTAAATTTGAAAAATTAAATAGAAAAACGACATGTTTTTGTTTCAAATTTTTACTGGTAACTCTATAGACTTTTTTTTTCATTTTATCAGCAGTTATCCTTCCCTATGTGCACTTTCTTGTGTGATGTAAACAAAGTGTCTATTACGTCATGAAATAAATATGCCGAGTTCAGTGAAAAAGCAGACGTCCTGTACAAGTGTTGATACAATTAATGAACGAGCTCAAGCTTTGGCTTTATTAGATGCAGGATTAAGTGTGAAGGATGTGGCTAAGCAGCTATGTAAAAGTGAGCGATGGGTAACAAAGTGGAGGCGAAGGCGAGAGCAGAATAAACAACTATCCGATCAACCGAGATCCGGGGTAACGACGAAAAGTGACCCCCGTAGAATAATGACCGGGGGGTCAAATTTCTACGTAGAAAAATGACCCCCCGGTCATTATTCTACGGCAAGTAGGGTCATTTTTCGACTGTAGAAAACCCTTCCAGACCGTTTATTCTACGACACCACACACGTTGAAAAATGACCCCCTACTTTTTCAGTATATTATACAATAATATCTTATGAAATGAGATGTAATACTCAATATTCGTTCATCCCAGGGTTGGATAGGGTCGGTGAAGATAACTGTGTCTCCTGTTTTTGTTTTTTTTTAAAAATATCCTTAAATGTCGTGGAAGCAAATTTAACACCACTTCTTATATGGGCCCCATAAAATATGATTTAATAATTCCTATTTCTTTGTGATTGGCTGAGATTCACCAATGTAGAAAAATGTTACTTCTATATTTATCTGCACATGACTTTCAATGTGTACGGGGTTGGGAAGGAGGAGGTGCGAGCTAATAATTTTTTTTAGCTGTCATCTTCCCCTGATAACGCTCCCTCCCCCTCCCCCAATCTATCCCATGAAAGAGCCTGGCATTGGTGTCCTCAATGGGACAAGGGAACATTTACTCTCATTCGTCTACAAGTCTGTCTGTTTAAATTTGTCACAAAAACTTTAACCTTTGTCGTAACCTTTGAATGAGATAGGGCTTTCGTATTTCACATGTATATTACCTGCTACAAGATCTTACCAAATATACTATGATTTTTAAAAAAGAAAGAGATATGGCTATCATTTTATATATGTATAATCCTTTCTAAATCTACGTTTTCTGACCCTGTGACCTACACCTTGAAGGTTGACCTACTTTTCAAAAATGGTATATTTCTGTATATTTCTAGATTGGGAAAAGATAGGGGTTTCGTATTTGCATTCCTGAAACAAGACGTTCTCGAGCATGCTATGGTTTTTTACCCCTTGACCTTCATGTTTGACCTAATCTGCCAAAAAATCGCTGGAAATTACTTTTGAATGACATAATTATATGATAGGGTGTTTATATTTGACACAACATGCCATAAATAATGGTCTCCCATCCACTGACACCGGAAGCGGAGATCACGATTCTTTGATTTCATTTCAAAGCAACTAAAGTACATTAAAGAATTCCAAATTGATATATATTTTTATATATCTATTTATTACAACTACAACTATAAAAAGAGCACAGAAACTTGCCACTAACTTTAATGTATTTTCAACGTTTACTAAGGGGTATCATATTTCGATTTTTTTGCAACAAACTTGTCTTCCAAATCCTCCCATTCACACAATAAATTGGATCTATTTCCTCGCTTAATTTTTCTAAACCTTTTACTTGATGGGGAAAATCTTTGAACTTCACGTATACGTCTTCTGGTCTTTCTAATTCTCTGACAATATTGGAGTCGGTTTCATTGTTTACCAGTGCAGCTTTCAAGCAAATTGTAGCGAATGTACGGATTTCTGTATCAGTACCCCAGGAACCTTCATGTTCCATCCACGAACGTTTCAAATATTTTGGATCCGCTTCCATGGTTTGCAATAGATGTTTATTCTCCTTCATAAAGCCAACAACTTTATTTCGTACATCATTGTGATATAATTTTTCCACGAAAAGCCAGACGTAATTGTCGTTGTTTTTGTCATTGTGCTTGCAGTAAACAAAGATCGTTGTATTGCAAATTGTAGCGAATGTACGGATTTCTGTATCAGTACCCCAGGAACCTTCATGTTCCATCCGCGAACGTTTCAAATATTTTGGACCCGCTTCCATGGTTTGCAATAGATGTTTATTCTCCTTCATAAAGCCAACAACTTTATTTCGTACATCATTGTGATATGATTTTTCCACGAAAAGCGATATTTCCGTATATTCTTTCGAGTCCATGGTGTGAAGCAAAATGACGAACAGAATTGTTACCTTTGAAACTTCAAAGAACCGCAAAATGACGAACAGAATTGTTGTTTTTTGAAACTTCAAAGAACCCCGCCTATTTGATGGCATCATTTTATCCTAAACAAAGTGATTGATGTTTTAAGCCTATAATATTTTTCCCATGGGAGCAAAGTTTTGAAATCAGACTGTGTTGTCACAATCACTAACAAAGGCAGCTGGTAAACGATCAAAAATAGCCAAAATAAATAAAACGCTAGAATTTGAAAGGAATTTGTGAATTGAAAATATGAAGTTTAATTGCTTTAGTCTGAGTCCCAAATCGGGTGAGCTCATATTTACATTGATATAAGATAAGAAATTTCGGATTAGCAATAATAATTTTATGTACATACATTAGGTATCCCTTGCCCCCCCCCCCCCCCCCCCCCCCAAGAAAATGTTTCATCCGATTCAATCAGTTATTCAAAAACAAGTAATGTTTTATATTTGTGCACACCCAACATCAAATGTTGTAATATTGCTAATCATACTCGGGGAAAAAATTATGTATATTAGACTGGGAAGATTTTTTATGCTGCAGACATTCGGTTTTTCTATTGGTAAAAAATATTATATATAAATAAAAAGGAAAAAGGCAAAATAACTGTGTATAGACTTCTGTAATTTTTTTTTAATATGAAATACTTCTTTTATATGCATCAAATCTTTTGATATAAAATGTCTCAATTTGTTTGTGCTTTGGTGATACTAACAAACGACAAAAGACATAATCAGGTATAAAAAAGAGGGATCTCAGGGGGGAAAAAAGACAAAAAATCATTATCTGTCCAAATACTGGAACTTCCAAGTGATCAACCTTGAAGCAATAAAAGGAGAACGTGTATTAGCAGAGGATGGGGGGACATCTAAAAGAAAATTTACTCTAATAAAATACTATACTCAGAAAAGTTAATCACAGTTTGTGCCCCTGATGTTGAAGATATTTATGAGATATAATTTTTTTCAACAATTGCCCGTTTTTCATGCAAATTTGGTGGTTCAGAAACATAAACTTTTCTTGTAATTTGTGATGAAGAAAAATGAGACTTTTTTGGGGATATTTTGCACATAATTTACCCAAAGTAAAATGAAAGAGGATAACAATTATTGAAACTGAACATTTTTTTTTTATGGATGATCTTGATTTTTTAAAAATAATAACAAGACTTTAGTATGGAAATATATTTTATAAATTAAATTTGATAAAACAAATCTAAGAACGTGATATTCTTGCTCTATAGTCATGGAACTGTTATTCGCTTTCCTTTAATTGGGATAAATCATCTTGTTTTATTGATTTTAGGTATAGTGGGTAGAACGCATGAAATAAACACTTCATATCAGAAGACTGCGTGATTTTACCCCTATTTATTTTCCGACAAGAATATTCTTACCAAAACCAGCCTTTTGCATCAAAAAATGACATAGGGTCATTATTCTACGGGGTCATTTTTCTACAATCCACACGGAGAAAAATGACCCCAAAGCCATATTTTCTACGAAAAAAGGGGTCATTTCTCTATGTAGAATATTGACCAGGGGGTAAAATTTCTACGTAGAAAAATGACCCCCGGTCATTATTCTACGGGGGTCATTTTTCGTCGTTACACCGGCCGGCCTTCGAAGATAGTGGGGGTAGTGAAGAGAAAAGTGGAAAACATAAAATACAAACGAGGAAAATCAACAAGGAAATGCAGCAAGGAACTTAAGAACTCAGGCTTTAATGTGAGTCATGTAACTGTTTTTAATTATTTGCGAAAAGTTAAAAAATGGAAGGCATTTAAAAGGCATTTAAAAGACCGAGAAATCAACTATTGACGAAAACACAGGGGCAAAAGAGATCACAAGCATTTGACGGCTGAAGACTGGGAAAACTACATCTTTAGTGATGAATCTACGAAATATTTGTTTCATGTTCCGAACCGACAAGACGATGTTGTATGGGGGTCCCAGTCAGATGAGGTTCCAGATGTAAGCTGCGTCAAGTCGAGCGCTAAAGTCATGGTATGGGGTGCGATGATTATCCAAACTTCACATTGTTCCAGCCGGCAAAACTATTAATGCTGACTATTATGTGAACAATATCCTTCAAAAAGAACTAAAACCTGCTCCAAATCGACAGAAAAATAGTGGTAGGATCGACAAACGAAAGTTACTTCAATATCCAGGACACACCACATTTGTTCAAGATGGAGCGATCCCTCACACTGCCCTGCTAACACAGAATTGGTGTGAAAATAATCTACCAAACTTTATTACCAAAGTAGAATGGCCAGGCAATTCCCCAGACCTAAATTGCATCGAAAATCTATGGAGTATTCTGGACAGCGAGGCCTACAAGGATCCGCGCCCAACGACAATGTGCCAATTACGACGCCGACTTCACCGTGCATGGAGGGAGATACCTCAGAAACATGTGATTTCTTTGATTCATTCAATGCCAAATAGAATTAAAAATGTATTGAAAAACAAAGGTGGACTGTCTGGTTATTAAAAACATATAAACTTGTATATGAGTTGTTTATAAATAATTTTAGGCATGCTGTTAATCATGGAACGAACTTTCTTAACACCCTTTATATACATGTATAATACTATATACAGTCAGAGATTGTCAGCTGAATGTTTCTATATACATGTATAACACTACACACTCGGGGATTGTCAACTGAATTCACAGTTCATGCACCCCATGAGTCTTAAAAGGAAAACTATCAAATACAAAAGTTAAAGATAATGGAGAGTGATCAATTTAAAATCCTAAAAAAAGAGTAGAAAGTGAAGATTACAGCCAATAGGAATTCACCGCCTACACTGGCTTCCAGAGCTTCACGGAACCCGTTATAAACTATATAAGATACAGGAGACGTAGAAGCATCAAACGTATTTTGCTACAATATTTGCAACAAGGATGGATTCTGAAAACTTCTAACAGTGTCCAATGATCGAAACACTTGAATAGACTTGGCTTTTTGATATCTAAGACAGGGGTTTTTTTTCTCAATAAAATTGGACATTGGAAAACATTAATATCTTTTGATCAGTCAATCAAAAGAAAAATACTTTGTGTATATATATATATATATATATATATATATATATATATATCTGTGTGTGTGTGTGTGTGTGATATAACATGTTGATACAGTCTGTGTGTGTGTGTGTGTGTGTCAATGTCACGTTATTTTTATCACAAAGTATTTATATAGCACATTATCTAACATTACAACTCACACTCTAAGCGCTTTACACCATGCATAAAACATAATATATCACATAAAACAAAGCAAAGTTACACATAAAATGCTAAATGCGGTATTTTAAACAAATATTAAATTTTATATCACAAAGATAAAAAAGACGACTAACATGGTTCATTTAAATATTCTTTAAATTTCACATCATATATACATCACACCTCACCATTATATATATATGTATGTGTATATATATATATATATATATATATATATATATATATATATATATATATTTCTTTTTCTTTTACTCATACTTTTATTTTTTTTTTTTTTTAAATGTCGATACATGTATAAAATACTCATAAGTTAAAATCACAGTCATAAAGATGAGTTTTAATAGTAATTCATACACGCTAAAAGACAGTTAAGAATCATGATATGCAAATAAAAAAATGTGTTTTGAGAGATTTCTTAAAAGCACAGATGGATTGTTCATTTCTCAAGTGACTGGGCAAGTTGTTCCAGAGTGTGGTAGCTGATTTGTCAAAACGCCTCTCGCCGTAGGACTTGGTGCGGATGCGAGGGTGCACTATTCTCAGATCGCAGCGAACGTGTTGGTTGGTAGACATGAATTAAATCTTTTAAATAAGTTGTTACAGTGCCATGGAGACATTTTAAAACATACATCGGAATTTTATACTGCCATCGGTAGTGCACAGGTAGCCAATGAAGATTTACAAGCGTGGGAGTGATCTGATCATGTTTCTTAGTTCTAGATATAACACGAGCTGCTGTGTTCGGAACACGTAATTTGTTTGTCTTTGAAGTCAGTAGTTCGTAGATTTTATGGTCATTATAATGATGTTAATTTTCAAATTCAAGCAGTGATTAGGTTGAATATTGGCGTGTTTAATACCGATTGATAAACCGTCCATTACATTCTGATGTTCACTAGGGATTACTTTGTGTACTTGATCGAGATATTGGGCCACGATGGGTGTGACCACTGACCAGTCAACAAAGGATGCTTACTTCTCCTAGGCACCTAATCCCATCTCTGGTATGTCTAGGGGTCCGTGATAGCCCATCTCTCTGCACAGAATGCACGAGATTGACCATCGTTCCTTATCTTCGCTTTCCGATCATTGGTCATTATTTTCGCTTTTTCATGAATATTACGTGCACTATTTCTTTATTATTACTACGCCTACAGCGCTTAACAACAACCACCATCTTCGAGCCCGTCGGTGCATAGCCGATCTTTTTACCAACTGGTCTATAAAAGTGTCGCATAATCTACATTCCGGGTAGTTTAGCGTTCCGGTCCGCGCAAGTTTCGTTCCAGTGTTATATATTGAAACGTCCCCCCCCCCCAGACGAATGGTTATATAGTGGGAATCCCCCTCCCCCATGGGGAAGTCTGGCTATATAGTGATACAATAGTGAGACACCCCCCCCCCCCCCCCCCAAATAGCAATGGTGAGGCTTCCTCCCCTCTCCTACGTACTTGGTCTAGATTTTATTTTTAAATTCCCAACGGAAGATTGGCTATGACATTTAATGAGTCAAGTAAAACTTCCTTTTCACAAAATCGAACCCGTGATATAATGGTCAACCCATCATTTTCAAAATCTCGAAGGAAACGCTCTATATAACCACTGTGCCACGCGATTTTTTTTTTTTTTTTAAATTCCAGGGAGGGTCCGGACCTCCCCCCCCCCCCCCCCCCCTCTAGATCCGCGCATGAATATACCACACATCCGGAACGTTAAACTACCCAGAACGTAATACTGTAATAGTGTTTATTAATTTATTTAAGTTAATAAATCTACACAGATGTACGTATATATATTTCAAATTAAACATTATTTGAATAATCCTTATGTGTTTTATGCTCACCCCAAATAGAACAGGCAGCATCTGTTCTGATTCAATGAATTTTGCCTCAGGTCATTAATTTAACTTTAGGTTTGATAGTGTCCAGAGTTTCTATTGGTTTTAGTTAGCTGGTGTTTTATTGGTTTTCTAACAAGGTAAGTTTATTTTCTAACTTTAATATTATTTCTAATAAGTAGTAAACTATAATAATTTGGCAGATTTAATTCCATAGCACTTGCACAGTGAGAATGACATTTTGTGAGGCATAATTATTTAGCTTGAAATTCAAGAAGATGAATTTACGTGTTTCACATATTTGGTATTTTTAAATACATGTTTTATATTTTTATACTGCACGTTCGTTTGTGTAAATTTCATAATTTACAGTCAACCTCCATGGACATATTTTGCTAATTGAAAGATGCGTTCATCACTTGTTCCCATACAATGGTATGATGGTGTTCATAATGATATATGTCAATGTAATTTATGAATAATGTCTGTAAAAGTCATTATAGTAATTTCATAAATATAGAATCAGAGTTTTAATGTTTTACATGTATAATATCACAGTGATATAGCTATTTTAAAAAAAGTGATTTATGTAATTATGTAAAATAGTAGTAACACTTTAATATGCATGATTGTATTTGTTTCAGAGTGAACATTTATATAGTTTTCATAGATTTTACTAATAAATCGTAATAAATCTGTAAAAACCCAAAACAGGACTTTGTTGAAAAGAAAAGGAAACCTGTTACGATGCCATACATCCGTGGTTGCAGTTTTATCAGAATCTTTTATATGATGATTGAACGGATGGCTTCTTTTACTAGTCATTCAACTACTGAATCAAATGAGCTTATCAAAGGTATTTTGGAATAAAATGTGTCTTTAAAGAAATTTAAAGGAAGTGATTTAATTATATCATCTATTATTTAAAATAAAGATCATCCTTAACATTAGCAAACTAATTATAACTCACAATGAACTGAAGATACCCTAACTAATTCAACTACTGGTGTTGCGCGCCATATTTTACCCGATGACATCATCAATTCACGCAGTCATTGTACAATGTACACGCGGGGGGGGGGGGGGGGGGGGGGGGGGGGGGGGGGGTGGTTCAACTTTTGTTTCTGTCTTTTCAAGTAATCATATCCACAGGCTATAACTGAATTTGAGATATTTGTTATATGATGAATTGAGTACTTTCATCAAATTAATGAGATAGTAAAGTTTATTTTGGAGATTTTTTTTCTCACCTCTAATAAAGAGGGGCCTCCGTGGCTGAGTGGTTAGAGCATCGCGCTCAAAATCAAAAGGCCTCTTATCTCCAGATAGTCGGCGCAGGTTCGATTTTCGCTCGCACCGATATATGTGAGAAAGTTTGCCAGTTTACTTTCGGAAGGTTGGTGGTCTCTTTCCGGATACATTGTATCTGGGTTCTCTCCTCCACCAATAAAAAAACTGGACGCCACCAGATAACTGAAAAATTGTTGAGAGTGGCGGAAAACAACAATCAATCAAATTACGTTTCTAATACTACAGCAACAAAAAAGATAAACCAATGATCTGTATTAACTTTGAAATGTTAGCATGTCCAACAAAAGTTCCACTAAGGAGGCATTTTATATAGCAGACTGAACTTCTGTCGAGGAGGCAAAAATTAAAGGGACATAATTTGACTTGGAAATTAATCCAGCTAAATGAATAAAATTGTTATTACACACAGAAAATGACTTGTATGAATGATTTGCACTCATTTTATTTCTTCACGAAAAAATCAAACAAAATGATCTTTAATTACTATCCCTTTTAGATGCTTTATAAAGAAGTGCAAGTGAGAGAGTATAGTTATAAATCTTACTCAAGTATTTACGTGTATAGTTAGAGTGCAATCTAACACCCAGCACTAAGCACATAAAAACTAACTTCATCTAATTTTAAAGGGTCTTTTAATTGCTGATTATGTGACAGTTAATCAAATGGTGAATATATAGAGAATAACTTAGGAATTTTACACATAAGTCGTATATATTCATCTAGATTCTCCATTATTTTCCTGAAGTAATACTAAATGGCCAGTATTAGAATTTCCGAGAGGGCACCTGCTGAGGGAGATCTACTCTATAACATCATGGGCTTCATTCCACCCCCCCGCCCCCCCCCCCCCCCCCCCCCCCCCCGAACTTAGCCATGGGCATACTGGGGGCATAACGTCAGATTCTTCAGATCCATTGCCTCCTCATTGGTTCACACCCCTCTTAAGTTGAAACCACTCCTGACTGCGCGCCATGACAGAACATCAGATTCCTATAATTATGATTGTATAGACTGATTATAATGTGAGACTTCAAACTGAGGTTACCCTACAGCCAAGTTAAAATACAGTACATTAAAATCAAACCTTCATTAGCTCTTTTTTATTTCGATTGTCGCTTCACGATACATTAATTAAAATAATTAATATTAATTAGTATTAATTAGTTTTGATGTTGCTTCTTTGTGTATCCTTTTCTTGCATCAATAATTTGACACTTTGGGAATTGAATGGATTTTTGTAATTGTTTCGTGTAATCTCTCTCTCTCTCCACATTACAATCTACTTTCCTATGATTGATGAACATCTTGTCTTGCATTGGCTATATATATATGACCATGGAAGAAGTATGCTTATTGGTTTGTCTATATATATATGTATGCAATTTTTTATCCCATTTGAAAAGTCTTCACTCCCAGCGACAGAAGAGCTGCAAATTTTCAAACTTGTTCATGCCGCTCTGTTCTTTGCAAGAATGACGACACCTTAGGAATATTATCAGATTTAATTTAATGAGTTGAATGACAGCATTATAAATACATGACTATTGAATGAACACATAACAGAATCACTATAATTCAAATGATAAGACAATTCTATGGCAATATGTACAATCAATGCTATGTACAGTTACTACATCTTTGCTATCACAATAGAAAATCTAAATTTACAATTAATACACAGATTTATTATCTAAACACTGACATGATTACGTAAAAATATGATTTTTTTTTCAAATTTAACACATCTATAATGTTTCACGCTGCATTTATCCAATATATACTACAATCAATAAATAATTACTACTGAAGTCGTGCATATCTATATATCTGTTTATGAAATCATTGCTTCCTCTGATTGAATTCCTGGTACTGTATTTTAGTATGTTGAATGTTCAGTATAAAAAATATGGAATGCACATGCTATCAAAATAAAAACAGAGACTAAAACTAAGTCTACCAAAAAAACAAAAAAAAATTAAATAAATAAAAATGTCTTCGAAAAAAAAATGAAACTATTTGAAGATCTATCAGAACTACAAATTACATTATGTAACTTTTACAAGAATAAAAAATTAGTTTCAATAAAATACACAGTCTTTTGTACACATGGGCAACTGAACATAGTGAGCTAACCCTCTCAGAACTTTTTATTTAGTCTCAAGTTTGAGAGGGGTAAATCATTAATATTTCATTAACTACTGATTATACTAATGTCAATAATTTGTACTAATACTAATATTAAAATATACAATTACAATTTGCAGTACTAAAAACTCAAGGGTAACATTTATTTCCTTGTTTGTTGTTTTAGTTCCCATTTGAAAAAAATTCCCAAACGAGACGTAAAACAACAAATAAACAAACGATGATGTACCACGTAAAACAACAAATACACAATGATGTACCATGCAAGTACCCACTGTATCTACCGAGTGCTAAATAAATATACTTAATGTTTTCTCGTACTTTGTGAAAAGAAGTGAAGTGTGACGAAAAACAGCAAAGCATTAAACACAAATGGGAAATGTTTGCAGTAAGCATATAAATCTGAACTGTTGTATGTATATCATGAAACCCAACACCTTTTTTTCACAATGGCCAAATTTTGACCCTGTTCAAATTTTTCTTCCATGATGGCAAATTCTGCCCCTGCTGACAGTTTTCTGCCACGGTGGGCAATTTTGACTAGACCGACTGGCACCGTCTAACAAAGTCTGGTCTTTTTCATCATGTGTTCTTTCCCAAAAAAATTTGAAGTATTTGTTTATGATAGAAAGAAAGTATTGAAATCACACACACAAAAATTTAAGAATTGTGTTCTTCAACTTCATACTTTGTTGTGGTGTTACCACTAAAATTTTGATTACTTTTGGTACAAATTTGTGACACATGAAATATGCTCCAAAAATATGAAGTCCAAAGTTAAAGTACTTGCAAACTGTTTGGCCAGGTTTAAAGTCTATAGATAGACTGACAGACAGAAACTCCTCCGAAAACTTGTGTCCCTGTCAGTGTGCATTCGCAAAGAAAACAAAAGGTTTAATGTCTGAAAATATGAACTTTCAAAGGGATTGTCAGATTGACAGACAGAAAGATAGACAGGCAAATTGTCAAATATACAGGTCAATACCATATTCTTTAACCAAAAGTAAGTGTGTGTGTGTGTGTGTGTGTGTTACCACAAAAATAAATCTCTAATCACTCCTGGTCCCTTTAATCAATTTATTGTATCATTAGTATTCTAGATTTATTCAATTCAATGTTGAAAAGAATGCACAATAAATTTTACATTCCAGAATTTTCCAATCAATAATGTTTACAAGAAATACATGAAAGAGCATGTTGCAATGTACAAACAATCCATCACTTTAATTGTGAGTACTACGCAGAGACTATTTCCCAACTTGTCCATCCAACATACACCTGACATACTGTCCTACATTTCCAAAAAATATTTCACTATAACATAGAAAAAACGTTGACACAGGACATTTCAGACTGAGATAAAGTTCAATTTTTCACAATCAGAGTTAAATTGGTTTACAATAATTACTAAATTAATTTACTTCATACATCACCACAGAGACATAACAAAGTGAAAGTAACAGGTGCTTGTATACACACTTACATGGTGACTAAGTGCAATCACAGCCTTTTTATTGGGACCTCACTCACTATTCATCTCTCCTTCTTCTCTATCACTTTATTGGCACTCTCTATGGGTAGAGGGTGTGCTTCTGTGTTGAACACCCACTTGTCTAGAGGGATGAGGGAGTCGTCAGAGAATGTTAGATAGAGGTATTTGAGTGTTTCTGCCAGAAAGAAGCTCTGTTGCACATCGTCTTGTGAAGGATTCGACTGATAAACATCTCGGACCCCAGTGTACCCTCCATCCACACGACAATTCTTTTCTAATGCCTAAAAAGCACACAACATATTGGATCAAAATCGACATGTCATTTACTGTTTTTCCTTTAGATTTTCAGCCAAATACAGAATTTGTTGTCATGTTACCAATGAAACATGATTTTAACTACAACTAAATAACAACTTATCAATACATTTAAAATATATATATATATATATATATATATATATATAATTATAATATTTGTTTTGTGAAGTAAAAAATTGTTTTTATGATAAAAAAAAAATAGATATATTTTTTTCATATTACATATATGTAGTATCTGTCAAAAGTAAATAATAAGTTTATCACATGGAACAAATTCTTATATGATTTCTCATTATGTCATAGACAATGTGTAAAAATTGTGCAATGGGTTCTAAAAATATCTTCACACACCTGGGGTTTTTCCAGCTGGGGCAAAGTTTGAGGAGTTCATAACAGATACCATAATGATTTGTCAATAATTTTGACGGTTGTAAATTTAGTGATTGAATTTTAAAATAGTTATCACATTGGCACTTGGGTCATGATAATGAATAATGGATACCCTGGGAGAGGTCCATTTCTACGTGTATATTAAATAAGACATATTTGTGAAACACAAATGCTCCTCTGATAATGGAAAATTCCAGTGATGGCCATGTCAGTGTTAAATTTTTTTAAAAATATGTCAAATACTAAGGTCAAGGTCACAAGGTCAAATATCTTGGTACCATTAGAAAGGTCTTGTCACAAGAAATACTTATGTAAAATATGAAAGCCTTGGTATTTATGGCCAATGTCAAAATTTTTAAAAAGTGAGTAAAATGCCTAGGTCAAAATGTTTAGTACTAACAGAAATGTCTTGTCACAAGGAATACTCGTGTGAAATACGAAAGGCCTAGTACTTACCATTTGAAAGTATGGCCAAGGTTGAAGTTTTACTAAAGTAGGTCAAACACCAAGGTCAAGATCACAAGGTCAAAAATTTGGTATCCAACAAAAAGGTCTTGTCACAAGGAATACAATTTCAAAGCACTAGCATTTACTGTTCAAAAGTTATTGGGAAAGTTAAAGTTTCAAACAGAATTACAAAATGACAGACAGGACAAAAACATATACCACCTGATCTTTGATCTCAGGGGCATAAAAACACCAAAAATCCACATCATGGTGTAAAAAAAAAAATGTCAAGGTTACAGTGTAAATTTCCTTTATAATCTTTACGTACATTATCCATGACCTAAGTGCCTATGGTCTACTGCGAAAACAAAGAGGTACTTAAAGGATGTATGGTCTAGAGTTATTTTGACTTATTTTGACCCCCAATGACTTTTTCTTCATTGAAAATGAATATTACTTATTTTTTGAAGGGCATGTATATGTAAACCACTTTACAATTTACAACAATTAAAAAAAAAAATAATTGGAAATTGTACATCAGGTTAATTTTTCTTGGATATACATGTATATAATTTTGATTAAAAAAGTGCACATTTTGTATGAATTTTGTTTCTACCAATTTTGAGTGAATCCATGAATGATGTTGTTCATACATATGTATCTTTCAAAGACCTGTAATTATGAGAAATATTCTTGTTCATGAATTCGATCTATGTGAATTAAAAACAAACACTTAAAATTATTTTTCTAGTCAAAAAACCAATAGCATATGATGAAATGCTTCATTTTCTTTCATATTACAAGAAATGACAAGTAACTGGTGGTAAAAATATTCATGATTTTGTCACATAAGCAACTGGTGATTAGTATTTTGGCAGTATGGAAACCAATGTAAAAATAAGCCAAACTCAGCACCCCCCCCCCCCCCCCCCCCCCAAAAAAAAGATTATTCAGTTCTCACTGCAGTTTCGGCCTACAGTGGAAAGAGTGACATTAAACTGATGAAAGAGTAAAGCTGTTCACAGTAAACCTATATACAGTACAACTCTTTACAGCAGAGCTTTTACAGTAAAGCTTTTTACAGTGCTATTCACTGTGAAGCTATTTACAGTAATTGTTTACAGTAAAAATATTTACAGTAAAGTTGTTTACAGCATACCTGAACAGCCTCCCAGTTCCAGTCCCGGTACTTCTGATCTTTTGTCAATCTCCACATGTAGAAATGAGTTTCTATTACTTCTGGGCGTAGTATGTAATATTTCTCGTTCTGTCGTATCGATTTGGCTTCTGTGTTTCCATCAAATCTAAATGCTTCGGGGCCTAATTTTGTCTCTGAAAGAGAACATACAATTATCATAACCTTTAAACTAATTCATTAAGACATGTATATATATGAATACTAATGAGACATGCTTCCTGTTAGGCAAAACAAATTTGGAAAAGTTTGCTTCAGCAATCTTGAAAATTTTGGTCCAAACTAAGAAGTGAAAGCTCGTTCTTTGGACGAAATTACATGTTGATTGGAACAGATGAACAGACAATTGGCCAACTCAAATTAATTTATATATCTGCTTTCTTGCACACACACAAAACATTACAACACACATTTACACTGTACTTCACTGGTGATTTTTTATACACTCTTGATTAGTAATATTGTGTTTTCTCTCTCCTACAAGATTATGTAATGACATTCTTCATACTCAACAAAAATAAAAGAATGAAGCAAAATTTGATTGCGAAAAGATTCTAATCTTGGCCTTGAAATTTTGCTTCAAAATCAAATACAGTGAGACACAGTTACATTGAACACATTTATAATGAATTCATACTGACAGTAAAACACTCTTACGGTGAACACATTTATAATGAATTCACACTGCCAGTAAAACACTTGTACAGTGAACACATTTATAATGAATTCATACTGACAGTAAAACACTCTTACAGTAAACAAATAATGAATTCACACTGACAGTAAAACACTCTTACAGTGAACACATTTATAATGAATTCACACTGACAGTAAAACCCTCGTACAGTGAACACATTTATAATGAATTCACACTGACAGTAAAACACTCTTACGGTGAACACATTTATAATGAATTCACTCTTACAATGAAGTGATATTCATTCCCTGAATTACATTGATTACAAGTCACAATTGTTCCCAGTACTTTGCTTTTTTATATGAAAATACAGAGTCAAGGTTGTCAGACTCAAGAGTGTTTTCCACATCTGCTAAATGGGGCTCAAAAAGCACATTCTTTATGAGACCTACACAAAAGAGTTGTGAAGGAGATCTTGAAAGGTGTGTAATTTACCAGATCTTGTATAAGATTCATGACAAGTGTTTAATATCTACAGGTATCTGATTTACCTTATCAGGTGTAAGATTCATGATAAGTGTTTGACATCCAAAGGTGTGTAATTTACCCGATCTTGGGTGAGATTCATGACAGGTGTTTAATATCTACAGGTGTGTACTTTACCTGACCATGTCATGATTCAAGACAGGTGTTTATTTTGTTTTGTTTGGTTTTTTTATTTATAGTTGCCTGAGCAATTTTTCAGCTATCAGGCGACTGTAGACAGGTGTTTAGTATCTACAGGTGTGTGACTTACCTGATCTTGCGTAAGATTCATGACAGGTGTTTGATATCCCTGCACCAAGGTTCATATACTTTTCTTCATTATCAGAATACTTGGCTCCTAATGCAAACATACCACCTGAAAAGAGGAAACAGAGAGTAATGTATAATGTTATAGTGTATGGATGTAATGTGTCTGTGTCTAGACATGTGTAGTCAAAGTGTCTACATGTAATGTGTCTGTGTCTACACTTGTAGTAATAGTATATACATGTAATGTGTTTGTGTCTAGACATGTGTAGTCAAAGTGTATGGATGTAATGTGTCTGTGTCTACACATGTGTAGTCAAAGTGTCTACATGTAATGTGCTTGTGTCTAAATATGTGTAGTCAAAGTGTATGGATGTAATGTGTCTGTGTCTAGACATGTGTGGTCAAAGTGTCTGCATGTAATGTGTCTGTGTCTAGACATGTGTGGTCAAAGTGTCTACATGTAATGTGTCTGTGTATAGACATGTGTAGTCAAAGTGTATGGATGTAATGTGTCTGTGTCTACATGTGCAGTAATAGTGTATACATGTAATGTGTCTGTGTCTAGACATGTGTGGTCAAAGTGTCTGCATGTAATGTGTCTGTGTCTAGACATGTGTGGTCAAAGTGTCAACATGTATCATGTCCGTGACCAAATACAAACATGCTGTCTTTACAAATGTGCAGCGATTTCTAGTGTATTGCAAAAACATTCAACAGTATTTTTGAAGTGGATGTACACAGTTTATTCCTAGCTGTTGTCTAGATATATTTAACTGTGTTTCATCAAAAGATCCAAATATCCAACATTTCCATCATTTGCCAACACATATTTCATGAAGAGAGAAAATGCGTAAACCTGCAAAACAGCCTAGATGGTCCATTTTATTTTCCAGTCTTCCAGATTTGTACTCTGCCACGTATGTCAGTCCCCCTGGAGACTTCTTCACAAGCTTCTCCATGATAGCCTAAAATGAGCAATTCTGGTCTCAAAAAGATTTATAACACATCTTTTGTTTCCTGTGATCTGTCATATAATCAGTATATATATTAAGTTACATACAAAATGAGTCTGCAAAACAAGCAATAACTAGGGACTCACAAAATGCTAATATACTATTAAAAAAAACAGGGGATATTGGATTTAAAAGGCCAATGAAATGCAGATCATGATGTCAGGAAGGAAACAAATGACAGAAAAACATTAAGGAAACATTTGACAATTTACTCAAAACCCTGTGTACAATCAGAAAAGGACAGATTCTCCAAAATATGGGTTAACACCAACACAGGGTCACACAGCAAATTTACCACCATTGTGAAACAGAGTCAGTAGCGGGTAAAACCCCCTCAGTTGGCCAGACAAGCTCGGATTCAGCATGGCATACTCCTAACAAGATGCCCCAGGTCATTTTGGGGAAGGTTATTCCATTTCTGTTGCAATGTTGCAGAAAGTTCTTGGACATTGGCAGGAGGTTGTTGGCGTTGCCGCTGTCCAGACATGCTCGATGGGGGAAAGGTCCGGACGGAGTGCGGGCCATGGTAATGTGGTGATATTCTGCTGTTGGAGATAATCTGCAATGATCCTGGCCCTATGACATCTGGCATTGTCATCTTGCAAAATGAAACGGCGGTCACAACGACATGCAAACGGCACAACATAGGGTGCCAAGATGTTGTCCCAGTAGTTCTGCTCTGTGACACGTTCAGCAACAACATGGAAGTCTGTTCTGCTGGCTACAGTGATGCCTCCCCACTCCATTACAGATCCACCCCCATACTGATCATGTTTAATGACCTTAACATCATGGAAACGTTCGTTACGTCGGCGCCAAATCCTCCTGCGACTGTCCAGGAAGTCCACAGTGAACCTCGACTCGACTGAGAACATTATGTGGTTCTATTGGCAATTATCCCAGTGTTGAATGTGATGATGTCATTGGAGTCAGGCCCTAATGTGACGAACCCTCAAACAGGGAATGGCACGAGGAAGTCGGGCATGCAAGTGAAATCTGTGCAGTCAATCCCTGATGGTCTGGCCACTCACTACCAAGCCAGTATCCCTTTGAAGTTGAGACCTTATCTGATTTGCTGTTACCAGACAATTTCTCAAGGCAATAGTGTAGATGAATCTATCCTGAGCCTGAGTTGTTGCCCTTGGTCGACCAGGTTGTGGTCTGTCCAGAACAGATCCTGTAGCATGATGTTTGGACCATAATCTGCTGATAACAGACTGGAAAACATTCATTGCCCTTGCCACACTGACCTGTCTTGTGCCAACCTGTAGCATGCCAAGGGCATGTAACCTCTCATCCTGTGTTAGATGGTGCATGGTCTGTTTAATTAACGACTTCAACAACTGATAATCTGATGCTTTCTCTTTAAAATCTTCCTTTAGAGTGACTCTAACCTTCCAATTCAGAAGCAAGCAAATTTGTGACACAACACCCTTGATCATCAGTAGCATCCCGTGCAGATTGTGAGAGTGTGATTGATGTGTTTGGATGATGAATTTCTTAGGAAATGCTTCCTCGTTAAGGAACTATACAACATGGTTTCATATCCCTTTGTATATGTGAACATTTTGATCACAAAATACAGTATCCCCTCCTTTTTATGAATAGCATAGTTGGGACAGGTGCTTCCTATGTTATGGGACTCCGATGCTTGATCATTTCAGTGTCTTCCTTTAGCTATTAGGTACTCCTAGAAAAATCTGACAACAGTGCCATTAAAACTATCTAATATATTACATAAAAGTATGATGGACAGATGGAGAGAATGACAGATACAAACTGTGACTACAATAGAGCACCTGAGTTATATAACACAACACCTGTTATAAATGTTACATACACCTGAGTTATATAACACAACACCTGTTATAAATGTTACATGCACATGAGTTATATAACACAACACCTGTTATAAATGTTACATACACCTGAGTTATATAACACAACACCTGTTATAAATGTTACATACACCTGAGTTATATAACACAACACCTGTTATAAATGTTACATGCACATGAGTTATATAACACAACACCTGTTATAAATGTTACATACACCTGAGTTATATAACACAACACCTGTTATAAATGTTACATACACCTGAGTTATATAACACAACACCTGTTATAAATGTTACATACACCTGAGTTATATAACACAACACCTGTTATAAATGTTATATACCTGAACAGCCTCGTCGTACATTTTCTTTGCCATTTCGTCTTTCTTGCCAGATTGCAGCCATGATTTCAACAGGTACTCATAGAAACTGTCTCCAAGGGCCCCAATAGCAGTGTGACCTGCAAAGGATATAGAACTTAACAAACATTCTGAGTATATTGCGGGCAATACGAAGTCCACTACTGGTAGAATAATGCAGTCAAAAGTAAGTCAACCGTGATGAAACTCGAACTTGATTTGTAACAATCCAAAACACAGCCACAGATCAGATCTTTATCCAGTGTGGAGAAAAGTCTAAAAAACTGATTCTTGCAATCCATAAAGGGGCATGATTCACTCAAAAGTAGGTAAAGCATATTGAAACTCAAATTTGATCTGTAACTATCCAAGACAAAGCCACATATATAATTTCAGATAAATATCTTCATTCAATGCAGAGAAAAGTCTGGAAAACCTCAAGTAAAATGACAGACAGACGGACAGACAAACAGATAAGGGGACAAACCAATAGCCAGCGACTAGCATACCCCTATCTGTACATGAGTAAGCCACAAAAACCTAACTGTGAATATAATCAGGTAGCACACTGTTGTACAGACCTCACCAATGTTTTATAATCAGTAACATGTCCCTCAATTCTGTGACATTTCAACTTACTTTGACCCCATCGCCCAGTCCGGGGATTCAGGTAATTGGGGTATAGACCGTTGGGCTTCTCTATACTATTCAGGACCTCCCGAATCTTCATAACCTGCAAGTTAAAAAAAAATCTATAATTATGTTTGTTTTTGAAAGTTTTTAGACCTACTGAAATTTAAACGAAGAGACTTCTTGTACATCTTTATGCCAGGAAGCTACTGATGATAGCTAAAATACCACTCACTGAATATTCCTCCATTTTATTTATTATGATATTTGGAATTTATTTGAAATCATATAAAAAGATCAACATAAGTAATCAAGTTAATTTTGGAGGATAATGACTTTGAAATTTCCTCTTTTGCAGCCTCCAAATGCCTTAAAAACGACTGAATAAACAGTGCAAAACCATAAACTCTCTCTCTCTCTCTCTCAAACTCTCTCTCTCTCAAACTCTCTCTCTCTCTCTCTCTCCAATAGACCTTACATTGTAGCTTTAGATGGTATTACCAAACGTCTTTGAAACTTTGGTACTAATAAGTACAGTACTATATTCCCAAAGGGAAGCTATTCTGTTAACTTTACATTCCTACATGTAAGTGACTCCAGAATTAAAGTTTCCATGACAACCACATTCAAATTTTCTATGTGGAAAAGATTCCTTGGACAAGTAAAATCCTTGATCATATAAGTTAACTACCAAAGCGGTACTGTTCAATGTCTTATTTTAAAAAGCTTAAATATCAAGATGATCATATAAATTTAGAAAAGGATTTTTAAAAAAAAATCATTATTGTTGGCCTACCCATGCAATGTTCCAGTGAATTATAAGATAGCTATAGATCTGAGATATATCTGTATAAAAGGGAATCACCGCCATAATTCTATGCATCCTTCTTGTATTCTTAATTCTAACTTTGATTTTACTACATGACATTTTTTTTAATTCCATGCTACATTATAACACTTCAATTTCCATTGTTAATTCTAAATTTTATTTTACAGCATGACATCCTTAATTCCATGTCACATTACTCTATTTCAATTTTCTATTTGCTTTCGTCTTGCTTCATTCTTACATCTTTGGTTATAACATATATTCTCAATTCCATTTCACTTTACTGCAATCTGCATTTGTTACACTTTGATGCATCTCTATAAATAACACCATGGGGTATAAATGTGTAAACCTTTCATTCATATCACAGAATAACTAAAATCAATTACTGTGTACAGGAGTCATGAATTAACCTCTGTCCGAGAACTCACGAGACTAGTGAAAAAAACCCACCAAACTACTTAATTATATAAATACTGAACAATCCAAACGCCTGAACTCAGCAACAGTTATATACTGCAGACTTCAAATACAGCATTGTTAGAGAAGTTACAATCTATTTGAATTGATATCTTTAAAACGCTTGAAGACACTGGGACCTGGTTAAGAACGTTCTACAAGAATACTACTATCCTGATGTGTTGAGGAAGGTGAAGGTCACTGAATATGATCATGCTGTCACTTTCGGAGTTAAATATTAAATATATAATTTGAGCATCATGAAAAATGTGACATCATCCAAATAAAAAAAAAATTTGCTGGAATTACACTTCAGAAGCATCTAAACAAAAATCCAATTGGGGGTGGGGGGGTCTTTATAAACCCCAGCCCTTTGTGTCTGCATGTAGCCCTTTAAATTTGTTTACTTTCTCTGACAGGACTGGTCATTTATTTCATTAGGAATGGTCATTTATTTCATTAGGAATGGTCAGTTATTTCACTAGGATTGGTCAGTAATTTCACTAGGACTGGTCAATTATTTCACTAGGACTGGTCAGTAATTTCACTAGGACTGTCTGTTTTATGGAATTCTGTCTCCAAAGACCTAACATTCACCCTTGAAACACCAGTCCAGAGACATCAAACTGTTAACTCAATACACAGGTAGAAATCTTACGAACCTTAGCAGTCTATCACTTCATTAATCTGTATAACAACAGCATTATCTCTCAATGTATGCTGACTGTTTAAATATGACACCACCTGATGTTACAGTTATTATGCTAATGCTGATTCAGCATCTACACGCCTCATGATAAACTAAACAAAGTTCACAACAGAATACAATCACTGACAGTCAAGTCCTGTTCAAGGAGCAGGTACGTGGTTTTCCATCACTCTCATCTGGACAAATCTGTTACATAAAGGACAGTAATTGAGTAGATTAGCTTTCTTTACAGGCTGGTATCACTTATAAACCATCTCTTATGGACCCCCAATACAGTGCTCAGGACGTGCTGCCCAGGTGTTACAGTAGTTAATCACAATGGACCCCCAGTACAGCACCCAGGACATGCTGCACTGTGACCTGTGTGACACTCCTGTCCCCCCAATGTATTGTGACCTTTGTGAGGTCAAACTATGCAAAGCCTGTGTCGGGGAACATATCTCTGACTTGTCCAAAGAACATAAAGTGGCCCCAATCACACAGCAAAAATACAAAAAATGCTCAAGTCATACCAAGAAAGATTGTGAGCTGTACTGTGAAAACTGTGACATTCCTGTCTGTTTTATTTGCATCACCTCTGATACACACCTAGGGCATAAATTCACGCACGCTCTGCAAAAACTCCACAAACACAAGGAGGACTTACGGAAAGATTTACAGGAACTTGTGGAAGAAATTTGCCCAAAATATGAAAAAATCGCTTCAGGTGTCAAAACTGAAAAAGCAAACTTGGAAACTCACTACAGAAAACTGATAACAGCTGCTGACCATCAAGAAGAAGTCTGGCATCGAGAAATCAATGTCATTGTCAACCAACGGAAGTCTGAAATTGAGGAGATGAAAACCAAACACATGGCCATCTTAAACAATCATGCAGATGAAATCACACACAGCATTACCAATCTCAAACAGACAATTCTAGATCTGAAGAAAATACTGGACTCCAAAGATTTCTTCTCAGCCTTTGCATACAAATCCAGAAATTCTGAATTCCGAAGATCACCTCCGAAAGTCCAAGTTACATTACCAAATTTCTCTCCTCATAAAATAAACAAAGACCAGCTCCATGAAATGTTTGGTTTTCTATCATCATTATCCATTACAACAGAAGAACATGGCTACGCAATGAAGGCATCAGAAGCTGTATTGTCTCCTCCAGTCACACCATTACTTGAGGAACCACAACTCCTCACCTCTATAGACACCTGGTGTCACGGGCTCCGCAGTATTGTCTGCCTCAGTAATGAAAAATTCTGGATATTACCGAGTGACTGTAGCCTTCATCTCTACAACCTCCAGGGTAACCTACTGAAGTCAATCCAAACCAAGTCAGGGAACACGCCAAAGGACATAACACTGACACAGGACGGAGATCTTGTTTATACTGACAAAGTGTCAAGAACTGTGAACATTTTACTATGTAATTATATACGAGAAGCTATCATCAATTGGAAATTTAACCCTGGCAATGTGTGCAGTACTTCCTTAGGTGACCTTTTAGTTTTCGTGGACAATGATGATGGTTACACACCATCTAAAATTGTGCGTTACTCTGGTACTGCACAGACACAAGCCATTCAGTTTGATGATCAGGGCCAACCCCTCTATTCATCTGGTTACTATAGATACATCAGTGAGAACAGGAACCTGGATATCTGTGTGGCTGACAATGATGCTAGTGCAGTAGTGGTGGTCAATCAGTCAGGAAATCTCCGATTTAGATACACTGGTCATCCATCTAATACCAAGCCATCGTTTGATCCAGTCGGCATCACTACAGACAGCCAGAGTCAAATCCTGATATCCGACTGTAAGAATCACCGTATCCACATCCTAGATCAGGACGGACAGTTCCTCCATTACATTGATGGCTGTGGTTTACGTGATCCATGGGGTTTATGTGTGGACAACAGAAACAACCTTTTTGTGACCGAGTATGAAAGTGGTAAAGTGAAAAAAATAAAATACATATAAATTGTAATTCTAAAAGCATTCTTTCAAGACTTGCAGGACCACATAAATCATATGAATATGCAAAGTTGTGTGGACTCTAGTTTTTTGCTGCTTTTTTCCCCTCCAAATTATGGACCCTGGCTTTAAGAGTGGACAGTATCATATGTTATTCTTAGAAACTGTTAAGAATACGAAATTCAATGAATATTATAATTAGTCTTAAGAGTGCCCTCTCCCCCCCCCCCAAAAAAAAATGTGTATGATGAAATGTTAACAGTTTATATATTTAATTTACTTATGATAGTTGAAAGTGAATAAACTCCATAATTATTATGTGTAATAATGCACTGCATGAAAAAATAATGCACTGCATGAAAAAATAATGCACTGCATGAAAAAATAATGCACTGCATGAAAAAATAATGCACTGTATGAAAAAATAATGCACTGCATGAAAAAATAATGCACTGCATGAAAAAATAATGCACTGCATGAAAAAATAATGCACTGCATGAAAAGTATGCCATCATGAAGCACTGCAGTCCATACCCTCATGTATTTTCAAAATTAATTTCTAAGTATCTCACTAGTGAACATAATGTGATTACCTTGACACTGTGTAAAAACCATTGGCTGATACCTAGTATCGCAATTCACCTGAGAATTAGAACGCTTTACCCGATACAGTATTGTGTCCAAGAGACTACACATTTGAATGACACAATTGAACAGTCTGAATAAAGAGTATTCATTGGCTGGTTTCAACCCGCCCACTTTCTAACTTTTGAAACAGATAATTAAGAACATCGGAATATAAGGAAGAATTTGGAAACTTTAGCTGCCAAGAATAAACTACATTGAAATATCTAAAGTCGTATACTGTTGGTAGCTGAGGATACTTCCTGAGGTGCACTTGGGCTGTTTGTGAAAAACCTGTGAATACGAGAGATTTGTTTATGCATATAAAAAAGAGAAATGCCGTGTACCGCATTGTTTCTTCATTGTCAGCAATGTTAAAATTAAAAATTTACTGTTTTCAATCAGCTACCGCTTCTCAGAGATTCACTGCCACTGCATATTGGTTAGATTACATCGTAGCAACATTGGAGACACAAGGGAAAAAAAGTGCAAGTTTTATAATGCTTGAGTCATCGACGATTGTCAAT
Organism: Ostrea denselamellosa; assembly: GCA_024699665.1. NCBI lineage: Eukaryota > Metazoa > Mollusca > Bivalvia > Ostreida > Ostreidae > Ostrea > Ostrea denselamellosa. The sequence continues at coordinate 16,003,234 of JAMZEH010000018.1, forward strand.
GCAGACTGTTGATTTTTGTTTTTTTTTTAAAAACTATGTATACATTTATTCGAAAATTACCTTCATCTATAAATGCGGTCCCCAGGTTATTTTGAGGACATTACTGATTTAGCCATGACATAGTGCAATCCACGCACACACTTCTGCAAATATTTCTGGTTGATGGAAATGGTACGAATTTGGCTGCATAATAAATATGTCTGGATACCTACTGTCTGATTTACAGATTCCATAGCACAATGTTTAATCATCCCTCATACAAAACCATCTCTGCATGCTGTATTATTGACACATGATAGGTCAATACATACTGCGTTTGCTATACAAAACAATGGCGGATGTCCGATATTTGTCCAAGTTCATGGTGGTGGGTGGAGCTTACTTTCTAGTGCATTTCATTGGTCAAAATATAAGATCACAAACTTCTGTAGATCGGTGTATTGCATTTATCAAATTTGCGACTACTGCTGTAAAAGGGAATTTGGGCGGACTTACACCTTTGGACCAATAAGAGTTTTTGTCACATTTCGCAATTGTATTGCAAACATACTCAATTGTGTTGTCACACAACGCATTACTGTATAGGCCAAAACGTTCTAATTCAATGAGGCCATTGATCCACTCTGTTATTAATTATAAAGAATTGTCCCATTGCCTTGAAATCAAAACAAGAAATGCTCATATCAGACCAAAGGATCAACAATTCAGCCATTAGGTCAAGGTCATATTTAGGTGCCTGGTCTTCCTACAATCTGTGGCTATTGGGTTTACCCTTTAGCTCACTAAGTAGAGTGGTGGACTGTCATGTCAGAGATGGGGCAGGTTCAATACTCAGTAGAGACATATATATTTTACTCTATCACATCTCATGTCCATGTTGGGAACTTGGGAACTTTCTAAAGGGTAAGAATGATCGTTCCCAGAAGTACCCCCCACCCCAAGGCACGGACACTCTCTGAGAAGCTGGATGTCTCTCTCTGTGGAGAGGGACAAAGTGGTAGTGTTGGACACATGGCTTTCTTACTAGCTCTGGCTAGTGGGCTTACCCAAATTTAGCTCCATTGGTGCAGTGCTGTACTGATGTGCTAGAGGTCCCAGGTTCAATCCTTGTCATAGACATTTATACTTGACCCTGTTGCATTTGTAATGCATATTATGGTGGCAAAAAACTCGCATCATGAAGTATGCTGACATAAAGCATTCAGTTCATATCCTCATGTAATTTCAAATACAAAATTTATTTCTCATATTTTCATTTTAATATTTTATTTTCTGTCAGAGACATTAAAATAGATATACTATATTTATCAAACTTCTTACATATATTGTTCACACCTACAGCGCATTCATGGGGAAATGGCTTCATTACAATTTGTAAAGATATCAAATTCAAAAACATTACAACATAAATATATCGATGTAAACTCCTAACATGAATATATCGATGTAAACTCCTAACATGAATATATCGATGTAAACTCCTAACATGAATATATCGATGTAAACTCCTAACATGAATATATCGATGTAAACTCCTAACATGAATATATCGATGTAAACTCCTAACATGAATATATCGATGTAAACTCCTAACATGAATATATCGATGTAAACTCCTAACATGAATTTACGTACAAAACTATTGTGGAAGGTAGGACTATAAAAAACCTTTGCAAAACTGGGTCAAATTCGATCAGCTGATGTTTACTCAAAGCTAATGCAGACATTGTTTATGATATTACACCCACATGACAATACCATATGGCTATGTTACATGACAAGAAAGGTCCACATACAGACATAATAGATGTATGCACCTTTAACATGTGATAGATTGACTGGCTTTTCATTAAATATCAGGTGGAACTTTGTGGAGTATTCTGAGATCAATTTGTTAACAGAATTGTGTGCATAGTACCGATGAGAGTCTTGTTACATTTTAACCAAAGGTGCAAGGATTTTCGAGAATATCAGAGTCAATTCAAGATTAAAATTGTTTGTTGATTGATTGATTGATTGATTATTTATTGCTTTCCGCCACACTTAACAATTTTTCAGTTATCTGGTGGCATCCAGTTTTTGTTGGTGGAGGAGAGAACCCAGATACAATGTACCTGGGAAGAGACCACCGACCTTCCGCAAGTAAACTGGCAAACTTGCTCACATAATGCCGCGGCCGAGATTCGAACACACGCCGACAGAGGTGAGAGGCCTTGTGATTTTGAGCCCGATGCTCTAACCACTCGGCCTCGGAGGCCCTTGTTGATTGATTGATTGTTTTGTTGTTTTCCCCCACACTCAACAATTTTTAAGTTATCTGGTGGCGTCCAGTTTTTATTGGTGGAGGAGAGAACCCAGATACAATGTACCCGGGAAGAGACCACCGACCTTCCGAAAGTAAACTGGCAAACTTTCTCACATATATCGACCCAAGCGAGATTCGAACCCGCGCTGACTAGAGGTGAGAGGCCTTGTGATTTTGAGCACAGTGCTCTAACCACTTGGCCACGGAGGCCCCCTCAAGATTAAAAGAAGGGAATTGAGTTGGAGACTCAATAAAAAACGACAACGCCATCAGCTTAGTCTACCTAATGTCACATGGCTTTTTCTTGTTTTTTGTCATTTATAGGTTTTTGACTGAATATCAGAAAATATTTCCATCCAAGATATTTGAAAGGTATTTCAAATTTCATGAATTTCTAGTTTCTGGGGCAAAATTTCTGGGTAGTGGATAATTCAAAATTACTACTAACAGCTGAAGGGGCAACACAAGCAGTAAATTTGTCCAGTCCTACATTTTTTGATTTGATACGTTACATGTCTGTCTTTCAAAATAAGTAAACATCAGTCCACTCACATCCCTCCAAACATCCTCCAAAATTCAGAACACAGCTATACCTTCAGCACGGATAAATCTGTATCATTTCTGAATGTAATGAAACTGACCTTGTCTTTGTAGACACTTTTTCCACTGATTTCTGAGAGGTAGACAAACTCCAAGTGGAAAGATCCAAACTCTGCCAGGATAGAGCAACCGCCAGACGCCCAGCCCCAGTTACGGGCACTCCCCCTGAAAATAAATTTCAATTACAACCAGCCCCAGTTATGAGCACTCTCCCTAAAAACAAAAATGCAATTACACTAATAAGCAACCATGCAGAAATGTAAACACTGTGACACTACTGAACTGAAACTGCATTTCATCCAATGTTTGGTAGAGATTGCTTTCTGTATAAGTCAGCTGTATTTTGAATTTTTTTTTCCATTGCATAAAGTACTGCTCTAACATGTAGCAGTTGTTTAACAAGCCTCTACCTCCATCTCTATGGCTAATTTTGTGGGATAAGGATGTATACAAAGGTATCAGATATGGCACTTCAACATGACTGCAGTGTTAATAATCAAATGGTAAAAGACATGTTTACATGGCAACCATTTAATTTGATAAAACTCAAGACTGCAGCTAATATCATGTCTTTCTGTAGGTTTATATATCATGGCTTTCTGTAGGTTTATATATCATGGCTTTCTGTAGGTTTATATATCATGGCTTTCTGTAGGTTTATATATCATGGCTTTCTGTAGGTTTATATATCATGGTTTTCTGTAGGTTTATATATCATGGCTTTCTGTAGGTTTATATATCATGGTTTTCTGTAGGTTTATATATCATGGTTTTCTGTAGGTTTATATATCATGGTTTTCTGTAGGTTTATATATCATGGTTTTCTGTAGGTTTATATATCATGGTTTTCTGTAGGTTTATATATCCTGGTTTTCTGTAGGTTTATATATCATGGTTTTCTGTAGGTTTATATATCATTGCTTTCTGTAGGTTTATATATCATGGTTTTCTGTAGGTTTATATATCATGTCTTTCTGCAGGTTTATATATCATGGCTTTCTGTAGATTTATATATCATGGCTTTCTGTAGGTTTATATATCCTGGTTTTCTGTAGGTTTATATATCATTGCTTTCTGTAGGTTTATATATCATGGTTTTCTGTAGGTTTATATATCATGGCTTTCAATAGGTTTATATATCATGGTTTTCTGTATGTTTATATATCATGGCTTTCTGTAGGTTTATATATCATGTCTTTCTGTAAGTTTATGTATCATGGTTTTCTGTATGTTTATATATCATTGTTTTCTGTAGGTTTATATATCATGTTTTTCTGTAGGTTTATATATCATGGTTTTCTGTATGTTTATATATCATTGTTTTCTGTAGGTTTATATATCATGGTTTTCTGTAGGTTTATATATCATGTTTTTCTGTATGTTTATATATCATGGTTTTCTGTAGGTTTATATATCATGGTTTTCTGTAGGTTTATATATCATGGTTTTCGATAGGTTTATATATCATTGCTTTCTGTAGGTTTATATATCCTGGTTTTCTGTAGGTTTATATATCATGTCTTTCTGTAGGTTTATATATCCTGGTTTTCTGTAGGTTTATATATCATTGCTTTCTGTAAGTTTATATATCATGTCTTTCTGTAGGTTTATATATCATTGCTTTCTGTAGGTTTATATATCATGGTTTTCTGTATGTTTATATATCATGGCTTTCAATAGGTTTATATATCTTGGTTTTCTGTAGGTTTATATATCCTGGTTTTCTGCAGGTTTATATATCATTGCTTTCTGTAGGTTTATATATCATGGTTTTCTGTAGGTTTATATATCATGGCTTTCAATAGGTTTAAATATCATTGCTTTCTGTAGGTTTATATATCATGGTTTTCTGTAGGTTTATATCTCATGGTTTTCTGTAGGTTTATATATCATTGCTTTCTGTAGGTTTATATATCCTGGTTTTCTGTAGGTTTATATATCATTGCTTTTTGTAGGTTTATATATCATGGTTTTCTGTAGGTTTATATATTATTGCTTTCTGCAGGTTTATATATCATTGCTTTCTGTAGGTATATATATCATGGCTTTCTGTAGGTTTATATATCATGTCTTTCTGTAGGTTTATATATCCTGGTTTTCTGTAGGTTTATATATCATGTCTTTCTGTAGGTTTATATATCCTGGTTTTTGTAGGTTTATATATCATGGTTTTCTGTATGTTTATATATCATGTCTTTCTGTAGGTTTATATATCCTGGTTTTCTGTAGGTTTATATATCATTGCTTTCTGTAGGTTTATATATCATGGCTTTCTATAGGTTTATATATCATGGTTTTCTGTGGGTTTATATATCATTGCTTTCTGTATGTTTATATATCATGGCTTTCTATAGGTTTATATATCATGGTTTTCTGTAGGTTTATATATCATGTCTTTCTATAGGTTTATATATCATGTCTTCCTGTTGGTTTACATACTCACATAATCATATCATGACGAATATATCACACACCAGAATAAACACAAAATGTTTAAATATGTCCTAACAATTTTTTTTTTGAACTTTGATATACAAACCTTGCCTTAGGAGTGCTTTAACGTCAGTATCAGATGCCCTGATATCAGTATTAAAGATGCCCTGATATTAGGTGTGAATATTGCCTTGATATCAGATTAGGAATACCTTGATATCAGTTCTTACATTTTAGTGTTGACTATTGACTGTGATGTACTTAGGTTTTAGTGTTGACTATTGATGTACTTAGGTTTTAGTGTTGACTATTGACTGTGATGTACTTAGGTTTTAGTGTTCACTATTGACTGTGTTGTACTTAGGTTTTAGTGTTGACTATTGACTGTGCAGTACTTAGGTTTTAGTGTTGACTATTGACTGTGATGTACTTAGGTTTTAGTGTTGACTATTGACTGTGATGTACTTAGGTTTTAGTGTTCACTATTGACTGTGATGTACTTAGGTTTTAGTGTTCACTATTGACTGTGTTGTACTTAGGTTTTAGTGTTCACTATTGACTGTGATGTACTTAGGTTTTAGTGTTGACTATTGACTGTGATGTACTTAGGTTTTAGTGTTGACTATTGACTGTGATGTACTTACGTTTTAGTGTTGACTATTGACTGTGATGTACTTAGGTTTTAGTGTTGACTATTGACTGTGATGTACTTACGTTTTAGTGTTGACTATTGACTGTGATGTACTTACGTTTTAGTGTTGACTATTGACTGTGATGTACTTACGTTTTAGTGTTGACTATTGACTGTGTTGTACTTAGGTTTTAGTGTTGACTATTGACTGTGATGTACTTACGTTTTAGTGTTGACTATTGACTGTGATGTACTTACGTTTTAGTGTTGACTATTGACTGTGTTGTACTTACGTTTTCGTGTTGACTATTGACTGTGCAGTACTTAGGTTTTAGTGTTGACTATTGATGTACTTAGGTTTTAGTGTTGACTATTGACTGTGATGTACTTAGGTTTTAGTGTTCACTATTGACTGTGTTGTACTTAGGTTTTAGTGTTGACTATTGACTGTGATGTACTTAGGTTTTAGTGTTGACTATTGACTGTGATGTACTTAGGTTTTAGTGTTGACTATTGACTGTGATGTACTTAGGTTTTAGTGTTCACTATTGACTGTGTTGTACTTAGGTTTTAGTGTTGACTATTGACTGTGATGTACTTAGGTTTTAGTGTTGACTATTGACTGTGATGTACTTACGTTTTAGTGTTGACTATTGACTGTGATGTACTTACGTTTTAGTGTTGACTATTGACTGTGATGTACTTACGTTTTCGTGTTGACTATTGACTGTGCAGTACTTAGGTTTTAGTGTTGACTATTGATGTACTTAGGTTTTAGTGTTGACTATTGACTGTGCAGTACTTACATTTTCGTGTTGACCATGGACTGTGCAGTACTTAGGTTTTCGTGTTGACTATTGACTGTGTTGTACTTACGTTTTCGTGTTGACTATTGACTGTGCAGTACTTACGTTTTCGTGTTGACCATGGACTGCGGTATACCTGTCGGTGTTTCAAAAGCTGGCAACAGTTTGTCAGCCACCATTATAGCTTTTTTCTTGTACATCTGTGTAAGACCGAGGCAAAAAAAAAAATAAAAATCCAAGCGTTCAATGAAAAGAATTACAACATCCATATTACAAAATACATGAAAATAAATACAACGGTACAATCTACAAAATCTACGCACAACATCAAATATTTATCGACTTTAGTGTATGTCAATACATATAAGTCAAAGACAATGGAATAATATTGGCTGAACTTGCGAGGGCCATGTCACTTTTGCTTCTGATGCCAAATTGAATATGGAACCATAAGACCTTATATCGACCATTCATTGAAGTCAATATCTGGTATATTGTATAATCACATGCATATTTATGAAAATTGTCTAAATATTATTATCCATCTTTGTACTGCGACACATGGTTTTGCACTTAGATGTCACATACAACAATGTCATACTTTTGTGAGGTTAAGATATGCACATCTATGTCACATTTCTACTGATTTTGTCGTCTGTCAATATCATGTTTTTACAAACACTGGGAGACATACCTTAACATAATAAAACCACTGACCACTCTAACAAATACACAAATATTGATATATTTGGTATTTATCCCTGCTGAATCAGATTATGATAGAATATCTAATGCTCCATTTCTGTCATTTAAGTGTATTAAAAAAATTTTTTCTTTCAAAAAATCATATTAAATTTATGTATTGCTGATTTCATTTCTTCACGGCATTTTTCAGAAATCACCTAAATGTCAAAAGGGGCTTCTGATGGAAGCACAGTTCTTGCATCCCGTAACGAAGTCACAAATTTTATGCTTGAACTTTCATGAGCAAGTTTAAGGCACAATGCAACTGGACAACTTTAAAACCCTGAAGCGTATGTAAGAAAAGCTTGTGAGCTAGACTTTGAGTATTCCCGTTTTTTAAACAACTACAAAAAACACTCACGACATCTCCTGTGAGCGCGTAAAGGGACAGCAGACCGCCAACAAAGCGAATGTTCGTCTCAAACACCGACAGCTCAGAAGCCTGAAATACAATGTAAACAAATGAATTCTCTTGAAACAACTTTCATAAAAACAAATTCTGAATTGATGGTACTTTGATTGGTTGAGGGGAGAGATGAAATCAGTGGCATGTCAGCTTCATACTTCTCTTTTAAATTCTTGAATTATACCAATACATCACAATCGATGAGAACAATAAAGCCTTATATCAAATCACTGTGTCACATTAATTTAATTGTGCTTTTCTGACACATGTAAAACCGAAAGTGTGTTTGTACAATGAATCACTTCTTATTTTTGACAACCTTCATAAATTCATTTGGACATCTCACCATGACAATAAGATTCTTAGGAGGATTTTTTTTTTTAGAAGATATCTGCAGTGTTGAAATATTTGCTAAAACTAGAAAACTGACAAGTTAGAAAGGGCCTCACAATCAATACATCCCTGGGATGTTCTACCATTGAACTACATGTATCTGGTCAGCATGGTTGGTATATCCACCCCTAATTTTTGGGGGGACTCAGAAACATCATGTTCTATAGAAAGTGTTGTTATCTGATTAATATTAAATGCATCTAAGTCCCATAACTCTGTTCAAACACAAGCAATAATGCTGAAAATCTAAAAGTGACTTCTTCTTCCTAATTTGTGCATTAACTTTATAGTAATCTCATGTTATTGTGTGTTGCTATTATATTACTGCAAAAAAATATTAGTCCAATAACTCCATCACAACACAATTGATAAATCTGAAAATTGACAGATGGTCTTCCTCTGCCCATTCAAGTATAAAAATACAGAATTCCAATTACATTTATTATTGATTTTCTGTAAATATACAAACTGTGTGTAGAAAATGAGAGGCTTCATATGATATATATGTAAAGTGTGTCATTTCATCTCATTCCAATGCTTAAAATAACAAAAGGCCCATAGGCAACGTTGCTCACCTGAGTTACCTACACCCTGCTGTTGTCCACGTGTTGTATTTTAAAATTCTTTTTAAATTCCTTTTTCCCATGAAAATTTTTAACCCCACATTGTGTTCCAACCTAGCCAACACAACATAACCATAATACAAGGTCAAAAGGTCAATGATCACGGTTTGAAATGTAAGGTCTGGCCATAAGGAATCTATAATTAGTCAAAATATTAAAGTCCTACCTAAAGTAGTTCAAGGGATATTGTCAAGGTTAGATTTTCTTAAACATAGGTCAAACTCCCAAGGTCAAGGTCAGGAGTTGAGTTACATGAGAGATACAGAGCTCACAATTCTTGGTTATGTAAACAAGGCTCATGTGAGCAAGATGAACCTTGTTCCATTTTTATACAAATTCTTCAAGTTTCATTTTACACAAGGAATCAAATTTGGACCCAAGTTTGTAACTTGTAGCCTTTTTTTTTATTTTATTAATCGATTTAGGGAATATTCAAAGAAAGACAACTCTTGCAAACACAATTTGTACCTGATTTTAGTTACATTTTCTGCAACTCAATCAGTAACACCCTTGACTGACCACATCAAAATTCAGTTTAAAAACTCCACTGAGAAATGAAGTGGGGCAGTCACATGATCAAACCCTGTGAAATCAGTAGATTTAATCAAGTATCCTCCCACTTCATTATATACCCCGTTAATGGTTAATGTCTGTTACTTATGTATGCATTTGAAACAAACAAGGAATTCTAAATCTTGACACTTATCACCCACTGTACAATATCATGTTAAAGAGGTGGACCCAGAAACAAATAACAAAATTTTTGTTCTTCTATGCAACATTTAAGTTCACACACCAACACTTTAAGCAGGGTTGCAAATAACCACCTGGCAACTTGCAAATGCAAGTAATTTTCCTTGTGGGTGACCACATTATGAAAATAAAATCTTTTCACCTACACGAAGTTTACCGGAACTTTGCAGAATCCACTCATGATTTGATTAAACTTTTATAAAGCATTTTATCAATAACAAACTTATAAACCTTCAAGCAGGTAACATTACATGATGATCACAAGAAAGTACACATGTGGAAATTTAGTGAATAATTCTTAATTCTAACCCTGCTGAAAAACACAAAGATTGGAAAGATTATTTCTCTGAATATTAAAGAAAACAACCACAAAATTCTTCTTTGAAATGGGCAGAAAAATGGGATCGTACCAAGTCCAGACACCAGTCGCAGTAGAGCATTCCCTTCATAGCTAGCAGGTCATCAGTTTGAGCCTTGCTTATACCCAAGACGTAACGGTACATAGTGAGTGCTCCTTTGCCAAACGCTCGGCATTTGGAGATGAGAATCATGGGTCTTTCTAATGTGACCTTAAAACAAAGGTTCCATGTTGCAGCAGGAGTTGGCATCTTAAAGAACCCTCATTGATACAGCCCTGATCACTTGCATAGGTCTAATTTTGTGGTACTTCACTTACAGATGGCGACGTCTCAATATGAGTGAAAAAATTTTGACAAGACGTACAATAAACAACCAACCACAGTAGAGATATAGTCCGAGAAGGAGCTGGCATTGGGTGAGAGGATATTGAGGATAAAAGTTTGGAAAAACAGAATATTGTAGATTGAAGTGTTGAAAAAGAGAATGAAAGTTCACAACCTAAAGGTGTAAAGTGTAAGAATGAGACTGAAAGTGAATAGGTTACTATATGAGGGACGATTGATTACTTGATTATTTATTGCTTTCCGCCACACTCAACAATTTTTCAGTTATCTGGTGGCGTCCAGTTTTTGTTGGTGGAGGAGAGAACCCAGATACAATGTACCTGAGAAGAGACCACCAACCTTCCACAAGTAAACTGGCAAACTTGCTCACATAACGCCGCGGTAGAGATTCGAACGCGCGCCGACAGAGGTGAGAGGCTTGGTGATTTTGAGCCCGATGCTCTAACCACTCGGCCACAGAGGCTCCTTATGAGGGACGATGTGCATGAGATTGAAAGAAATGGAAATGGACTATAATTAAAATAAAACAACATGTTATTGTCATAAGAATTTCATTCTTTTTCACAGATAAATTTATAATAAAATTGTTATTTGCAACTGTCAGCCCCAAAATATTTGCCTGAACTAGTAATGTTTCTATAGTGTGGAGCCCACATAGCCCCTAAACTTTTGACTATTATTTGCAACATAAGAAATAACAACTGAATTCAACAAAAATCAAAAGCAATAGTTTTCTCCGATTTTGAGTGTACTGGTAATGTTTATCAGAAAATAAGACTCTTTTTTTCCACACTGAAATCTAAACACAAGACTTAAATCCTCTACTGGGACTTGTGTCAAGTGCACAGCTGAGGAAGAGGATTTTACAAGGGTTTTTTTCCTCCTCCTTCTATAGGAGCTTATAGTGTAATATGATTAATCTGACATGGACTACTCTTAATGTCAATCAGAAGCCACCATCGGACTAATATTCTAAATAAGACAGCTGAAGAACTTTGGATAACTACTGCCTCCAATGGACCAGGATTCTCTAATGATCAGCACTCTTTGGACCTGCTCCAGTAGACAGTAGTCTGTTGTTAGCTTTCCTTTCTGTGAGATCGATCAATTGCAATTGTATGTTTTTGATGCAAGTCTCTGATCAATATTTTTAAATGACATGAATTGGATTGTTAGTGAATTTTTATTTTCATCATCGTTACATTTCATGCATTAAAGAAAATGTGTTAAATATGCTTTTCTAAGAATAAATCTCATTATAGAATGTTATGACCTACTCTCTGCATAGGTGTTTTACACATTATTTATTTCATCTGCCATACCAAGTTAATAAAACACCCCCACAAAAAAACAAAATATTGGAAACTGAAGTGAATTTATCTTAGCATGTTTATATAAGAAGGGAATATCTCAAACTGTGCACCAATTCTCCTCTAATCTAATGAAGACAAAAACTTAACACACAAGCTTTAACAAGACATGTTTATATAAGCAAGTTGTTAGAAAACTAAATATAGAACAAGCATCTTTCCCATACGTAACCAAGGTAACACTTTGAAACACTGACAAGCTTAATTAAGTTGGATTAGTCATGTGCAGCTTTATGTACTTTTTTTAAAGGGGCTCTACAAAGTGCACCAAACTATTGGAAGATCATTCTACGAAAATTAGATTAAAATAACACTGTAAAATTAAGTGTTAAAACTCTTTCTCACAGTTATCACTTTCCAGAGATGATTGAACGTCTGAAGGCCACAGGGCCGGCTGTGTAAGATAGAGCCTCTTTAAATATTTTTTTCTATTTGCTACAAGAGGCATTTACATAATACTGAACACTTACAGAAAGTCCTACTTTCTCTTTAATGATTGAGAAAATGCCACTGGGCTGTAATTTGAAGAAATGCATGTATAATAGATTATCTGGTATATTCAGTCTGTATTCTGCAGTTACTAAGGAACATTATTTACAGAGTTAAAATACAAATATATCATGCATATATTCACAATTTCACATATCTGATGTAAAATCATATCTATAATAAACTATGTGACCTTTCCGTAACATATAACCTATAGCACCTGTCTATAATATTAACTATATGACCTGCATATTTATAACATATAAACTATATATGACCTGTCTATAACATATAAACTATAGCACCTGTCCATAACATACAAACCACAGGCAATATTGTGTCACTGAGTTTGAATTTACTATAATTAAATTCAAACCCAAGCGATATAATTGCCTGTGATATAAACTATACATGAACTATACAACATGTTTGTATAATACAAACTATACGACCTGTTTATAACATACAAACCATACGACTTGTTTATAACATACAAACTATACGACCTGTTTATAACATACAAACCATACGACTTGTTTATAACATACAAACTATACGACCTGTTTATAACATACAAACCATACGACTTGTTTATAACATACAAACTATACGACTTGTTTATAACATACAAACTATACGACCTGTTTATAACATACAAACTATACGACTTGTTTATAACATACAAACCATACGACTTGTTTATAACATACAAACTATACGACCTGTTTATAACATACAAACCATACGACCTGTTTATAACATACAAACTATACGACCTGTTTATAACATACAAACCATACGACCTGTTTATAACATACAAACTATACGACTTGTTTATAACATACAAACCATACGACCTGTTTATAACATACAAACCATACGACTTGTTTATAACATACAAACTATACGACCTGTTTATAACATACAAACTATACGACCTGTTTATAACATACAAACTATACGACCTGTTTATAACATACAAACTATACGACCTGTTTATAACATACAAACTATACGACTTGTTTATAACATACAAACCATACGACCTGTTTATAACATACAAACTATACGACCTGTTTATAACATACAAACTATACGACCTGTTTATAACATACAAACTATACGACCTGTTTATAACATACAAACTATACGACCTGTTTATAACATACAAACTATACGACCTGTTTATAACATACAAACTATACGACCTGTTTATAACATACAAACTATACGACCTGTTTATAACATACAAACTATACGACCTGTTTATAACATACAAACTATACGACCTGTTTATAACATACAAACTATACGACCTGTTTATAACATACAAACTATACGACCTGTTTATAACATACAAACTATACGACCTGTTTATAACATACAAACTATACGACCTGTTTATAACATACAAACCATACGACCTGTTTATAACATACAAACTATACGACCTGTTTATAACATACAAACTATACGACCTGTTTATAACATACAAACTATACGACCTGTTTATAACATACAAACTATACGACCTGTTTATAACATACAAACTATACGACCTGTTTATAACATACAAACTATACGACTTGTTTATAACATACAAACCATACAACCTGTTTATAACATACAAACTATACGACTTGTTTATAACATACAAACCATACGACCTGTTTATAACATACAAACCATACGACTTGTTTATAACATACAAACTATACGACCTGTTTATAACATACAAACCATACGACCTGTTTATAACATACAAACCATACGACTTGTTTATAACATACAAACTATACGACCTGTTTATAACATACAAACTATACGACCTGTTTATAACATACAAACTATACGACTTGTTTATAACATACAAACTATACGACTTGTTTATAACATACAAACCATACAACCTGTTTATAACATACAAACTATACGACTTGTTTATAACATACAAACCATACGACCTGTTTATAACATACAAACCATACGACTTGTTTATAACATACAAACTATACGACCTGTTTATAACATACAAACCATACGACCTGTTTATAACATGTATGCAGTCAGCTATAAGTACATGCACACATTGTAGATCATGACTTTTTAACCTGAAATTTCATGACTCTCTTGTAAAGCATTTCTATTTGCATTCATAAAATAACAAGCCAGATTCCATTTTCTGCCTGCATCAGATCGGCAAAGCTTGCTTTAATTTACATATACATTCACTCTGATGTTAAAATAGATATTGACAAAATATTTAAAATTTTCCTTGAATTTCATCACAAGAAATGTTCAAGAAGTCTTTGTAAATTGAGGAATAAATGCTTAACTAGCACTGAACAATACACACATTCATTTTTATTGGTTCATTGGATATGATCTGTTGCAGCTTCTAGATCTTTCAGGAACACCCCACCCCTTTTCCACATCGTTGGATCCACCTCTGAATTGCTCAGCCTGGTAAGCTATGCTGTCTTCTGACAACTCTTGCTATATATACATAAATATATACATAATATATATATATATATATATATATATATATATATATATATATATATATATGTAAAACGAGAGTGGTCAGAAGACAACATGCAACATAGCTCACCCGGGGAAGCATAGCTCTACTTATCATATTCCTTTGCTTCAAAAGAAACTGCAGAAGTTAAATTTCTAAAAAGTAGGTCAAAAGTCTTCATACCAAATAAATAGCCTGGACATGAGGCATCTATATGTGAAATATCAAAACACACATCCCCCTTGCTTCAGAAGAGATAGCTAAGGTTAAAGTTTTCCCATTAAATAAAGTATGCTGCTGACAATAAGGGCAGCACAACACCTTTCCTGACAATCCATACAAACTAAAAGTTTTATTCAAATCCATGAAGCAGATAAGATATATCAGTTATTATGCACATGTATTGCGTTAATTACAGTGTATCTGTTCAACAGTCATCGTGTCTACTGGATCATGCATGTTGTTTACAATAATAACAAAGCATGTGTACTTTACTACAAAAATATGTCAGTATCTCAGCTGATGTTGAAGGAGGCAGAGGCACACCAAAGAAAATTGTCAGGGGTGAAACATACGTATGAGACATCTTAAATTGGAGGCTTTAAAAGTTACTGAACTTAGCTTGTTTTTAATGAAATGTTATGGACAAAACTATCTTGCACCCTAAACATGATCTATAAACTTTCCCGCACTTGTCACAACATCAAAGTGGGGATGTGAGTCAAGAGGAATCTCGAATTATCTACAAATATAATTAGTGGGCAACTTTACACCACAACTACAGCATTAAAAAAGTTTGGCAAGAAACATTTTTCATTAGAAAAATAAAAAAAATAAAACCCTTCAAAACTTGAAGCTCACCTCAATGTCTACAGATTGCACTAAACAGTTTGGCAAAAAATCATTTAACACACAATTAAAAACAAAAAAACCTGCTAGATTTGAGCCATACACGAGATTCTTAACTACCACTCCACAATGATAATGCCAACAATTGATAACGACAAGAATACTTGACTGTTGTCTTATCTATAGAAGTTTGGAGAGGAAGCTGGTTGTAATGTACTACCGTAATACTGTAATAACTCTACTACTATCAATGAGTTCCTGACCTTCATGTGATTAGTACCATTATAAGTATATATTTCAATATTTCCATTAATTTTATAGTCCTTATTAATACAAATTAAAACAATGTTTAGATATTGTACATGTATGCACATGGCTGTTTCACAAATTACAAAAATTAAATCGATCATCCGATGTCCCTAAAACCAATGACTGGATACGAAGCATATTAGATGTTAATATAATAATACTTCCTCAGTAAGTGTACTCCAATGGTAGACAATGACTTACACGCATAAGTAAAGCTCAGGGAACCATAAGCCAGTAAGAAACATGTCTTTATCAGTTACTGCATTTCATGATATCAGTTTGAAACGCGTGGAACTCTTCATCATTTTCCAACATACAAATATTATGTTTTTGTGAAGATGTATAGTGATTTACATTTTGTACCGAGGGAAAATAAGGCCTACTTAAATTTGTCTGCATGTTTACATTAATCATTATCTATATGCATTATGAAATGATTAAAGGAGGGGGGGGGGGGGGGGGGCATCATTTAAAAGGAGCTAGTAGGATTGATTGATTATATATTGTTTAATGTCCCGCTCGAGAATTTTTCACTCATATGGAGACGTCACCATTGCCGGTGAAGGGCTGTAAAATTTAGGCCTATGCTCAGCGCTTATGGCCTTTGAGCAGGGAGGGATCTTTAACGTGCCACACCTGCTGTGACATGGGGCCTCAGTTTTTGCCGTCTTGTCCAAAGGACCGCCCCATTTAGTCGCCTCTTACGACAAGCAAGGGGTACTGAGGATCTATTCTAACAACCCAGATCCCCACGGAGCCAGTAGGAAGATGGAGGATGTCTATATCAATGGGATCACAGGATATTGCTCAAACCGCTGTTAAAATTCCAGACCTTCATCAACAAATTTAAGTCTAAAGTTGATGATATCGATAGAATATTAGCTCAATAAGTAAAATTAACTTAGGTTTTAAGTATTTAATAGAATCATTACTTTCTTATTTTATTACTAATTAAACAGTCCAACATGTCTGTTTTCAGTAATTTATCAAGCCTGAACTAATTATGTTCTTTCATGATCCCAATTCAGTTTAAGAAGAGAAAATCTGATCTTTCCCATGCACAAGTGAACAGATATGAGAGTCAGACTTCTGTATCAGAGACCATTAACAACAGGATGTTCTCAAAGAATCTGGATCAAGGAGACTAACAGCCATTCATAATATACATGATGTAAAAAACCAGGTTGTGATTAATATGTACACACACTTCAGATAAACAAAGTTCTAGGGATGTATTGAATATCAGATAGATACACTAGTGACTGCAAATTTAGGCCTATGCTAGGCGCTTATTGTCTTTGAGCAGGGAGGGATCTTTAACGTGCCACACCTGCTGTGACACGGGGCCTCGGTTTTTGCGGTCTCATCCGAAGGACCGCCCCATTTAGTCGCCTCTTACAACAAGCAAGGGGTACTGAGGATCTATTCTAACAACCCGGCCGAGATCCCCACAGGGAGCAGATCTTTAAATGAATAAAAGTGATAAATGCTAATGACAAACTGACAACTCAACTTTGTGACAAAAGAGATGATTCATAACTTCAAACTTCTCATATCTGTTGAGAAATATTCCATTATCACCTGCATATGATATTATGTCTCTCAACTGATTATAACTAGAACATGCTCTGCAAATGATCTTTTTTATAATGGAAGCAAAGCTACTGACAAATAAATTCGATGTTACGGGGGTTTCAACAGACTTGTATGAAGTTAGCATTTTACATATTCTATGATCATTATAATGATCTTATTTGCAATTACAGCCTGCTGTTAGGTGGAAGGCTGTCTGACATGTTACATACCAATTGTTAGGTTCTGACTGTTCTTTACATACTGATTTTGACAATGGATTACTCAAGATAGAGGGCTCACAGAAGGTGTGACCAGTCAACAGGGGATGCTTATTCATCCTAGGTACCTGACCCCACCTCTGGTATGTCCAGGGGTTTGTGTTTGCCCTACTCTTAATTTTGTATTCTTTTTGGGATTTATGAGATTGACCACTGTTCTTTATCTTCACTTTTTCAAAATAAACAGGGAGTATATGTGAAAGATATTTCTCTGAACAGAACTGGCATCCAATGACAAACGATTGTCAACTCTGGACATGGCAATGCTGAGTGGCAACCCTGACAGACGTTCTTTGGAATTCATTACAATCAACATCAACAAGCTTAGAAACTCCATATCAAAGTGCATGTACAAGTAAGTGGGATAGAGGAAATTATTGGGACATCTGGTATACAGCTGTTCGTATTCAGTATCTTTATATGATAGATGTTGAAAAAGTACACCACAAGATTTGATCTTCTCAGTCTCTGTTACTCACCCCTTCAAAGGAGAAGCTTGTGGCTATCCAGTCCCGAGCTTTTTTGTATTCATCCATCAGCTCCATAATGTACAGCGTATCTGCAGCATCGATAATCGTGGCTCCGAGACTCAAACTTCCAAAAATACTGGCACTGTGTCCCCGCTTGCTGATTGGACGAAGTTCGTTTGCTCCCCAGGCATACTTTTCGTAATTATCCCATGCATGTTTCATCATCTGTAGTCACACAAAAAGTAACGAAATAAATAAGTATGTAGAATATATTTAATTATACCTTTTGTACATGTATCTGTTTAGCAAAGTGAGGTTAAAAAATTGTAAACTCTATCACTATAACTGTTTCTTATCAACAACAATTACTGATACATAACAGGACATGACATAACTTTCATTTTTTTTTCTCACTATACAATGGTACAAAATGGATGTCCAACAACTCCTGAGTATCAAAGAGATTGTCTCTGTCACTTAATTAAAGCTGGAGTTTTTTTACAATTATACAAAAACATTTGTAGTATATCTCATAATTAAGACAGTCACCTTTTATAGGCAATAATAAGAAAACTCAACAGAATACCATGTAAAAACAAAAAAAAATTGATTGGTCTGTCAGCTGTACATGGATCAAGAAATTTTGCATATCCTATAAGCCCTGTGGTCTAAACTTGCCCATGTGCTCACCAACTGCCAAACTGACAGAAAAAAAAATCACAGAGACCTAATCCGTTATTGGGGATTCAAGGTTTAATGTTTTGCAGACAACCCTTTATTATATAGTAAAACAATTTTGAATATCAATAGATCTTTAAGATGAAGCAAAGAGATGTGAATTATTTGACATCATCAGAGGTTCACTCTGTCAGTCTGAAGAAATGGCAAATTGAATTTCATGACTGATATAATATGTCACAAAAGCTCACCGGCTGCAAGCTCAGTCTACTTGTGTGTACTTGTTCCAAGTACCAGTAAACTAATCTCAGCTGAGATGTGGCTCAGCTGAATATGTGGATTGACTGCTTGAAGTCTGTATGTGCCGCCAAAATCTCAGAAAACACACGACAGAAATGAATTGTTGATCAAATGAAGGAATGTATCACTTATTATGAAGAATTCTGACAGCTGTCATATTGAATGAGTCACAGAGAAACCATGGTGATCTGGGAATCAGTGTATAGTGTAGGGTAGACATTTTACATTGCTGAGTTCAAAATACCTTAACCCTGTTAATCTTAGCAGTGTTGAATAATAATTAGAGGGATGAGTTTCACACATCACACAGAAATTGGTATAAAACTGCAATCGGCATCGACACAAGTGTCTAATTCACTTCTTCTAATCTAAATGTATCTGTGGGGGATTTAGTCCTAGTGTAACATTTCTCACACTGCCCTCTAGTGGACTTCCCAAATTGTAACGCTTTACAAATAAAATTATCTACTTCTCAGAGTTAATGTTTGTGAATGTTTAAAAAAACTAAGTTGACAAACTCAAAGTATAGAACATTTTAACACTAGATATTTAAGAGATAATCAGGGGGAAAAAATCAAGAGAAGTGTGCTGTCTAATGTTGATTTTGGTGTAGTGACAACTTTACTACATCTCAACAGTGTTACATTTAATGGGAGCCAGCTATCCATTGTACAAGGATGAAAATAAGCACTAAATTGCCCACTTGCCAATGTGATGAAAAATTAAAATCTTTTGTGGGCTCCAAAAAATCTAATTCTGATAGCCCACTTGGCAACCACACAATTCCAGCGGTAATTTTTCTCAATCTAGTTTTTGAGTTTTATGTAGTTGAAGTCAATCAGATGCTGTTGTTAATGGTATACATTATGTTTATTTCAGGTCTTCTAATATCCTGACTGACTGTTTTGAGAGGTCATACTAAACACAAAGACGGTCTTGGACTAGAAAAATACAATATTATGTGCTTCTGTAGATATGCCTGGAGGTGTACAGATACAAAATGTGACATCACAACATCCCACTCAAAAAGCTACAATTTTGCATATTGGACAACAGATTATAAAGTTGGATATTCATGAAGAGAGTTATAGCATAAAATGCATTTCTGTACACAAATTAGAAAAAATGGCAACAGTGTTTTGATTGCATGAAATAGAAAAACAAATGCATGATCAATTGATTAATGTACCATGAAATTAGAAGAAAATGTCATTTTGGATATAGAATTGATTTTCAATGTGATCACCAAAGAGTTTTGATATGGGGGCCCAGTTTGCCCTAAAATTTGATCCCAGTGTCTGTCTTACATTTTTCACTTAATATCGTGTTTTATTTTGCATCTATCCATTAACAATTCCAGCATTGTGTATCATTTTCAAATCTGAAAGTGTGTCCAGTATTATCTGATAATGGTCATTACCTGTGTGCGGTATCAGTTGATTTAAATTCCTATTAAACATTTCAGCAAATATTGTCTGTTTCAGTATTTTGAGCAATATGATAAAATCCCATGACATAGTATTGTAACATAACAGTTGAAGTATATAATTGTTAAACAAGCTAGCATGGGGGATGCACTATCATTGGAAGCCCTGAAAAGCCTAGGGACTTTGGTTAAGCATGCATACCAAAACATATAGGGCTTGCATTGCCCATGGCATTTGTCACATTTTGTGATTTTCAGAAAATTTTTTGACAGAAATTCAGAAAACGCAACACGGACATTTCATATTTTAAAAATCACTTCGCCATCTTGAATTCAGCCTTTACATCCAAACAGTTGATTTACGGTTTGATCTGTGCAGAATGGTCTATTTGAATACCCAGCTGCCTAGGAACAATAGAGATGGTAGCATCTTGTTTATTTAGCAGATGACTCAAGACAAAGGGTTGATCTTCCATGTTCAGGTAGGTGTGAATGAAATAGAATTTGCACATGCAAGTGATTACTGGTGGGAAGATACCCTGACTGTCAAGATATCTATGTCAGACTAGGTGGAATAAAAGCGTGCAATTATGCACACAAACTAGTTAATGCAAGATGCTTCATTGTCAATAAAAACACAAAATTTGATGTGTTGGTTCATCACAGTACAAAAACTATTTCATCTAAAAATTCTGTGAGTACAGTTAAACTATTAGAATGTTCAGAGATTAACATGTTCAAATTCATTTGATATTGCAGTAAATAAATTGAAGAATGTTGTGAAATAGCATCATTTGATTAGGTCCTTTGGTTTGATTTTGATCTCTTTGGAAATTAGCAATTAGGAACAGTAAAGTCTTCTGATATTCACTTCTGAAATTGTTAAGCTGTCATCTTTTGACTGCACTTTATCTCAAACTTCAAAATTCATCTCAGACTCCCCTTTTCCACTACAAAAGACCACTTTGTCATTCCGCATTCCAAGTGTGGGCCAAGATGAAAATAGGAGGATTCTTCAGTGAATTCTAAGTGAAAATGTGATGTTGTGAAACTATGAGGCTGTGTTTAAATAGTTTTCATTGACTTTGTCATCATTGACTTCTTGTGTATTAATTTATAGACTGCTAATTTGATGTTTTGATGCCTATTGTTCTTATTATCCGTGTGTTACTTACACTATTCCCATGATGAATAAACATATAAAAACTTGTTCTTATTGTTATCAGTTACAGGCAATGAAACTCCTAGACTTTTCTGGATATGGAAAAAAAATTGTGTCAACTTGGCCAAAAACAATATAAAAAACAATTGTGCTGCAATGTCACTGAAAAGCAATCTGATGAAGTACAATTTTCATTATAATAGTGATTTATGATAAAAACATTTAAATCAAGCTATATTGTATACATGATGTAAGAATAATCTGAGACATATATAATATGTTATACATGTCCCTGGAATAATATATCAAATATACAACAAACATGTACAAGTCAAAGTGCCAGGTTGCGACACAAAATTTTAGTCCAGTGTGAGCCCTGACATAAAATAGCGTTAAATCTGACATATTGGACATGAGAGTATGTGAATTGGACGTTTGGCATGTGAAGATTTGGGACCAATGGCTTAAGCCGATCAATTCTCAAATAATCAGTACAATAAGGAAGTATAATTGACCTAAAAGTTGTGTTGACAAAGCTATCTTGCATCTACCCTTCCCTTACCTCGCGCACTTTTTCACGTTTCTTCCTGACATCAGGGTCACTGGGCTCACCACCCTGTCCGCCTTCTCCACCAGCATGTTCTGTCTTAATCTCCTTTGCTTTCTTTTTTTCCTCCTCTGCTTTCTTCTTGTCCTCCTCTTCGCGTATTTTTATCATTCTGTCTTTCTCTGAATCAATTTCATCCTTTATCTTAACCGCATCTTTCTTTGATATGTTTAATTTCTTGCCCACTTCGACTACCCGGCCCTCTCGGGCCCTATCATTTTGCATTTTGTTCTGGAATCTTAAAACATCATTGTTTAAATGATTATGATCATCTACATCGTGTCTAATTACCTCTCCTCCTTTTATGCCCCCACGGGGGATCATCATTTCGTTTACACTTCTAATCTTATTTTGAACGTCATTTAGTCTCACCCTATCCCGAAGATCTGGTAAAAAGAAAAACGCACCAAAACACACGAGTCCAAACGTTACAAACACCAGCAGGATTATGTATTTCTCTTTAAGCCTAAGCGTTTTACGGCCTTGTGGTACAGGAACCCCATTGATGAATTTTTGAGAAACGGGTAGCAAGGAGGCCGCCATGTTTGCTACGTTCTCAACCACCGGTGCATATTAGACCATTCATTTTTATTTCGTATCGATTCATGATTTTTGTGTACATGTTATGATAATTGAGAAAGAAATATAGAAGGAAGAAAATTCATTAGTATAATCAATAATCACTAACTATTACCGTAAAATTTATTAACCGTTAATATACACAAGCTCATGAAATTGACCTTGCTTTCAAACTCTCAACAACCCGAAAAAAGTAATGATCACATAATGAATATCAAACGCCCCTTCTAGATATCTAGGTCACCTCATCGATGACGTGTTAACAACTTGTTTTGATTACTGCAAAACAGCTTGGTGACCAAGATCAGTCAGTATGGCAGAAGAAAGTGAAAGTAGGGAGAGTGACGATTATACATTGCGAATTGAAGCACAAGAAGCTTTGAAAGAAGTTTCTTTCGCAGTGTCACATGTTGAAATTTCCACCAAGTTACCTCAAGGAGCCGACTCAGTGCACTTAAACGTCAGGACCAAGGAGGATGATGCTTACTGTATTGAACTCTCTGTTCAGGGTTTCAGGGTAAAGATGCTTACTGTATTACACTCTTTTTCAGGGTAAAGATGCGTACTGTATTGAACTCTCTGTTCATGGGTGCATGATAATGATGCTTACTGTGTTGAGTAAGCTACAGTTTCAATAAAACCAGACCTCCATTCTCCCTCCCCCATTTTTTTTTTTTCTATGTCCACTCGTTGAAGTTGAAGAAAAAAGGGGTGCAAGATTGAAGATCTGGTTTTAATCAGACTGGGTTTTGTGTTTATTGTGTTGAACTCGCTGTTAAGGATGTCATACAAGTTTATTTTATACAGATATACTGTAATATCACAACAGTGGGAGATTCAGCTTCAGGTCCTTCTGTTATTTTTGCTAGCAATGCACATATATCTTTTTACCCATATAACAATCCTCTATTGTTACCTTAGGTCATCAGTCAGACATCCATTAGAAGTGTGGCAAGCAAACTTCACTTTCAGTTTGAAATTTTAAAAGTAAGAAGTGTACATGATTCCGAATCATACCGAGAAGACGAAATGTTCTTTTGCTGTGCACACCCTTCCACCTGTTCTCAGTTTGACTGAGTTTGATTGTTGATTGAGGTGACAAAGTGGAGGATGTGCTTAAAAAATCAATTTGTCAGTCCCTGAACTCTCACTAGTGTCAGTGCAAGCTTTAGAATGATGTAATTGTGTGATACTGTCCACTCAGGGGCTCAGAATAAAGCTGTTAGTAGGCCAGTGTTTATTGTAATGAATATCCAGCTCAGGCCAACCGTAAAGATTCAGATTATTGTAGAAATGTGGTTTGGATTTCATTTATCTCTATGTTCTTAAAAAATATGCAGATTTCAGTTCCAGTGGACTTAACATGATTAAAGGTATTTTTCACTTTTAATGTTAAACATTAAAATTATAAATCATTTAATGTTGACAACCAAAATTTTGACCTACCGAATGCAATGATAAGAGCAATATTTTAGCCTTAACTCTATGTTATATAAACAAAGACTTGGGTCTTGTTTGAGTTTTTTTGTTGTTGTTTTTTTTTGGGGGGGGGGGGGGGGGGGAGAGGTGTTGGTTTATTTTTTTGGGTTTTTTTTGTTTTTAATTTTTTTTTATTTGTTTACAAACAAACCAGTAAAATGTTGATTTTTGTAATTTGAAGCAGCTTAACTTTACACAGTTACAAAATTAACTTTTAGATGACACATTTTACCTAAAGTTTACTTGAAATGTGATATATATATATATATATATATATATATATATATATACTTAGATCAATATCCATTTCATTTGAAATCTTGGTAAATAATAACATACCTCAATCTTTGTTTACAAAACAAATAATAAACTCCCTACAATGAGTTTCTATCATATACTATAATTATTAAGTGAAAATCAAAATTTGGGGGAATCAGTCCCTTTAAAGTTTTTATAACTTTCAAGTTGTCAGAATTTTTTTTTTAAAATTATGATTTTCTATTTCAATGACAGAAAAAAAAGAATTAGATTTACACATTTTTGTTACCAATATCTATGTTAGAAACCTATTTAGAAGTTCTGAGTGAATCAAAATTACATTGTCTTCCCATACAAAAAGTGATGTCTTTATAATGATATATTCAGAAGATTTGAAATCTTTATTTTGATAAAATTTTAAAGTTTGTTTTGATTTTATTAATGATTTTGCTTAAAGTTGGATACAAAACTATCATGATAACACATTTTTACAACAAAATAAAATTTTCAGATTTAGATTTTACTATAAGGTAGTTCCACCCTCATATGGCTTATTGAAATCAATGGTTCAACGTAAAACTTCTTCGTTATATACTAGTTTAATTTAATCAATAAACAAAGAAGATGTTTTTAAAAGATGTCAGACATATGTAAACTGAAGTCTCAGTGTCAGAAAATTGTACAGTATTTATCAGTATTATAAAACTCCATAAAAAGTGGCTATAATAACAACATGTTATTGTTAACAGTGTCAAAAACTTCTACTTTATAAATATAGATCGATTAATAGCAGATATTAGGTAAACCAATGTATAATAGATACAAAAAAGAGAATATGGTATGGCAGGTATTGCTCTTCACAACATTTTTTTATATAGATAATTATTATAGAAAATATATACTTTTTGGTATTAAATAGTTTACAAGTTGTACTATACCCAGTGAATAAAATTTCTGCAAAAGATATATTTCTAACATACAAGAAGTATAATCAAATAAAGATTTTGCAAAAACCTACAATTTATGACATCAGTCACATCACATGAGAGTGGATCTAATTAGACTAGGAATCAGCTGTAGAATGATGTGTATTATTGTGTAGATTCTGTGTTCAGGGTAACTTATGGAACATGCATACAGATAACTAACAGTTAGTACTTTAAAGTCTTAGAAAATGAATCTATCTCTCCAGTCCTAATCACAAGTTAGTATGATTATATGACAAGTCGGCATAATTATCTGTCAGTGATGTTGAAATAATTATCTGTCAGTGACATGTTGACATAATTATCTCTCAGTGACATGTTGATATAATTATCTCTCAATGACATGTTAAAATAATTATCTGCCATTGACATAATTATCTGTCAGTGACATGTTGATGTAATTATCTGTCAGTGACATATTGACATATATTTATCTGTAAATGACATGTTAACATAATTATATGTCCGTGACATGTTGGCATAATTATCTGTCAGTGACATGTTGACATAATTATCTCTAAGTGACATGTAGACATAATTATCTGTCAGTGACATATTGACATAATTATCTGTCAGTGACACATTGATATATTTATCTGTAAGTGACATGTAGACATAATTATCTCTCAGTGACATGTTGACATAATTATCCCTCAGTGGCATGTTGACATAATTATCTGTCAATGACATTTTGGCATAATTATCTGACTAGTCAGTATAATCAGTAGGTCATAACTTTCTTACAAAAATTGAGGCATTCAGATTATTTGCCATATTGAACAGACATACAGACAAAAACAATGACTTCCTTCCCCAAATCAGTTTTGGGGCCAAGGACATCAAAATTTAGCCCCAACTGATGAATAGACATACTCACCAACTGCATGTTTAGTAGTATTGATGTACGATAGATTAAATGTGTATAGAATTTGCTACAACTAAGTGACTGGCACATGAATAATCAATATTGTTTTTAAATTGCAGATTGTTGGGAAAGCGTATGATGTCATTGATGAAACCACCCAAATGAAGCACTATGAGACCATTTATGCTTTATTGGACCAGGTGAGTCCAAAATACAGAAACAGTTTTGGAGACACATTACTGAGGAAACTTGAAAACTTACAGCAGCAAGCAGAGGACAAGGAGCCATCCTGACCCCCCACTGTCCATCTACTGGGTATTGGACTGCTGTATTTGTGCCTTAGAGACAGTGCCCTCAGTGTGATGGCATAATCAATGTGCAATTCAAATTGGTGCCTAGTTACCAGGATTTTTTGTATTAATTTGCTTTTTAGTGCTTCCTTGACAGTTACTTGTTGATTCTTTAGTTGTTGTGAACAATTGGACAAAGGTTGATCAGGTAGACTAGTTTAGCCACTTTAATGACTTACCTTACATGCACCAGTACAAATGTCAACCCTATATGATTAAAATTGTGCTCCTGCTATTGAAGATTAAATGACATGTTTTAGTCGTTAACATCATAACTGATCTAGATTTAGACTTCCTATTCAATAACTGATGAACTCAAGATCAGAGTAAAGATTGAAAAGGTGAACTGATTGATTTCAGGTCACCATGAAGGTCAAAGGTCAAGTTTGCCAACAGAGGGCTTAGGCAAGAAATATTAAAGGATTGGTTTGAGGCAAGAAATATTTGCGATGATGAGGATCTTACAAACCTCATGAATATTTCTAGCATGCAAATAAAAGTTTATTTTATAACGTAGAGTGTTTCACAAACATGTCTTACTAGTTAGATAATCAGCATTAGACTTTATTAAATAGGCATTGTGTGGGGGGAAGGGTGATCACAGAGAACATATTTTGTACTTAATTATTACACCAATATGCACTGTGCCTGTGGACCTTGGTAACAGGCCCTACATCAGCTGTTCCTCGTCTGTGGACCTCACTCAGCATAAATCATAAAACAATTTATCAAATACCAAACTTTTAAAAATTTACTAGCCAAAATAAAAATACAATTCCTGTGATAGACTTGCAAAAAACTTGCCATTCATTATACTAGGGTATTCTTAAATTAAGGGGTTTACGAGACCAGTAGGTGCTTTTTCCCACCAGAGTGTTCAAATGAATCCACCAAGAATCTCACACCAGATTGTTTATTTGCACCCACCTGGAAACTATAGATAGTCCCATATCTTTGTCTTATTGCCCCCCCCCCCCCCTCCCCCTCTTTTATATTGTTTATGATACCATCTATGCATTTTTTGATTTATGTTATTTTTAATCAGTATTATAATTGTATATTAAGATCTGTTCAAGTAGTGGGTATTGTGTTCATAGTTTATACAAGGATATATTTAATGCATGTTTCATTGATGTATGGGACTTTGTTGAAGATCATTTATCAACATTCTCAAAGGTTAAAAACATGTACTCCAATTTTCATTCTAGTTCCACATCCAGAATTTTTAATTGTTGATGGATGTAGAAAATGGTTCTGTGAAGTGCAGGTTAAGTTTATAATTTTCATTTCTGTAGGAATTAGTGTAGGAAAATGGAGATAATTCTGTGAAATATATGACTGAATTTTCACATGAATTTTAAATAACATCAGAGTGTGTGAGAGCTCAAATGTTAATTTTATATTTACAAATGCATTTTGTTTATGTAACACAGTGGCAACGTAATGTATGGGTCTTTTATCATGCGACAGATTTTCATTTGAAATGCTGAAAGTGAATATTAAATTCAAAAAATAAAACTGACGACTTGTGTTATCTGACAACTCACCCTTCAGCCCTCAGTGTGATATTTTTATTTGTTTATATTACAAACTCTATGTTTTTATGACAAGATATCGTCATCATGTGCAGAATGTTGAGTTACATGGTATTAATCTTGATTATCATAAGAAATTTATAATTTTGCTAGTTTTTAATTGAAAATATCTAATTCATGTTTTAAATACTTAACATGTGGTTACCTTGTTGCACAGTAGACTAATTACTGGTAATTCAAACCCCTTTCACCGGTTGTACAGTAGGCAGCTAGTTTTAATTTCCGTCATTGAATGGTAAATACAGATAGTGTTTACAGAGGCACTGAAGTTCTGGGCCAGTTACCATGGTTACTGTGATTTTAATATTTCAAGCAGTTCTGTCAGAACTTCTCGAAGTTATATTCCAGACAATATACTCCCAGAGTAGAATAATATCATATTGATAATTAATGTTTCAAGCCACCAACAATGAAAACTGAGATGTCCAAATTACAAGAATATCGACACTCTGTGAATGTACAAATACAACTATAAGCTTCTTGTATCCATACAAGTGTACATTCTTAGAGATATGCATGAAATTCCTAAGATTTTGTCAATGAAAGTCGCGTAACCGTGGCATTCCAGAACTGATTTAAAATCGTTGAAAAGAATATGCACACTTATGTTGGTAATGGTTACCACATCCTTGTAAGAAAAATGTCATGATTTTGTCGAAAAGGTAACGTCTGTGGAGTTTTCACATTGCAACCTCGTGCAATAAATGTAGGTGAATCTATAATCAGAACACCACTGTAAATAGAAACCTGTAGGACTCCCGCATCTTCGACATGCAGTTTTATCCTTCACATATAAACTTCACACACACCACCACCAAAAAAGAAAGGAAATCATTTTCACATGCAAAATTTATCTGTAATCCTTATTACGATATCTGTCCTTCAAAATTCACATTCAGTCCTAACCTTCAATTTCAAACGAAAAGGAGCTTCCGTGGCAGAGTGGTTAGTGTATCTCGCTCAAAAGCACAAGGCCTCTTGCCTCTAGCTGTCGCGGGTTCGATTCTCGCTCGCACCAATATATGTGAGAAAGTTTGCCAGTTTACTTTCGGAAGGTCGGTGGTCTCTTCCCGGATACATTGTATCTGGGTTCTCTCCTCCACCAGTAAAAACTGGATGCCACCAGATAACTGAAAAAATGTTGCGTGAGGCGGAAAACAACAACCAATCAAACAAAAAGCACATCAACTCTTTTTAATCTATGTGCAATATTGCTTATTAGTTACTTATTAGTAACTCTATTAGTTATGTCGAAGTCCATAATTGACTACATGCACCTTTGCACATACGTTCTGAGTTCTAGGAAATGTTTTAGCATTTTAATTTATTGAAGATGAATTAGAATGTGTCGTAATTGACAGAGTTTCTGAAAAGTTTCATAAAATGAGACCCGAGAACAGTACAGAAAAAGCCCTCTAGTTATGATTTGCTTACCACGATTTTGGGCCTTGTATCATTGTTATGTCGGGACATTTGGGGTTAAGTTGGGTTACAAATTAGAATCAAAATTTTTCATAGGAAAAAAGATCACAAAAACAAAAAATCTATCGAAAATTATACAGCAGCAGGCCCAAAGTGACTCAGGTGTGCGATATGGCCTATGGGTCTTTTGTTCATTATTTTAAAATTTATTTATTTAGTATTGGTATTTGAATATTTCAGTATGATTAAATGTTTTGTTTAGGATCTCGTTAAAACATACAGTAAAGTTATTATAGTTTGGTGAAATTCCCATAGACACAAACTGCCCCTTTACTGGCTGACATGTTTTGTATTCTTCCTTAATTAATTTTCGAATTCTATATCTTGCATGGTAGAAAGAAAAAGTCAAGATAACTAAATGTATTCAATCTCGTAATTCCTATAGAAAATACAAATCAGAGAGATGGGCAAACACGGACCCCTGGTCATACCAGAGGTGGGATCAGGTGTCTAGGAGGAGTAAGCATCCCCTGTCGACCGGTCACACCCGCCGTGGGCCCTATATTCCGATCAGGTAAACGGAGCGATCCGTAGTCAGAATCAGTGTGTCAAGAACGGCCTAACAATTGGTATGAAATACATCAGACAGCATTTGACTTAATGGTAAGTTGCACTGGCAAACTAGATCGTTATAACGACCATAAAATATACGAAACTGTTACTAGTTTACCTATGGTGGCTGATTTGTGCCATTTTACAAATTGTAATCTTTTCTTTATTTCGAGGACAAAAAAAAAGTAATTAACTAATTTTCACCACGAAATAAATGAAAGACGACAATATGAAAAGACAAAATACCGGCGAAAGACGACAAATATAATCCGCAAATTAGCGAGGCCGCTATTTTGTAGTCTTTGAAATCGCACAGCGTCTTGTCGTCTTTACGAGGCAAACTAATAATTAGTAATGTACCATGTGTATTGCATGAAATAAACTCGGAAATATCATTTGACAATTATATAAAAATAGAATGTTACACAAAGAGAGCAAGGTATATATATAAAAGATTTTGAAGAGAAACCATCAAATTATCAGTTGTTGAAGTCGCTAATTAAACAAAGACCATGCGCCGTTTAACACAGGATGAGAGGTTACGTGCCCTTGGCATGCTACAGGTTGGCACAAGACAGGTCGCTGTGGCAAGGGCAATGAATGTTTCCCAGTCTGTTATCAGCAGATTATGGTCAGACATTGTGCCACGGGGTCTGTTCAGGATAGAACACGATCCGGTCGACCAAGGGCAACAACTCAGGTTCAGGACAGATTCATTGCCTCGAGAAATCAGATAAGGTCTCAACTTTAAAGGGATACTGGCTTGGAAGAGGGTGGCCAGACCATCAGGAATCGAATGTACTGATTTCACTTACATGCCCGACGTCCTCGTGTCATTCCCTGTTTCAGGGATCGTCACATTAGGGACCGACTCCAATCGTGTTGTCACCATCAACGCTGGGATAATAACCGATGGAACGACGTGATGTTCTCAAATGAGTCGAGCTTCACTGTGGACTTCCAGGACAGACGCAGGAGGGTTTGGCGCCGACGTAACGAACGTTTCCATGACGTTAACGTCATTAGACATGATCGGTATGGGGGTGGATCTGTAATGGTGTGGGGAGGCATCACTGTTCCCGGCAGAACAGACTTGCATATTGTTGCTGGACGTGTCACAGGGCAGTACCATGGGGACAACCTCTTGGCACCGTTTGCACGTCGTTATGGCCGCCGTTTCACTTTTCAAGATGACAATGCCAGATGTCATAGGGTCAGGATCGTTACAGATTATTTTCAACAGCAGAACATCACTACATTACTATGGCCCGCACTCAGTGCGGACCGTTTCCCCCATCGAGCATGTCTGGAAAAAGCTTGGACAGCGGCTACGCCAACGTCAATATCCAAGAACTTGTTGCAGCATTGCAACAGGAATGGAATAACCTTCTCCAAAATGACCCGGGACGTCTCGTTAGGAGTAAACTACGCCGAATCTGAGCCGAATCTGAGCTTGTCTGGCCAACCGAGGAGATTTACTCTCTACTGACTCTGTTTCACAATGGTGGTAAATTTGCTGTGTGACCCTGCGTTGGTGTCGACCCTTATTCTGGAGCATTCGTTCTGACTGTACACAGGGTTTCGAATAAATTGACAAATGGTTCCTTCATATTTTTCTGTCAGTTGTTTCCTTCCTGACCTCATGAACTCTATTTCATTGTACTTGTAAATCCAACACCCCCTACTTTTTTTTAATAGTATAGCATGCATGACTAGGACAGATATCGTATAATGGGTATTTTCTGCGTTTGTCAAATTTTTCCGGATATCAAAAATCCGCAACAATTACAATCGCAAATATATATATATATATGTGTGTGTGTGTGTGTGTGTGTGTGTGTGTGTGGATAGATAGATATAATGCAACCGCAAAAATTAGAAACGCAGAATATTATTTATTCTGCTATGCAACGTCAGTTTATTCCAGTATTAACCCAAATTACTCAATAAATATACCCGTATGTTGATCTTTACTTCGGATGAACCCCGTGGGGATCCGGGTTAGAATTGGTCCTCAGTACCCCTTGCTTGTCGTAAGAAGCGACTAAATTGGGCGGTCCTTCGGATGAGACTGCAAAAACCGAGGTCCCGTGTCACAGCAGGTGTGACACGTAAAAGATCCCTCCCTGCTCAAAGGTCATAAGCGCCGAGCATAGGCCTAAATTTGTAGCCCTTCACCGGCAATGGTGACGTCTCTATATGAGTGAAAGATTCTCGAGCGGGACGTTAAACAATATTTAATCAATCAATCAATCTTTATTTGATAAACATCGCCATGATTGTATAGAGTATACCGTACATGTAACGTAATTAACCATAAAAAGATGCAAATTGTTGCCACTCTGAATCAAAAATAAAACAAGGAAATTGTTTTATTTGGGTATGACTACACATAAGATAATTTCAGGACATTTCGTTTAAGATGGCTTTCTTGTTCAAAATGAC
This sequence comes from Ostrea denselamellosa, assembly GCA_024699665.1. NCBI lineage: Eukaryota > Metazoa > Mollusca > Bivalvia > Ostreida > Ostreidae > Ostrea > Ostrea denselamellosa. The sequence continues at coordinate 16,036,260 of JAMZEH010000018.1, forward strand.
TATATATATATATATATTTGTTATGTGATCTTTTCGGTAAATTTTGGCTACATTTTAGATATTAATCAAACACTTCATATGTTGGTGTTATAAGTGAAGAAAAAGGTGCAACATGGCATGTTAAATTATTTTGATATTTTATATAGGCAAGGTGTTGGTTGTAATGAATAATAAATGTGCTGACGAGCAGCATTCGTGTTTCATATATTCTTAGTATTTATTCATTAAGCATTTAATTAATTTATATTCGGATGAATGATGTGAAGGAGAATGTAACATATATTTCCAATATATATATATTATATATATATATATATATATATATATATTGGGTGGGAGATTGATATATATATATATATATATATATATATATATATATATATATATATATATATATATATAAAAAGCACTAAGGATGACTAAACGACACGAACAATCAAAATTGTCAAATTTTCGGGACACCCAGTCCCTTCTTCAGGACAAACTACAGATATATTACATTAAGAAAACATAAAAGAAAAAATAGCACTAAATCTAAAACTACAAATAAAACGAAACTAAACTTTCAAAAAACTACATTTTGGAGTTGATTAGAGAACAGTTTAATGATAAGGTTTATATGTCCGGTCAGTCGGGTGTACTGAGTATGACTGTCCGATTCACACCTAATACGGCTAATTAGGCTAATTTAAAATCCATGTTCGAACTAATAACTAGAGAATTAGAACAAAGGGTGTTAACTCGTACGGGATTGGGGTTGATTAAGCTGATTATGGTAAAGAACATGAATTTTAAAATATGGAATTTAAAATTTAAAAAGGGGGAGGGGAAAAATTAGAAGGCTTAAAAGGGAATCAAAGAAAGAAACAAACACTAAAAAAAGGCTGACAGTGTTACAACTTTTATGGAGAAACAGGTGATGGCTTATGAGGCGTTCATCTTAAGGAAGTCATTTTGTTTGTTCAAGCCATTTGGTCTGAATGATTTGAGTCTGTGCATCCAGAACTTTTCCTTGCTCTTCCTCTCTGAGTCCGTCCAATGGGGGTTATGGTCAATAACAACGACTGTCATGTCCTCCCATCTGTGACCAGCTAGATTAAAATGTTCCCCGACGGGTTCTTTTAGTTTTTTGGTCTTGATGGTGGAACGGTGGTTGTTGATTCTTCTTCTGAGGTCACCTGTTTCACCTACATATTGCTTAGAACAAACTTTGCAACTGATGAGATAAATGCAGTTGTCTGTGCGGCAAGACGTATTCCCAAAGATTTTATAGGTGCGTCCTGTAATGGGGCTTATGAAGCTGTCTGTGTCAGAGCTGTGCTTGCACATGAGGCATCTGGCATCTGAACAAGTTTTGAAGCCACCATTGGGTAATGGGTTGTCTAGTCTTGCTCTGACCACCATATCCTTCAAGTTCCTTGGGCGTTTAAATGCAGCCATTGGTGGATTCTTGAAAAGCTCCGCCATCCTTTCATTAGCATAAAGAATCGGCAGGTTTTCCTTGAGAATGGTGTTAAGGTTCTTGAGGACAGGATGGTATGTCGTGACAAGTGGAACCCTATTACTGTCTTTCTTTTCGTTGTATTGCAATAAGGTTGTCCTGTCTTTTTTTGAGACCTCATGAAATGCAGTTTGAACTGTGTGGGCTTTATAGCCACGATTACACAAGTGCGTTTTCAATATCTTGCTCTGTTCTTCAAAAAGTTCATCCGAGGAACATATCCGTCTTATTCTCGTGGATAATCCCTTAGGAACCCCTCTAAATGTATGGGGAGGGTGACAGCTAGATGGCTTAAGATACAAGTGAGAATCCGTGGGTTTAGTGTGGAGACTGAACTTGATGTTGCCCTCTTCCAAAGTTGACGTAGTGTCCAAAAAGATGTTTTTGGAACTTGAAATGTCCACCGTAAACTTGATGGAATTGTGGAATGAATTGGCAAAGTGAATGAAGTCATTCAGACAGTCTCGATTTTCGACCCATTTCATCTCAATGTCGTCTATGAACCGCAACCAACTTAGAGGCTTGTAAGGAGCGCTTGATAAAAGATTGCGTTCTAGTTTCCCCATAAAAATGTTGGCATAAGAGGGTGCCATTTTTGTGCCCATTGCAGTGCCACTTATCTGTAGATAGTGATTGCCATTAAACATGAAGTTATTTAACCTGAGAACATGTTCAAGGAGTTTGACAAGAGATTCCGTGGAAGGCATCTGTATTGTTCTACTGTCCCAGACTTCCCTGCAAGCTTCGATACCTTCATTGTGGGGGATGTTAGTGTATAATGATGTTACATCCATGGTGACAAGAAGAGTATCGTCTGGTAAGCCAGAGGAAGGCGTTTTGTTCAGGTAGTCAGTAGTGTCCTTGAGGTATGATGGTAAGTCTTCTACATGTGGACGGAGATGCAAGTCTAAAAATTCTGATATTTTCTCCGTGGGATGACCGATGGCACTGATGATAGGTCGTCCAGGCATTCCTTCTTTGTGGATCTTAGGGAGCAGATAAAATTGTCCAGGCTTACAATTTGTTGGTTTGAGTGTCTCATAAACGTTAACACCGATTTCTTCATCTTCATACATTTTATCTAGGGTTTCGGTGATGAGTGCTGAGAAATCCGAAGTGGGATCAGAATCTAGTTTCTTATAGAAACGTTCATCTGTCAACTGTCGCTCGGCCTCAGCTAAATACGTTTGTTTGTCCAAAACAACAACTGTAGAGCCTTTGTCTGCTTTCTTTATAACGATGTCGTCCCTATTCTTAAGGTTTTGTAGGGCGGATCGCTCTTCCTTGGAGATATTATCCGGGATTTTGTGTTGATTGGCAAGCAACTTTTCAATGTCGGACTCAACAGCATCGATGTACGACTCAAGTGCTCCACATTTACCAGGTGCTGGTGCTTGCCGCACAGACAACTGCATTTATCTCATCAGTTGCAAAGTTTGTTCTAAGCAATATGTAGGTGAAACAGGTGACCTCAGAAGAAGAATCAACAACCACCGTTCCACCATCAAGACCAAAAAACTAAAAGAACCCGTCGGGGAACATTTTAATCTAGCTGGTCACAGATGGGAGGACATGACAGTCGTTGTTATTGACCATAACCCCCATTGGACGGACTCAGAGAGGAAGAGCAAGGAAAAGTTCTGGATGCACAGACTCAAATCATTCAGACCAAATGGCTTGAACAAACAAAATGACTTCCTTAAGATGAACGCCTCATAAGCCATCACCTGTTTCTCCATAAAAGTTGTAACACTGTCAGCCTTTTTTTAGTGTTTGTTTCTTTCTTTGATTCCCTTTTAAGCCTTCTATTTTTCCCCTCCCCCTTTTTAAATTTTAAATTCCATATTTTAAAATTCATGTTCTTTACCATAATCAGCTTAATCAACCCCAATCCCGTACGAGTTAACACCCTTTGTTCTAATTCTCTAGTTATTAGTTCGAACATGGATTTTAAATTAGCCTAATTAGCCGTATTAGGTGTGAATCGGACAGTCATACTCAGTACACCCGACTGACCGGACATATAAACCTTATCATTAAACTGTTCTCTAATCAACTCCAAAATGTAGTTTTTTGAAAGTTTAGTTTCGTTTTATTTGTAGTTTTAGATTTAGTGCTATTTTTTCTTTTATGTTTTCTTAATGTAATATATCTGTAGTTTGTCCTGAAGAAGGGACTGGGTGTCCCGAAAATTTGACAATTTTGATTGTTCGTGTCGTTTAGTCATCCTTAGTGCTTTTTATATTCGATTTCGTGACTAAGTATCTACTCGTTAGATCCGACACTTTAGGATTTCTAGTGTTGTTGGTTTCCTAGTGCTTTTATATATATATATATATATATATATATATATATATATATATATATATATTTGGGGGGTGGGGGATTGAGATATATATATATTTGGGGGGTGGGGGATTGAGATATATATATATTTGGGGGTGGGGGATTGAGATATATATATATATTTGGGGGGGTGGGGGATTGAGATATATATATATATATATATATATATATATATATATTTGGGGGTGGGGGATTGATATATATATATATATATATATATATATATATAGTCAGTTTCTTGATAACTTCCAATATTTGCAAGTTACGCTAAGGGGGATTTGTCTAAGGTCACAGTACTTTATCTACACTGGCTGGTTCCTGTATGTACGAGATTTTCTAACCGTAATGTGGCTGACGAAAAGCTGAACAAAAACTACATGAAAATACAAATGCGGGGGCACAGATAGGTAAAATTAGGCCAAGGATGGAATAACTGTTAAACAGTTTGACTATAACTAGAGGCCCATGAGCCACATCGCTCATAGTCACCTTGGACAATATTAAACTTTTTCCCTTTATATTCGCATGTAAAACTTTGATCCCCGTTTGTGGCCTCATCTTACTCCCGGGGGGTATGATTTTAACAAACTTGAATCTGCACTATGTCAGAAAGCTGCCATGTACGGTTGAACACTTCTGGCTTAGTGGTTCTTGAGAAAAAGATTTTTAAATATTGTTTCCTATACTTTCCTATACTTTCGCATATAAAATTTGATCCCCTAATGTGGGCTTACCCTGTCTCGGGGGAAGGGTGGGGTGAGGGCATAAGTTAACATACTTGAGCCTGCACTATGTCAGAAAGCTTCAATGTAAATTTCAACTTTACTGGCCCAGTAGTTTTTGAGAAGATTTTTAAATGATCACACTCTAGTTTTGCAATTGAACAAACTTGAATTTCCTTCACCCAAAGATGATTTGTACTAAGTTCAATTGACATTGACCAGCTGGTTCTGTAGAAGATTTTCAAAATTTGTCAGTGTTGTTTTACTATGTTGCTATTATTTCTCTTGGAGAAGGACGTTGTCCTTCATTTGACCAAACTTGAATCTCCTTCACCCAAGGATGCTTTTTACCAAGTTTAATTGAAATTGGCCCATTGGTTCTGTAGAAGAAGATGAAAATGTGAAAAGATTACGACGGCGCTGAAGACATCGACGCCGACAACAACAACGATGACGGACAACGGAATGTTTTGATCAAAAAAGTTCACTTGAGCACTCGGCTCAGGTGAGTTAAAACTCATATAACAACTTTCATATGATATTTTGGTAAATCTAAACACTCGAATGACCAACCAAAGGCAGATAATCTGATGAAATCTATTAAAGATGCTGCAGCTATGTCAGAAAAAGACAGTAAGCTTGAATTAAAGGGACTGATTCATTATCCCCCCCCCTCCCGATAAGACAGTGAGCTTGAATTAAAGAGACTGATTCATTATACCCCCCTCCCGATAAGACAGTGAGCTTGAATTAAAGAGACTGATTCACTATTTCCCCCTAAAATTTCGTTTTCCACTTCTGATCATCAGAATATACTGTCTGATGTGATTAAAAGGTTTCACAAAAATTAAGATTATACGATATGACAAAAGCTCATTACAGAGAGTCCATTATTTGTTTTGTAAACAAAGATTGAGGTATGTTATTGTTTACCAAGTTTTCAAAATGTAAGATTATTGATGTAAGTTTGTTATATAAATCACATTTCAAGTATTCTTTAGGTAAAATGTACCATTTAAAAGTCAAAGACTGCAAAATTAAAATGCTTTAAATTACATTTACATTTGACTGGTTTGTTTGTAAACACAAACTCGAATCTTTGTTTACATAACACAGAGTTAAGTCTAGACTATTGCTCTTATCCTTGCATTCAGAAGGTCGAAAATTTGAAAAATAAAATATATATATATTTTTTTTTTTTTCGAAAGTCGTGGGTCAGTCCCATTAAAAGTAATACCAAATGTATTGATGATTAAGGATCTCTCTCCCGATCTCTCTCGTCTGTTGACAGAATGACTACATTTTTTGTCTTGGTAAATTTTATAGTAATGTTTCTTTTTATTTCCGGAAAATGTTCGTCCGCAACGGTATTTTGTTGTTTATATTATCGCTCATGAATACTAATGTTTATGATGCAGGGTGTGCCCGTTTGCATGAAAACGGCACTTACAATATTACCTTTCTCAGGATAAAAAAAATAATTACATTTGCAAAGTTTGCAAATAGACAAAACAGCACATTATCGAAGATAAATTAACTAAGGCTATTGTTATAATAGTGACTGTCAAATACTTAAAATGGCCAGTGAGTCATTCATATAAATAGATGTATGATATTTAACTGCATGACTTCCGGGTTGCAGTAAATCTGTTTAAGGTATCACACCGGTAATTATTTTCACTATATAATACTATAGACTTTGACATATTTACATTAAACCACAAAATGTCGAACAGTGAAACAGACGGATCCTCAAATGATTTAGTTGTGTTGTCTCTTACTATTGCTAATGTCGGAGTGAAAAAAAATTTCCGAGGAGATAGAAAAATACGAAAAGAAGGTATAGCCACTTTAATGGAGGACAAGAGACCAACTATAATTCTTTTTCAGGAATTTCCTTGGAAGGATTTATCCTGGGCACCTCGCGATGTCAAAAGAAATTATGGATATGTGAGACACGATCACGCTAGTATTGCTTACGACTGGAATGATGTTATTGTCATCAACCCGACCACAGAGGCTTACAAACTGAAAGAACGCATGGCACAGGATGGTGATATACCCATGAATTTGGAATTTTTTCCACGAATGTGTATTAGGATTATTAAAACGAAAGGAGCTCCTGAAATGGAATTAATTTGCATTTCTTGGCATGGAAGATGGAAGACAAACGGTACAACTAAATGGACACAGCTGAAATTTGAATTGAAGTGTACCCTGAAATTTGTTCAAGTTTTCTCAAAAATGAAGAAACTGCCAGTGATCATTGCCGGAGATTTCAATCTTCCTTACAAACACGCTAAAGAAGTTGTACAAAACCCCTTTGTTATTTACAAATATGAGGGACTGAGGCGAGACCAAAATAAGTTGATTGATTTTTACATTGGAACTTCATCGTTGCAACTAAGTGGTTTTGAAGCCATCGATTGGGATGAACTGGGATGCAAAGACAGTCCTACTAAAGCTTTTGACCATGATCCAGTGACTGCTGTTCTTGTCATGCCCTAACTATGACGTCATAACAGTATCAATGGAGCGAGGGGAAAAAAACAAGTGCACTCGCGGAAGAAATATTACCCTTTGGACATATACAATTCAGTTAATGATATATTAGAGGAAAATCATTGTAAAGTACTATACAACCCTGCCAATGTAGTTCATGCTAGAAAGTTATGTGAATTTTTACATTATTGCTTTCAATTGCGCAATAAAAGCAAAGCGCTGTAATTATACTAATGTTATTTGTATATACATGTGTGTGTGTGTGTGTGTTTGTGTGTGTGATTGATTGTTTGTTTGTTTTACGTCCCGTCGAGAATTTTTCACTCATATTGAGACGTCACCAGCTGCAGGTGAAGTACCACAAATTTAGACCTATGCTTAGCGCTCAGGGCCATAGCAGTGAGGGTTCTTTAACGTGCCAACGCCTACCGTGACACGGGACCTCCATTTTTAAGGTCATATCCAAAAGACCCGTGAGTCTCACTTTTAAATGCCGAGCGTTTGGCGAAGGAGCAATCACTACCTATTTTTCGTCTTAGGTTTGACGCGGCCATGGCACGAGCGGGGCTCGAACTCACGACCTCCCGGTTACGAAGCGAACGCTCTAACCACTGAGCTACCGCGACCGGTTGTGTGTGTGTGTGTGTGTGATTACATGTGTATATCATTATATATCTCATATTTTTGTAACATAAACATGTTAACATGTTTGGTGGATCATTTAAATACCTGAATTATCAAAAAGTGAATGTTCATGAAGGAGATGACAAAAATATTACAATCCAAAGGTCGAGAACGTAATGTTTATTATTCCGCTTGAGACATTAATGAAAGCTAATCACGTGACGCCCTGAAGCTTTCCAAAACTTCCGCCAGAGTTCGTTTGCAATCGAAACATCACTCGGCCCTTCCCGGAATCTCTGGAAAAGACCGAGTGATATTCCTATCGAGTTGGTTTGTTCACACATTTAGGCATTATGGGATATAAATTTTCCAGGAAGTACAAAGCCGCGTGCACTGAAATTCGAAGTTTTTCGTGAATATCTTAAAGAACTCTGTGTTTGTATTAGATATCTAAGTAATATACAACTATAAATATGATGAGGAATGATATTGGGTATCTTCATATGCCATCAACTTCGAATTTCATGGTACCTTAAATCAAAAGATATAAGTAGCTGATTTCCTTAAGCGTGATATCTGAAAGTTGATGGCATACGAAAATCGGCAAGAAATTTAGTACAGTTTCTGGGGTTAGTCTAATAATCATCTGAAATATACTAGTAAATTCTTTAAAATGTTTGATTTTACATTTAAAGTACATGTTCATTGATTGATATTTATGATTATAAAATTGAATAATCAGTTATCAACTTTATTGTTGTATTAGGAAAACACGAAGTGCAAGCGAAATGTTTTCATAAGGAGTTTAATTACATATAAAGCTATATATCGCAGAATAATGACCGCGTCATTCCTTTGATCTTTGCAATAACCGTGGTAGAATTTCTAACAATGACTGGCAATGCATTCGGACTCTCCTACAGAGACTGACGCTCTCTCATCATTACATGTCCAAGTATTTAATCATCCTGACTTGACTCCTTTGGCACTCGACCACAAACAAATTGTCTCTAGAGTCCACACATAAACCCCATGGACAAATCAGATCTACATCCTCAATATAACGGAGAAACTGTCCATCTTGATTTAGAACGTGAATACGATTGCCGTTCACGTCAGCAGTGAGGATACGGGACTGACTGTCTGTCGCGATTCCAACTGGAGAAAATTTTTTCTTCTTTGTTGCCAAGTGATGACCAGTGTATTTAAATCTCAGTTTACCGGCCCGGTTGACCACCACTACTGCTCGAGCTCTGCTGTCAGATACACAGATGTCCAGATTTGTGTTCTCGCATATGTATTTACTGTACTCAGTGAAACTGTTCGCTGAATACAAAGGTTTTCGAGCATTGTCATACTGAATGATTTGTGTTTCAGCTAACGCATGATAACGCACAACTCGCGAGTCTGAGTCTTTCTTGTTATTATCCATGGTAACCAAAAGGTCACCAGAAGATGCAATGCAGATATTGTACGGTGTCCAATGTCGAAGTCGGATCACTTCCTGTATTTGTTTAGTGCTATTATCTACTATATTTATGGTTTTTAAGTCACGGTCACAATAAACTAGATCACCACGACTGGTCACTGCTATATCAAAAGGCATGTGCCCTGACTTCGTTTGGATCGTTTTCACTAATGATTTCTTCAGATCGTAGAGCTTCAATATATTATCCTCACCACTCACCCAGATATTTTCATCATTGACACAAGCGACACTGTGAAGGTTAGGGAGGGTTGTATTGATTGTTGTGACGAGTCTTGGTTTGTCCAGGAGGACTGGCAGAGCCGCATTCGTCTGTTGTGTCTGCAACGCCACCTTGTGGTCAGTTGTAATAGACAGTGGGGTCAGTAAACCAAAAATCTGACAAACAAATTTTTCATCTATGTTGTTGGGGGTAAACGTTGGCAATGAGAATTTAAGTACTTTTCCTGGCAGTTTCCTAAACTTCTCATTGCTGGAATTGTAAGCGGAAGTAATGGCAACATTGTTGGAATTAAGCATTTCTTTCAAATGAAGAATCTTTTGCTCCAATTCAGAGACTAATTGCTTTAGTTCTTCTTCCTGATCGTTCAGAGCTGTGAAGTGTCTGCATCTCATTTCGCTGATGTCAGACTTTTGTTTGTTCACACGGATGTCGATTTCTCTGTGCCAGACATCTCCTTGTGTGGACACGTCCGTCATTAGTTGCTCGTAGTGATCTTCCAGAATTGATTTCTGTTCATGAATTTCCGATACCCTTTCTTTAAAATGCGGATAGAAAGTGTTTTCCAATTCCTGTAAATCTTTTTGTATTTTCTCTCTCTTATCATTGAAGGTTCTTAGCTCTGACGCAATGTCACTGTAATTGGGATACAGGTACGTTTCCCCCGTGTCTTTCGCTGCGTCATTTTGCCGTCCGTCTGGGATCTCTGAGATGCCAAAAGATCTGTGCTCTTTATGTTTGTCGGAAGAACAGAGAGCACATATAGGAATATCGCAGGTTATACACCGACGGTGACATGGTTGGCCTACATGTGTTTGACAGTTTGGATAATCTGATCTGCATCCACATTGTTGGAAAGGAGCTACTTTGTGTTTTTTGGATAAATTAGACAGGTGCTCCCCGACACACGCTTTGCAGAGATTGACCTCACAAAGGTCACAGCGACTCTGTGTTACACCACTCTCACATACATCACAACGCAAAGCATCCTGGGCCATTTGTTTGATATCCATATCCCCTTTGAATAAGGAATAATGATGAGTCATTAATAAGTTATGTTTGGTCAATGATAAATTATACTGGGTCAATAATAAATTATACTGGGTCAATGATAAAGTATACTGGGTCAATAATAAAGTATACTGGGTCAATAATAAATACATGATCAATACGCTGTAATACATGCAATACAGAATTTATATTATCATATGGAACACCATATCAACATACACATGCACAGAAATGATGTAGTAATTATGTAGACACCTGTAATCGTATTATCGCAGCGACTCGATAAGGCGATGTAATACGCAACACAATTGACAACAGCCCTGTATACTGATCAGGTAAACGGAGTAATCCGAAGTCAGGGCGTAAAGAACAGCCGGGCGCCTCAGATAGCATTCAACTTAACGACAGCTATATCTGAAAATTAAATGTACTTGTAAATTAGATTGTTATAACGACCATAGAATATGCGAAATGCTGACTTTAAACGATATTGTTGAAACCCCTGTCACATCGACTTATTTGCCAGCAGCCTGTCTCGATTCAAATATTGATCATCCACAGAACTTTCTTTCACATATTGAATGAACACCGTACTGGGGTGTAACGGAAGCAAATGAGGTGTACTGGTCGAAGGCAGGGAGGGACAGAAAACCCTTGGCTAGCGAAGATGGGGGGGGGGGGGGGAGGTCTGGGGGCACAAGGGACAAACTCTCGGAAGCTCCTAGGTCGTATATTTTCTGTGCATGAAAACAAGGCTTCTTGTCGATTTTCTAAAAGATTTCACGGGATTATTTCCTATGCATACGAGCACAGACGCTTACAATGACACGACTGAACATTAGCTTGCCTGTGGCAAGATCAACACAATATCCAAAAATAAACTCCATTATCGTTTATTTGGAGTTCACTGGGATATATGGAGTCAACCTATCAACGAAAATGAGCACTGTGGATGAATAAAACGTTTCTGTATCTAAATGCTCAGTTGAAGGCCACTAAATTGAACAGATATGTTTGGACGTTTGAAATATTCTGTGTTTGCTTTATTATAAATAACGTTTATTTTTGTCCGTCTTGACCTGTTTCCTTTTCCAATCGTTCAAGCATGGCGACAAGGTCAAATGATTTTCACCTGTAAGGTTTATGTTTGTATAACTTACAAATCTTACTTAGAAGTATTTATATTAAGAAGAACACAGAAAACTTGCTATACAGGACATGGATTTGGCAAACATTGCAGTAAAAAAATATACAACGCCTACAACCTTCATATCCCTATATTTAAAAAAAAAAACCAAAAAAAAAACAACAACAAAAAATTCTGGAATTCGTAAATTTCTTGATTGTTTGAATTCATTCAGTTAAAGTTTCCCGGATTAAACTTCCAGTGAAGAATAATTACGTAGAATGGTTGGTTTCTCTGGAGAATCTCACTCGTATGGAGACATCACCACTGTTGATAAAAGGCTGCAAAATTTACGCCTATGCTCGGCGCTTATGGCCTTTAAGCAGGGAGGGGTCTTGATTGTTCCAAACCTGCCTCGGATTTTGCGATCTCATCCGAAAGACCGCCCCATTTAGTCGTCTCTTACGACAAGCAAGGGATAACAGGGACCTGTTCTAGCCCGGACCCCACGGACTGTTACGTAGAATGGGCCGTATTTCAAATGACGTAAATATTAATTGTACTTTACTAACTTGATACGTCATAAAATCTCCCAACTAGTTATCAAATGAGACATTGATAGTGCAGCTCATTAGAATATATTTTGATAAACTTGAAGATGAAGATCAGGATCAGTGCTCAATTATAAAAAAAGAGAGAGAGAGAGAGAGAGAGAGAGAGAGAGAGAGAGAGAGAGAGAGAGAACAGGCAAGCACTAATCCTTGGAAACTCAAGAGGTGGAATCATGTGCCTAAGAGTTAGCATCCCTTGTTAACCGGTCACACCCACCGTGAGCACTCTATCTCGATCAGGTAAACGGAGTAATTTATACTCAAAATATTAAATTCCTTCACAGAATCTACGCTCAATTGAATTTATTTAAAGATCACAATAAATTCTGCATAATTTAAAAGCAAAGCAAACTCATAATTTGAACAGAAATTTATCAGACATCTAAATCTTCAAGTGAATATAGGAGCACTTTTGAGAACTGGAAATATTTTCAAATAATTAACAACACACTAATAATCAAATATTTGAAGTTAGTTACCTATAAAGTGGTGTATTCATTTCAACAATTGGCTGTGCGACACAGAAAGATATGGTTGTGACATCAGACACACGGTGTGCCTTTCTGTTCTGAATACAGTATTTATAACCTAACAGTATTGTGTGTGTTATCTATCCATTGTACTGTATGCTAAATAAACACGTGTCTAGATACTATCATCACTCTTTATGCTGGTGTGTGTGTGTATATATATATATATATATATAGATATAGATATAGATATCCGTTATTTACACACCACTTTATCCTTTCGTCAACTTACGAATATTTTATTAGTCTTCTGAAATGCCATTTACTTCTTCAACTAAAGAATGACGTGTATTATTCATGAATTTACTTGTTGTCCATATTTTTGAAGTCTTTCAGTGTTGACAAATGGTATGAACTAAAACCCATACTTGTTCTGTGTGCCTAGTACCTATAGACTGAGGGCCGCATGTAATAGAATTATCTTGCAAGATTCTGGTACAGAAGACAAATGACAAATCCAGCTGGCTTATTCATACCAAATAAACTATCTGATAAATTAATACTTTTATTATTTGTTATAAACTGAGTAGTTTTAATACAGATTGTTTATACGCATTAAGCGTCTCTTTGTTATCTCCCTTGTCTTTTAAGTCACAGAAAGCAGTTTTGTATTGCTGCACGTCAGTGTTATTCTCCACTACAGAAACATCTGGATCCATCACCTTTTCTTCCTGCCCACTATTAATCTACAAACAAAAACAGAATCTGACTAATTCAATATCCCTTATTGCCTCATCCAATAAACTGTTGAAGTACAGTCACTAAGTCTATATGTGTATTTTAATGTGGTACATATATATGTTAACTGGACAAAAAAAGTTAAGATCATGGGCATTTTGGTTTGATCAAGTTTTTGGGAATTTTTTTTAGTGAAATACCATATATACATGGATTGAGAAACATTTTGTAACTTGAATCCTGTTCACTGTATGCTTCTTCATTATTTCAATAAAAATATGGTACACTTTAGGCAGCCAATCCGACAGCAGGCATCACTACCTTATTGATAAAGTGAACAGCGACTGAACGTGACTTAAGTAAAGGTATGCTACCACAAAGACATCAATTACAGGCAAGTGAGTGCAATCAAGCAATCGGAATGCTTCAGGCTGGAAAAACCCAGCGAGATGTTGCTATCTAGTTTGTTGTGTCCCAGAGTGTCATCTCTAGACTCTGGACACGATTTCAGGGGACTGGTACAGTCAATGAAAGGCCTAGGAGTGACAGACCCCATGCCACAACGCAACGCCAAGACCGGTACATCGTAATGTTGGCCCAGAGACAGCGTTTTCAAACTGCTCCTAGACTGACTCATCAGTTTAAGGTTGCCACAGGCCTGCATATTACGTCCCAGACTTTGCAAAACAGATTTCATGCTACTAATCTCAGGGCTTACAGGCCAGTAGTCTGTCCTAGACTTCTTCTACGCCATCGACAAGCACACTTGAAATTTGCACGTCAACATGTGAATTGGGGTAGACAACGTTCGGAACTGGTACTGTTCACAGATGAGTCCTGATTCTCTCTGGACTTCCATGATGGTCGTAACCATGTGTGAAGACAGACCAGACAGAGATACAGGCAGACATTGGTGGCTGAGCACAATCTGTCTGAGGGTGGCTCTGTGATGATTTGAGATCACTCCGGCGGGTCACACTGACCACTCCGGCGGGTCGCACTGATATGATATTCATCAAGAACGTTGCACTGACTGCTATCTGACACAAGTATGAAATTCTTCAGCCAGTCGTCAGGTTGTTTGCAGGTGCAATCAGGCCAAATTTCATTTTGATGGATAATAACGCCTGTCCCCACCATGCTCATGTGGTTCAGTTGTATCTGCAGAGGAAAACTATTGAGCATATGGAGTGGCCTGTTGTCTCACTGGACTTGAATCCCATCAAGCATGTGTGGGATCAACTTCAGCATCAACTTTCACAGCGTCCAAACCAACCACAGACATTGGATGACCTTGAAAACGCGCTGAGAGAGGAATAAAACAATCTCCCACAACAAAACATTGTGAATCTCATAATGCGTATGCAACGCCCATGCCAGGCTGTTCTGAGAGCAACAGAGGTCACACCGAGTATTGATGAAACTGTGAGTCAATTTTGGACATGTTCTGTAAAGTGTAAGTTGTCTTACATGCCAGGTGTCTTCATGTCATTCAGTGACATGTTGCTTTGTGCACTATGATCCAAAAAATCAATAAATGAAATCAAAATTTCTTATCAAATATTGATGAAATGTGAGATCAGCATTTGTGTTTCATATATTCTGCCATGTACATACAAAGGGTTTAGTTTTAATTAACGAATAGTTCATGATCTCTAACTTATTTTGTCCAGTGAAGCTTGAATGTTCCTATATAGTCTGTATTTTAGTGTGGTGGATCTAACTTGAATGTTCCTAAAATAAAGTCTGTGTTTCAGTGTGGTGGATCCAGCTATTCACCTGTTGAATTTTGCTCTTTAGGTGGAGGATCTTATTTCTGGACTGTGTCTTGTCCCACTGATATACTACCCAGTCTGATTCCTCCATCTCATCCTCCCAGGGCTCTGTCACCTTCAACATAAAGCAGAATTAGTCAATATCACATAGTAACACATATCACACATCTACAATACAAAGCAGAATCAGTCAATATCACATAATAATACATATCACACATTTATATATATAGTTGCAGATTTGTAGCTCTCTGAGAAAATGTTGCGACAGATTAGAGAGCTACAGATCTACCCCTTATATTATAAACATCTTCGATTTACAGATAAAATGTGCATGGTTCAGATCTTATACATGTATCACTGTATTTTTGCATCACTGTCTCGTAAATCTAATTACGGAATTAAACTAATTTTGACCTATGTATATAATGTAACTTGGTGCAGTTTACGCTTTATAATCTGCAAAGCGAATTATAATAAATGTAAACTTAACCAAGTTTGATTATGTTGTATAACATAGGTCAAAATTAGCTTCCTTCCTTATAATTGAATTTAAAAAGACAAAACTGTATTGTACATGTCTTAGATTATAATTTAAATGTAAAATAGAAAATGCTTGCATCACGCAATGATTCGCTTAGCAACAAACCGACAGAGAATCGAATGTGAAAGAAGCCATCTTAGTCCCTCGCATAATTGGGACATGTATTTTGTTCATGAAGTTTGAAAACGTAAGGTGAAGTTTGCAACAAATCTTAATTACAGAAAATGTGCGTGGGCTACATATGAAGGCCTAATGTTTACTTTGCAGCCGAAGATCAACTTTGGAGTCGCTCTGACAGAAAGCGAAAGTTTAGCTCTGGCACACACAAAATACATAATATAAAAAAAAACAACAGAAAATGCAGTACAATTTCTGATTTAAACATTTTTGATTTTGCAAGACATGATGTGCCCTCCCCCCACCCCTGAGTAAAATTATATTTATAATGCAACTGCAAACTTTGCACATACTATATACCATTATTTCACATATGACATCGTTGTGTCACAACTGGTATAGAATTTTTATCGTTAATTAGTCTTTTGTGTAATTTTACTTGTAAGAAAATAAACATCTTGTTTGACATCATAAAAAAAATGTGTATTTAAACAAAATGTATTTTATTGTGCACGTTTAATTCCACTGATTTTCAATTCATAGAGGTCTTACTACTTAACAGAGCTATAACTGTAAAAGTAGTGCTGTCTTTGTTGTCAAGGGGCGTCTCCTCATACGAAGTTACATTATACAATATAAACTAATTTTTTTTCAGTGTGCTCAGCCAATCAAATTGCATGTTACAAATAAAATTAAATTATGATAAAAAAAAAATAAAAATCCCCATGTGACCCAAAAACTCGCACCTTCAAATAATTTTGCTTGTTGACATAGCCATGTTAGGTAGCCAGTCAATTCAAACCCTCTTGCTATTTGTATCTACATGTATTCATAATATTCAATATAAGTATGTACTTGTGTGGAGGTATTAGATACATGGCCTTCCTACTAGCTTGGGCTAGTGGGTTAACCCTTTAGCATGATCGGTAGAGCACTGGGTTGTTGTGCCATAGGTCCCGGGTTCGAATCTCAGCAGAGGCACTAACCAGTCTCTGTTACATTCAGTCTTCATTTATTTTAAACATGAATAATCAAATATTTTAAACATGAATAATCAAATATATATGTGTGTGTGTAAAATAATTCGTATGAGTTATTGTTTGCATTAGTGAAGTGCTGGGGACAAACAATTTTGATTCATTGTAAATGTTTAAATGTTATATTTGTGACTGTGCAAAATTAAGAAGCTTTATATTATAAAATTAACAATTCACTGGTTCGATTGTAAACATAAAAATGATTCATGTCTTTGTTTACATAACACAGAGTTAACACATATCCTTGTATTTAGAAGGTCCAAAATTTAGTTGTCAACTTTAAATGAGTTTGTATCAAAAATGAACAATATCTTTTAATCAAAAAATGTGAACCAGTCCATTTAAAATAACAAGGAATGAAAATCACTTCACTGTAAGCATGAATTCATTATAACCATATTTTACGGTAATTGTGTTTTATTATAAGTGTGAATTCATTATAACCGTATTTTACGGTAACTGTGTTTTACTGTAAGTGTGAATTCATTATAAACGTATTTTACAGTAACTGTGTTTTACTGTAAGCGTGAATTCATTATAACCGTATTTTACTGTAACTGTGTTTTGCTGTAAGCGTGAATTCATTATAACCGTATTTTATGATAACTGTGTTTTACTGTAAGTGTGAATTCATTATAACTGTATTTTTGGTAACTGTGTTTTACTGTAAGTGTGAATTCATTATAAACGTATTTTACAGTAACTGTGTTTTACTGTACGTGTGAATTCATTATAAACATATTTTACAGTAACTGTGTTTTACTGTAAGTGTGAATTCATTATAACCGTATTTTATGATAACTGTGTTTTACTGTAAGTGTGAATTCATTATAACTGTATTTTACTGTAACTGTGTTTTACTGTAAGCGTGAATTCATTATAACCGTATTTTACTGTAACTGTGTTTTACTGTAAGCGTGAATTCATTATAACTGTATTTCATAGTAACTGTGTTTTACTGTAAGTGTGAATTCATTATAACCGTATTTTACGGTAACTGTGTTTTACTGTAAGTGTGAATTCATTATAACCATATTTTACTGTAACTGTGTTTTACTGTAAGCATGAATTCATTATAACCGTATTTTACGGTAACTGTGTTTTACTGTAAGCGTGAATTCATTATAACCGTATTTTACTGTAACTGTGTTTTACTGTAAGCATGAATTTTATAACCGTATTTTACTGTAACTGTGTTTTACTGTAAGCGTGAATTCATTATAACCGTATTTTGCTGTAACTGTGTTTTACTGTAAGCATGAATTTTATAACCGTATTTTACTGTAACTGTGTTTTACTGTAAGCGTGTATTCATTATAACCATATTTTACTGTAACTGTGTTTTACTGTAAGCATGAATTCATTATAACCGTATTTTACGGTAACTGTGTTTTACTGTAAGCGTGAATTCATTATAACTGTATTTTACTGTAACTGTGTTTTACTGTAAGCGTGAATTCATTATAACCGTATTTTACTGTAACTGTGTTTTACTGTAAGCATGAATTCATTATAATCGTATTTTACGGTAACTGTGTTTTACTGTAAGCGTGAATTCATTATAACCGTATTTTACGATAACTGTGTTTTACTGTAAGCGTGAATTCATTATAACCGTATTTTACTGTAACTGTGTTTTATTGTAAGCGTGAATTCATTATAACTGTATTTTACTGTAACTGTGTTTTATTGTAAGCGTGAATTCATTATAACCGTATTTTACTGTAACTGTGTGTTACTGTAAGTGTGAATTCATTATAACCGTAAGCATGAATTCATTATAACCGTATTTTACGATAACTGTGTTTTACTGTAAGCGTGAATTCATTATAACCGTATTTTACGATAACTGTGTTTTACTGTAAGCATGAATTCATTATAACTGTATTTTATGATAACTGTGTTTTACTGTAAGCATGAATTCATTATAACCGTATTTTACGATAACTGTGTTTTACTGTAAGCATGAATTCATTATAACCGTATTTTACGGTAACTGTGTTTTACTGTAAGCGTGAATTCATTATAACCGTATTTTACTGTAACTGTGTTTTACTGTAAGCGTGAATTCATTATAACCGTATTTTACGATAACTGTGTTTTACTGTTTGTTTGTTTGTTTGTTTATATCCGCCTGAGCAATTTTTCAGCTATCCGGCGGCTGTCACCATTACCGGTGACAGGGCTGCAAATTTAGGCCTGTGCTCGGCACTCAGGGCCTTTGAGCAGGGAGGGATCTTTATCGTGCCACACCTACTGCGACACGGGACCTCGGTTTATACGGTCTCATCCGAAAGACCGGCACCCACGTCCCACAGTGGGATTCGAACCCCCGACTCAAGGATCATCAGATCTTTGAGCCCGACGCTCTAACCACTGCGCCACGCGGGCGGCGTGTTTTACTGTAAGCATGAATTCATTATAACCGTATTTTACGGTAACTGTGTTTTACTGTAAGCGTGAATTCATTATAACCGTATTTTACTGTAACTGTGTTTTACTGTAAGTATGAATTCATTATAACCGTATTTTACGATAACTGTGTTTTACTGTAAGCGTGAATTCATTATAACCGTATTTTACTGTAACTGTGTTTTACTGTAAGCGTGAATTCATTATAACTGTATTTTACTGTAACTGTGTTTTACTGTAAGCGTGAATTCATTATAACCATATTTTACTGTAACTGTGTTTTACTGTAAGCGTGAATTCATTATAACTGTATTTTACGATAACTGTGTTTTACTGTAAGCGTGAATTCATTATAACCGTATTTTACGGTAACTGAATTTGTTGTAATGTAACTACTTACATGTGATTCATAATACAGTGCTGTCAGCTTATAAATGTTGAAGTCATAGTTCTGTTTCCGAAGTGGACATCTATAAAAAAAAGATTTGACACTTGATATAACCAACAACACTGCTGTGTTGTAACATTACTCTAACACCACTATGATATAATTCTACTCTAACACAATGGTGTGATCAAAAAGATATGTTTTAACACAGTACAGTATTATATTCATTCTGTTATACAGATGACACAAGTCTTAAAAAACTTAAAGGCAGTTGATGAGAAAGTGAATTTGAGTAAGTTTATGTTGATTTAAAGATGTGTTTTACAAACATTTATAAATGATTACTAATATTTGTAAACATCACATGAATCACAGCCATAATGATAGAGAATGAAGAAGAAACTACTAGCATCAATCCTGGTGTGTATCCATTGCTGGGGTGGTCACCTTACTCTCAAGAGTGTCACTAAAGTTATCCATGATCTTGTGAAAATGACCTTGTGAAAATGACCTTGGATATGGTTTGTTACACAAAATAAGGTCACAAGTAACCCATTTTTGTTGAATATGATGCTAAAATTTCACATCAACATGTACACAGTAACTAGAACAGGTTGTGGCATTGCTTCAGACTTCCATCAGGTAACTGCATACCATTATATTATAAAAAAGTAACTTGATCCAAAGAGTTGATAACGTTGAGTTGACAGGCACAGATCATCAGATCAAACGAGACAATGATCCATGCCTGTCAATAAGATATGATCCAACTCCTTGGATCAGCATTGTAATGTCACTAGTTTCAGAGGATAATGATACGGAATCAGAAAACTACAGTGTGGCGATCCAGAAAATTGGATCACACTCTGTGAAATCAACAGTATCCAAACACGGATTATTGATGGGTATGTAATAAATACAGTGTATCCTATGTTAAAATATAGTGGAGGAAAGAACAGAATTTTGTCCAATAAATCTTGTAAAATCAGTTAACTAACAAAACCTGAGCTAAGTTGAGACAGATGAAAAGAAGCACAGACAGACCAACAGACAGAAAGGAAACTATTACTTCCTTTAGTTTCACCAGTAAAGAACTAACAAGGTCAAATCTAAAATTTTCAATTTCAAAATATTATTGTACATGTTCCCAACTTTTCCACCATAACAGTTTTTTTCTGGTTCTGAACTCCTGAGTGACAATGATACTGGATATCATCATGAAAATGTGCACGTCTATCTGTACATCTACTTGTAATCTACCTGTGCATCTACCTGTACATATTCCTGCACATCTACCTGTACATCTACTTGTACATCTACCTGTACATCAGATCTTAAGTCACTGTGTAAACACTCACTGCTGCCCGGGACATATTGCAGGAGAAATGGAGTACAAATACACAACTGACAGACTAACAAGCAGACACACATGGTGAAAACACTACTGTAAATCCTACAGTTTTCTGATAGGACTGACAATTTTGTGGAAGGATTGACAATTTTGTGGTGCAAGTGACAATTTTGGATAGGACTGAGAATATTGAGACAGGGTTTACAATTTTATGAATGGCCTTACAATTTTGTGATAGGACTGCCAATTTTGTGACAGAACTTACAATTTTGTTGTAGGACTGACAATTTTGCGGTAGGACTGACAACTCTGTGATAGGTCTGACAATTCTGTGATAGGACTGACAATTCTGTGATAGGACTGACAATTTTGCGGTAGGACTGAC
The DNA here is from genome assembly GCA_024699665.1 of Ostrea denselamellosa. Classification (NCBI taxonomy): domain Eukaryota; kingdom Metazoa; phylum Mollusca; class Bivalvia; order Ostreida; family Ostreidae; genus Ostrea; species Ostrea denselamellosa. The sequence continues at coordinate 16,057,626 of JAMZEH010000018.1, forward strand.
AATTTTGCAGTAGGACTGACAACTCTGTGATAGGTCTGACAATTCTATGATAAGACTGACAATTTTGCGGTAGGACTGACAATTCTGCGGTAGGACTGACAACTCTGTGATAGGTCTGACAATTCTGTGATAGGACTGACAATTTTGCGGTAGGACTGACAACTCTGTGATAGGTCTGACAATTCTGTGATAGGACTGATAATTCTGTGATAGGTCTGACAATTCTGTGATAAGACTGACAATTCTGCGGTAGGACTGACAACTCTGTGATAGGTCTGACAATTCTGTGATAGGACTGACAATTCTGTGATAGGACTGATAATTCTGTGATAGGTCTGACAATTCTGTGATAGGACTGACAATTCTGTGATAGGACTGATAATTCTGTGATAGGTCTGACAATTCTGTGATAGGACTGACAATTCTGTGATAGAACTGACAATTTTGTGATAGGGCTGACAATTTTGTGGTAGAACTCACAATTCTGTGATAGGACTGACAATTTTGCGGTAGGACTGACAATTCTGTGATAGGACTGACAATTTTGCAGTAGGGCTGTTGCATTTTTGATGAGCTACTTCATCTCTGTAGATGATGTCATACATTAAACAAGGTTAATGTGTTAAGATACTTGCCTGTCTGATGTGAGCTGTAATGTTTTCGTCTCTTCATTCAGCTTTTTTCCTGCTAATTTCTTCATTTTCATGGACGCATGATCATCAAACTTGAGGACAGATAGGTTAACCTGTCAATTTTCAATTATTGTCTTCAGTCAAAATAAAATACCGTGTCATCATTTTATTATTAAACCCTTTAAGAACCCAGGTTTCGATACTGTAAAAATTTACAGAATGTAATCTGACTTTCATCAATGTGACTTTTTTGAGGAAAATCACTCACTGCATCACAAACAAAACTGCAGACACAGAAAATAATTTCACTGTATGTTTGTGTTTTGGATAATTAGGAATATACTCATTTTCTTATAAATGTATATTTAAAAATATCCAAGATGGTATATAATAAATTTATCATTATTACCAAAACTTGATCCAAAGAGTTGAATAACATCGAGTGGACAGGTGCAGATCAATACATCAAACTTGCCGTTTCATGTCTCGTTTGATTTGTACATGTCAGCTTGATATGTGATTGTTGGACTCTTCAGGGGTCAAATTAATGTAGTGTAAATAAATATATATATATAAAAGGGACTCAATTTTCATAGGTATCCTCATCCCACCAAAATTTAAATCACAGCAAAAACGATTTATCATATGGCTTTAAAGTACTGAAACCATATCAAATAAATTACATTCCTATAAAACTGTAAAATCTCAACAATCCACAAATATTTCCTCCATGATTTCAAATGAGTCCACAGTAACCATGAAATATTTGACTTGTGGATCTGAAAATACTTACACAGTATCTCTCTTATATCAGACATACTTTTCCACAAAAAAAAAAAACTCCTCTGATGCAAACTCCATGCATTCATTTGGACAATGATTCCTGTATATATAAGAAGCAAGTCTTACGTTGACTGTGACTTCCCGAGCCCTTGAGTCTCTTATTGATGTTCCACAGGTAACGTAGTCAGAAGTAATGACCTCAATTGGATAATTGACCTTTCTAACCTCAAGATCCTTAAGTTCTTCGGGAAATCTTGTACAAAATTCTGGAAAAAAAAAACGTGGTGACACACTCCGTTTATTTTCTTTCTTGATTCTATGAAATTTCAAAAACATTTCATGACGTGTAATTATGTGGGAGTTTTTGCTACTGAATTTATCTATCCATATCGCCTCACACTAGAATGACTGTCATTGTGTGGGAGTTTTTGCTACTGAATTTATCTATCCATATCGCCTCACACTAGAATGACTGTCATTGGGCAGAAAGTGTCAGGTGATTGTACATTACAGTTCTACAGACAGTTAGTACCTAAATATAGACATCAATGTGAGAGATGTCTGCTAGCAGTTTCAAAGAGTTTGTAAGACATTAAAAATAAACTTTGTATAACATCTCTCTCTTGGAAATTTGAGCAGTACCCCTTTGTGACTTACAATTTTTAAAACATGATGGCGAGTATGGCTGGATGAGATACACTGTGTGTCTGTACTTAATGGACTGTGAAATATTTGTCTCTGGTGATAATGTTTTTGACAAAATAAGAGTAATTAAGCGACTGATCATCTACAGATATACATGGAGTGGATAAGGCCTACAGATGGTCCGTTGTCTAAGGTATACTTTTCATCCATTCGATATAATTCTGTAGAATGTTTTTTAATCCATCTAATATAATTCTGTAGACAATCAGGAACACACACAGGAACTTATAATGTTACTTAATATAATCTACTAATTTCATAATGCATTGCTATGGAAAAAAAAGAGGACTTGATGTTCACATTTTACATAGGAAGACAAACTCAAGATGTGCTTACAAGGAATTGAAAGGATTCTATCTTTATATCCATATATACTAATGGTGAAAAAAAAACCAGTCTATCTTACATAGTGATTTAAAGCATCTGGTGCTTGGATCCGTATGTTTGAGTTTGCTATTATTTGATTTCTTTCTTTTTTTTGAGAAGTCCAGGCCTTGTACAATTTGAAACCTCGAGGAGTTAAATTTGAGAATAACCATTCGTTCATCCCAAGTTCCAGGAATGTTCAAATGTACAAATGTATATTACAAAAACATTCTTCAATAAAATCAGAAAAGAAAATATAGAATAGTGTTGTCGAAAAATCATACAACAAATTTTAAGCATTTCAAAGATTATATAGGAACAAGGGAGATAACTCAGTGTACACTTACTTTTGATGGCCCGTACACTTACTTTTGATGGCCTGGCAATGCTTCTTGATGTGGGGAGGAGTCAGATGCAGAAAGTTTGGGATCTTCATCAGCTCTATGTTTCCATACTTCCCTGGAGCCAGCAGTTTCTTCTTCTACAACAGAGAAGTCGGTCTGTGGTAGAGGTTTCTAACATACTGACACTGAATATTACAGATGCCATACAGAGTTGCCACCCTTGAACAACAAATTCAAGAAATATGTTTTTGAATATACAGGAGGGTATTAAGTGCAATGCTTCATGTCTGCATACTTCATGAAGTGCAGTAGCATTTCATAAACAAAAAGTGTGCTGATGTAAAATGTTGCAGTTCATACCCTCACATATTTTCAAAAATGAAAGTTATTTCTTATATATTTGCATTTTACTTTCATTTTTGTTGAAATTCCCAGCCATTGAAATAGACCTACTATATTTCAATTTTATCAAGATTCATGCACGCACATTGTTTACATCTGCATCACATTCATGAGGAAATGGCTATCGTTACAATTTGTAAAGATGTGTGTGTGTGTGTGTACATATACTGTGATTTTTAGAAATAGAGGTCATGTAGAAAACTGGATGAAAGACTCAGTTTTTGCCATTTTCTGAGAAACATCCATAGATTGGTCAATTCAGCAGATAAGGCAAAGGCTTTCTCAGCTAATTTTAGTGCTATTAAGAGGTCAATGATATAAATCTACGAGGTGTTCAGAAAGCACTGATACAGGTCATTCATTATGAAGATAAATGAAATTGACTTTTGATCTTAACACTTCGTCAAGCATTGTGCATTTAGGTTTTGCTTACTGTTTATCATCTGCCATGTTGGTTTTCATGCAACAGCTATTTTCAGCAAGCCCAGTAAAACTGATTGTAAAGATCCCCCCATGAAATAAACAGATTCCTCAGTAGTTTTGGATAATCTGAGAGCTCGCTATGTATCAAGAAGTGATGAGTCAGCATTACAGTTGATTCATCTTACAATACAAAAAAATTCATTTCTCAAAACATTGAAATAATAAGGTACGTTTACACTGATACATTAAGAAATGAGTTTGTGCTTTGAAGACAACAACATAAGCCATACTATTATGCTAACGGGTATCAGATGAAGAGGGTTCTATTGTATTAAATGCATCAGCAGAATTTCTGCAGGGAGGACAGTTACCTTTCTAAAGCCCTGTCGGACGGGAATTGGAACAGACCCCCAGTGAAACGGTGCCTTTGTTGGCCAAACATCTGTCCAATTCTGATTCGTTCGCATGCAGTCTGCTCTTGTCATGTGACCTCTAATGATCTCCTCTCGCTGGAAATATACATTACAAACAGCATCAAAACATTTTTATCAGTGATTGGAATCAGATTGTTTTGCTTCTGGGACATTAAATATTCCTAAATGTAAAAATCAAAAATCTGCAGAGAAAACACTTGTTTTTATTCTACATTGTATAAGTCATAAAAGATGTTTTTGTTTTCCAAACTCTTCTGAAAGTGTTTTATCAAGCAGCAAGTTAGACTGGCCTATCAGCACCATTAAAAGAACAATGGCTATTTCAAGATGTCCTTGATGTAACATTGACTAAATGGCAAATGTTCCTGTAAAGATGTAATGTTACTTTAAACATGCACAGTCATATTCAAAGTCTACTCACCACAATCTCAGATTCCTATCAGTTCTACTCATCACAAACTCAGATTCCTATCAGTTCTACTCACCACAAACTCAGATTGCTATCAGTCCTACTCATCACAAACTCAGATTTACTAACAGCCCTACTCACCACAATCTCATATTCTTATCAGCCTTACTCATCACAAACTCAGATTCCTATCAGCCTTACTCATCACAATCTCAGATTACTAACAGCCCTACTCATCACAAACTCAGATTACTATCAGTCCTACTTATCACAAACTCAGATTTACTAACAGCCCTACTCATCACAATCTCATATTCTTAACAGCCCTACTCATCACAAACTCAGATTGCTATCAGCCCTACTCATCACAAATTCTGATTACTAACAGCCCTACTCATCACAAACTCAGATTCCTATCAGCCTTACTCATCACAATCTCAGGTTACTAACAGCCCTACTCATCACAAACTAAGATTTCTATCAGCCCTACTCACCACAAACTCGGCCTCCTTTTCTTTATCTCTGTATATATTCAAAACTTTGAATTCTTCATCTAAAAAAGATATGTCTAGCATGAATTATCAACAAATCTCTACATTTTTTCAACATGATAACCCAGGGTTCTAGTTCACCACAAGGAAAATGTTTATTCCATAATATTCCCATGGTCTGTTTAAATTTGGTATTTTGTAAAACACTTTACTATTCAAGATCATGTGAAAAAGAAGTCTGATCAAATCTGCTATATTTTCAACATTAGTGGCATTTTTTTTTTATGGTGAGTTTGTTCATATTTGATTCCATAGTTGTGAAAGATCAAAGGGAAATTTCGAAAGATTTTCTATACAAATTTAAGGTAGCTCATTACACTAAAATTTCATTTCATGTCTCATTAAAGCATCTTGTATGAAGCATGATTTCACGATCGAAAGAATGACACAAGCTCTTAATTTTTTTATATGAATTTTAGGTGATTTTTTTCTGGAATGATATACTTATTTCATTCAAATCTAATCAGACATTGCTGGAATGATGTCATAAATATTAATAGTTTTATATTCACTGTTTCATTGTTTGTGGAATTTTCAGGAAGTTTTGAATGCTTGAGAAATTGAAAAGGAAGTATTCTTGTGGCAGTTCTGAAATGCATATGTTCCTTGTTTTTTTTAACTTTCTGCCAATATAATCTTACAAATCAAAGTAATAGTCATGTGTCTATAAGAAATCAAAATTTGATAGTTAAATTGTTCGTTTATTCTAAGACTAAAATGATACGCCCCCTTCACGATACGTATTGCCCCCTTCACGATACGATACGTATTGCAATACTTCTGCCACGATTCAAATTTTACTATCAGCCCTATGAGTTTGTATCATATTGAAAATATGATACATTTTACAGAAGAAACGAATAATAATTTGAAGAAAAATTTAATTATGAATATTCACAGTCACAATGTTTCCAAACTGCTGAATGGCAAGATGCCTGTTGGCTCTATAGTTTAAACTGATTAAATTCATTATTGTTTTCGTAAGACACGAGACTAAAAACAGTCTGACCATTAACGGACACCATTTGTCCCTCATGCATGTAAAAACAATAAGCAAAGGTCAAGCCCAATGTGTTTTACTGAACCCAATTTTAAAAAACGTATCAAACTGAAAATCAATGCAATGAATCGAATATTGAATCGACCATTTATACTGAACAGTATCAATATTTCAATGGGTCATTTCAGCCCTAATCTATTCTGTATTGTTAACTTACACATAAATTCAGTTTTAATTACACAAAATTAATTTATTCAGAGAACTATTTCATCAATGACTTTGAAAATCATTAAGGTTCTTCTTCATTCAACGCCACAGAAGTATGCAAATTGTGAGGCCATCCTTAAAATAATGTTGTTTGAAATTGTCGCCTGTTGGGTTTCAGGCCCTGGAGGCAGAGAGAAAGTCTATTTTTTTTTTCATTGTAGTTGGGTCAGACATTAAACAATATACAATCAACCATCATTGAAGTTGATTTTAAAATTAATAATAAAAATCACAATATAAAACTGTGTACATATTTATTTTTCAGATTTCTTTCTGTTATTTCTGAAACAAACAAGCCAAAAGACAGGTGATAAAAATTACTGTTTTTCTAGTTCAAAATTTTATCAAACACTTAAAACATTGATGAAGTTGACAGGTCTAATCAATAATTCCACTGCTATTGCAAAGATCTCTTTCTGACATGTATTTAAAATATCAAAACTGTAAATTCTGTGCTGACTTTCACCTCACTATCTATGCAACAAACAAAGGGATGGACACTTTATTCTAGTCTGAATTTTTATTTAGTCTGAATTTTGGTGGTTGCTGATTGTCAATGATTATCTTACAAATGATTTATTACAGATAGCAAAAATAGGGGGTTTAACTGATCAGACTGGTTAAATCAATGTGGATGTCAAACCCAATGTTAAAAAGACAAGTAATTCGACGAGCAAAGAAAATTACAAACTTTTTAACCAATGGAACAATAAAAAACATTAAAATAATTTTGTCACTAAAATTTTTCTGTGGGAATAATTTTAATGAGGCAGATAGTAATTCCAAACAAACTATTATTTCATTTTGGCCTGAACATTGCCAGTTTTATGAATCTTTTTTTAATCTTACCCACAAGCTTAAACACAAACATACACACAGTAATGATGCTATATTCTCTTCATTACTAGTTATGTGAGAGGATAATAACCAATCAAAATTTCACATTCCATTAGTTTTTAAATACTAATGTGGGTTCATTTATCAAGATGTGGGCCTAAAAACTTAGAAAAGTTCAGGGCCCCATATATTCCAGCTTTTAACCACAAGCCAGTAAATGCAAATATCTAGTTTAAGTGTGTTCCGAGTAATTTGATATCTTAAGCAGGGAACTTGGGTCCTTGTGATTGGAAAATGTCTTAGCCCTATGGAAATTTGTTCTACAAATGTAAATGGATTCTGTAAAGAGTTAACTACACAATGATATCTATACCCATTCGCACCTGAGGTCAGCAGTCAACCATCATTTAAACTTAAGTCAAATATGAGGCCTGGTAGAAAGGTGGTGTAAAGAATATTCAGTCAGATTTCTCGCTTTTGAATTTTAAAGTGCAGTTTGGGTCTCCCCACTTTTTCAATGAAAGCACTTCAACCCTCTGTTAGATCTCAGTTCAACACTGACACAACACAACAAGCCTGGCCTGAGTCAGGGAGACTGTTATAGTTTAAATAATATATAAAATCCATTTACAGGAAAAAAGTGTAAGATTGCTGGGTGTTTTGAATGTCTTTTCTTATCATGGTGTTATAGCATATCTACATAAAATAAATATATAGGTTTATAAATAAACGCAACATAATTTACACATCAGATAAAAAAGGGGGATGAAAAGGATAAGTGACACTGCTACTTTATTCATACTTGAAAATAGAATGCGTTGAAGTTTGCCAATATGCCTCCAAAAGAAGAGTACTGTATGTCACTAACATTCCGAGTTTCCTCGTTATCATGGGCACTTTTTTTGTTAATATCTTTATTTGTTATATCTATATTGACTGTATATACCTTCTACGTCTTCCTTAATTCTACTGTAAAAACAGCACCGTTGGGTATTATGAATTGGAGAACACACAATGTTAAATAAAAATGTCTTTCCATTAAGAACTTTTACAATGCTTTTGGAGACCATTTTGGGCTGAGCACGAGATTTCACGGGATAACGCGAGATTTGTGTATTTAGTGGCGCAGCTGTCATGGCGGACGACTCGAAGCAGACAAGTGCCTTACTGAAAAGGCACGATCAGTTGAAGCGCTGGGACGAATCAGATACAAATAAGGCTGCAGATACACCGAGAGACAAACCTAGAAAAGTTAAATTTCAAGATGGATGTATATTTTTAGCTGCATGTTCAAGTGGCGACACCGATGAAGTCGCAAGGCTACTTCGAAGAGGGGCCGACATAAACACTGCTAATGTGGACGGTTTAACAGCCTTACATCAGGTAGATATCGATGTACACAGATGAAATAAACTTAAAAGTGTATACTTCATAGGAATATGCCCTAGTATAAAGCATGGTTTGTTTTCATTGATGCTGCATGTATTACAAGAGTTATCTGCCCATTGTTGACAGAAAATTTTGACATTTTGCACAAAATTGCTTCTACGAACAGTCCTTTATCAACAAGTGTAAGCATCTTTTGAATGTGTTAAAAGGTTGAGTCAGTAACACTTTTGATTTCAATCTGCCAATCCTCAACTCACTTTCATTCATCGGTGCCCTATACATGTGAAGAACCACTATACTATACATCTTGTGAAAATATAAACATCATATATCGCAATAGTGCTGTTTTTTTGGTTTTTTTATTATTATTATCAGTATTTCGTCTGGTCTTATTCTCCCCCTTCCAGGATTCATGCTTGAATTCTTATCTGTAAAACTAAAAAATTATGTCTGAAAACTGTTCAGTATGTTAGAACCAGGTATAAAATGCACTAGTCATGACTGAATTTTGCAGAGTTTTATCATTTATCAAGTGCTGTATTTTGATGTATATGAGTATGAAATGAGATGATGTACAAAGCATGATCTAATACAGGGCTCGAAACTAACATAAGTCCATCAGTTCGTAACTGATAAAAATAACGGATATATTGATTTGTTTACCTATCAGTCCGAATGTGCAGATTCGGAGATTCGGACTGATAGATCTGTCTCAAAATCGTAAAAAATTCTCTTTATGAAATGTATAAATGATTTTAAAATCCAAAGGTAAAGGTAGAAAGATTGACTTTTAAAATTCGGCCTGATGTACTAATTTTGTTTTCTGGAAAGTTCTGTATTTTATTAATAGGATTATTCAGTCTGTGTCGTTAAAGTGTTTGTAAAATCAACAGTTGTGACAGTGTTAACTAAAGCGCTATTGAAACAATGATGAAATCTAGGTGTGCGCCATGTAGTGATACATAAAAGGTGTTCACCGTGCTCAAAACCATCACAAAACTCATTAAAACGGAAATGTTCGGACAAAAGCAAGAAAGAGCGTGAGAGGGTTTATGAAAATGAGAAACTATCAAAAAGTTTCCAGGGTAAATGATTGCGGTATGACCTGGAGAAACAGTTGACATTTTGTTCCTTGTGTGAACATTACATCATCATCATCGGTGTTTATAATAAAATTAGTTTTTGATTAAAAAATGAATGTCTTGCATTGTTTCATTTTTTTCAGTTACTTCAATTTTCAATTTAAGTGGGGGACTGAATAATTTCTATACAGACTAATAAAATTGTTGTCTCTAAGTCCGGCTTGACTGGCGGACTGAAAAGTTCATATCAAGCTCTGTAATATGCCTATATTCTTCAATGCTATAAAGAGATTTTTGTAATCTTTCTAGTCATATTAATTATGAAACAAGAAATGAGGAAATTAATGTTACTGTTTAACAGATTCGTTGCTTGTACATTGCTGCAGTAAGTAAACAATCAGGAAACCTGACATATTGGTTAGGTTTTATATTTCAATTCAAGGTGTGCTGCCTTCATAGAAAGAGTTAAATGAATACTGATAATTCTTATGAAACTGAACACAATACTATGATTTAATAAATATATATAAGATGATTGTATATTTTCATCTGTAATAATGACATATAGATTGCATATACTGTGATGTAGATTGTGTTAAAATTTTGCTGCCCAGGTCAACAGGTCATGCAGATTAAGCCAGAAATTTGAATTAATATATTAATTAATAATTTTTTTTTTTTTTTCATAAATGAAACAAGTCCATGTCAGTCTTACATTCTTTAATAAAATGTTATTTTGTGTAACATGCAATTAAAACTACACTCATCTGAAGTGATTAGTCGTCTGGATTGAGTGCATTTACCTGGACTGGGTATTGCCAAAACTACAGTATACATATTTATATATGACAATATAAACTACAGTATATATATATATGGCAATATTCTTTAAAAAAAAAAAGTTCATGTAGGGTATTGCTGTAACATAAAGAATTACAAATCTGTTAAGAAATTGCAGGTCAGTGCATATTTTTCTTAACACATGATCACTGAAGAACTGATAAAGTACATGTACAAGATGAATGTGTTACTTTTATGGAATACTATTATCAATATGTGACATTAACCAAATACATGTAGTTTAGTGGAAAGAAATGAAGTGTCTGCGTGGTGCATCTCATTAAAATGAACTATTAAAATCAGATAAGATGATCACTGGTTGACTTGTATTGCAATATTAATATTTTTTTTTTCTTTTCATTTTTTGCAGTATACTGATACATTAATGTTATTTTGATATTGCTAAGCATAAAACATATATATGTTGTATATAGATATAATGTTTTAGTAAAGCAGCATGTTAGTAAATTACTGTATGAAGTAAAAGTTGACTGTTTATTACGCTAAATTGTTATTTCTTCATAGCCTCCATATTAATGTATGATACATTCTTTAAAAGAGAGCTCACATTCTTGGGCAGGTTATTTGCAGTTGTTAATTTGTACCTTTAATGATTAGATTTATACTAACAAAGCAGTAAGTCTACATGTAACACAGTATTTTATCTGTCCCTTGTGACGTATAAGGTTTTTATTTTTAAACAGTCATATTATGAATCATGATTTATATCCTGAGTGAATGTTCAACATAATTATGTCTCCATTTTGCACTTTAATAATCGGTGGTAATGTGAAATCCATGTATAAATCTATTGTTACGAAGGTTAGATACTCTTTGCGTGATTGAACAACCACCTCCATCCAAATGATGAAGAAGCACTTGTACTGCATTATTGTTTATGCATTCCTGACTGATAACAGGCCTAGAGTGGAACAGAATGCAATGCATGTGTGTGTGTGTTAGGCAAGGCGAGTCTGAGAGAGCAGTTATTGTGGTATAATATTCCCCGTGGGGGAGATATCAGAGGGGTGTTATTTTACTCTTGCTGTGTAATTGCCTGATTACTCTAGTAGATTATGGGGCCTAAAAGGTTACCAAAAAAAGAAAATAGAAATGTTCTAAAACTTATATGTCTCTCAGCTTGGTTCTGGTCTCTTAATTTAAAGAACTGTATGTCTCCATCACTCACTTTGGTGATTTTGATTTTTCTAGTAAATCAGTAGATATTGTGGTTTTTGTTATGCTGATCAAGAACATGTGGTTTCAAGTATGATGTAGGGACATCCACAAGAATTTTTTATTTCTTTGGTAAATATTATGATAAGAATTATCTTGTATATATGCTTTTCAATGTAATGAATGAATTGGAAAAAAAAAATTATGATGCCCTTTTTTTGTGAGCTTCATTAGTTGCCCTTGATCCTATTGGCCATACTGTGGTGTACCCTGCCCATCAGATATACATGTTCTCACATGGATAGCCTTCAGTTTAAATCCAAACAAAGTACAGCAAAATGGGAATATATATATATATATAAATTTACACACTTATTACATATTACACAGACAACTCTCTTTCTGTGTGGGTGTGTATATATATATATATATATATATATATATATAGTTATGATTAAATTTTTCAAGTTCCTGTGACAATCTTTTATAAACTGTAAACATTTTACCTGGTTCAGCATTCATTCAGACTTTGTAAATCTTATATTCATCATGTTCTTTTTTTGGTTTTTTTTTTGTTTTTTTTTGAGAAACATGTTTTCATCACAGCTTGTTATTTATGTGAGAATAAAGATTTGAAATTTTGTTAACAATGTAGTTCTATTAAACCAGACCAACATAAAGTTTGATAAGATTAGAATTGCTTTTTATTTTCAGATATATAACATGTACTTAATTGTACTCATGAGTGTGTGTGTCTGTGCGTGTGTGTGTATATTACCTACTTTACTGTGTAATTGGTTTAAAATATTGACAGGCAGATAAACCTTAATTCTACATACATGTTACAAGACAACATTTGTGTGTATTATTGTTCATGAACAAAAAAGAAAAGAAAAAACAGTTGGGAAACCAAAATAAAAAATTGTGTGATGCATGTATTCAGTGTTTTAAGGACTTTTGATACGTATCATGGGAATAGGTATAAAAAAAATTATTTGTATTGTGTAAAAATTTAATATGACCAAGAATTCACTGTCAAGGATTTTCTGTTACATCTAAGATGTTTTCGATAGATGATATTTTTGAATCGATCAGTACAGAAATTCATTTACAAATCATTACGAGGTATAAATATTGTCACAGATATCTTCTGCTATTTATAGATAGTTTTTGTATAATGTCATCTTGCCAAATGTTATGTCCCTTTGTGTAACCAAATTTAAACTTGTGAAACAAATATTGTTACTTTATAAAAATTGTTAATAAGTGGAACTTTGACTATGTGTATGTTTGTGGAAAACAATGATTTACGTATACCCCTAATTGGTCAGTATAAAAAGTTTGAATTGGTAACGTAATGAAGGGATTTGAGCAAGTTGACCTCCAACATGGCAGACAAAGGAAAGTAACTTTCACAAAAATAACTTCTATTGAAAACTATCTATAATCTAAATACTGATGAGTACAATTCTGGACGCAACTGATTTGTGAATCGACTTTTCTTCATCCATTCCTCTGCTTGTGGTGTCTATAGTGCAAATGTACTCAAAAATAAAAGTGAAAAAAAATATGTCATGCTCTAACTGGTATCCAAACCATTCAAATCCGGCAGATACAGGAGATGATCAATAGGTATTAAAGGATTACCTTCTGAATTTCAGACGCAACATTTTGACACAAGATGCAGGGCTCTAAAAAATTTTGAGATTTCTACCCGCGTTTTAACTTGACTATGTATTGTACCAGTTTAGATAACTTACCAAATTTCATTTACAACATTAATAAGGTTGTAAAAACACAGATCATCTGGATCCCTCAAATTTTAGCAATATCACATTAACCCCATATGTTATGTCTGTAAAATTTTCATGAACAAACAGGACTTGGTTGAAAATTTGATTTATATTTTTTGACACTATTATAAAAATAAACAATATTTCAGGGCAAGAAATTTCGTAATTCGCGAGTTTAAAAAGTGAAGTAATAAAAGTGTCCCTGCAGATTTCCAGGATTTTGCTGAAAAAAAAAGTTGGGTTTTTTTTGTTTTATAAATTGATTAAAATTACTGGAATTTGTTTTGTATCTAATTAAAAGCTGTAAAACAAACAACTTTACACATTTAAACATGCATTCTTTAAACTAATTCTTTATTTGTAAAAAGCAGAATATCTCAGATGTAACAGAAATTCCTAGACAGTGAAGTCTTGGTCATATTTTTATTCCATACAAAACACAATCTAATTAGATATCCTTGAATTTCTTCACCTTCTGTGGGGATGACCAGGGCTCAGTAAGAATTAGGCAGGGGACAGATGAAGAGATGACGTTATTTAGCTGTCATGTAAACTTTATATTGTGTACCTCTATTGGAAATATCAGGATAAGCCTTCCTTAACAAAGACTGAACAATTTATGATTTGCAGGCCTGTATAGATGACAATCAATCTATGGTGGAGTTTTTGGTGGAGAATGGAGCTGATGTAGATGTATGTGACAATGAGGGGTGGACTCCACTTCACGCCACAGCATCATGTGGATTTACAGAAATTGCAAGGTATTCCTTTCCAGCATAGTAAATGTAGCTGTTTTAATTCAATACCTGTTGAAATTTTGTGTTTTGAAATTCTTATTTTAATTTTATTTTTTTCTTGATCTCTGTAATGATACAGAATTTAGCTAACAGTTTTGAAAGCTAATGAGCAGATAAAATGCTAAGTAAAGATCAAGGGTTTTAGGGGTTTTCTATGCTATGTTTCTGACCTCTGTCGTTTTGCTGTAGATATCTACTTGAACAAAAGGCCAATGTAGCGGCAGTGAACAATGATGGTGATCTCGCTATTGACATTTGTGAAGACAAAGAGATGAGGAAGATACTACAGGAGGAAATGGACAATCAGGGTACGTATCCCAGCATTTCAGGATTAAGATGGATATCAAATAATGTATCCCAGCATTCCAGCATCAGGTTATGTATCCCAGCAGTCCTGGGACAAAATGGACAGCGGTTGTAAATGTCAGCAGTCATGGTCAAAATGTACAATTAATGTACTGTGTATACTCGCCTATAAGTCGATCCACCTATAAGTCGGTTGTATTTTTTGAGGTTAATTTGCAGGGATTTGTCTTTGACCTGATTATAAGTTGATACAATTTTTTGCCAGAATTGGTCAACAATTTTAAATCAAAGTTCTTCTAGTTTTACCTCAATTCAAATTCTATTTTGTGCAATGACACCATATTTTGTGGGTTTTTTAACAATTCAATTTCATATCATTGCTGAAATGCATTATTCACACGTGTTTAACAACTCAATAAACCTTCTCCACTTTGTCCATGTTTTAGTTTTAGAGTTATATTCCTTGACTAACATATTTTGAACACCGATCTCGATTATATTTTTCTACCGGTATCTTACACAGTTCATGTTTTCGTAACTATGCCAAAAAATAAAAATAAATTTAGAGTTTTATTTCATGAATGAAAATAAAAGCATCCATAGTTATTGTGTTGGAATCATATGCAGATCTTTGACATGGTGACGATACAATAAAATTATAAAATACCCGACAGGTGGTATTTATGAGAGGTGGATAATTACAAGGTGCTCAACACCCAAGCCATAACTGCTCTTGTGTACTTAAACCTATCATTGCCACTTATAGTATTTTGATTAATCTTTTCCTTGTTTATAACAATTATCGTCTCCAGCTTATCTCGGAGCATTGCGACCCAGTGTTTTCTTAGTGGCACGCGCTTCAAGAAAATTGCGAACATAGTTTACAATTTATTTTCCATGAGTTGAAATTTGAGAGAGTCAATGATTCTGTTATAAATTTTCTCTTTATCATTCTTCTAAAAATATATTTGTCAGCACTTTCAATATTCAGTCGGATTCGCAATTCCATCTTATCGATAAATGATAGAATTATTTACTGCATAGTAAGTCGTTTAAAGAATATATAATACACTTAATTAAATCCAAAATACTACTTTTCAATTTGTAGAAAAATACTAATCTTCTTAGAACTCACCTATAAGTCGGACATAGAGTTTTGGACCAAAATTTGACTCCCAAAAATCCGACTTATTGGTGAGTATATTCAGTATTCCAGCAGTCCACACTTGGATTTCTCAAAAAAAAAACCAAAAAACAAAAAAAAAAAAAAAAAAGAACCAAAACTTAAATTAGAGGTTTCTCTTGTTTTAACTGTCAAAGTTGAATAAAATCTCAGATTTAAGTCCAAGTTCCAACTGGGTTTTTTTTCTGGCCAGGGTTGAAACGGACAGATTATAAATCTTAGCAAGTATAGGGATAAAATGGACAATCAGATTAGAAATCCTCAGCATCCAGGGTCAAAATGTACATTGAGTGATCATATTCCAGCAGTGCAGTGTCAAAATGGACAATTAAGGAGTATATTCTTGTAGTACAGCTGCACAGGCTTTATTGGACAATCAGGTTATGTATCCCAGCAGTGTAAAGTCAAAATGTGAAATATCGGTGTGCATATTCTCAGCTGGTTATGCATGGGATCAAAATGGAGAAGATATGAGTTATAAGTCAATTATTAAGGATTGGTGATAAATTGACCTTTGGGAATAGGAAGGAGACATTAAATAGTCAATCTACCATTTCTCTACATAGATTTTACTTTTGAACGTTCTCTGTAGGTTTGACTTTTGTATATTCTCTGTAGATTTTACTTTTGAACGTTCTCTGTAGGTTTGACTTTTGAACATTCTCTGTAGGTTTCAGTTTTGAACATTCTCAGTAGGTTTACTTTTGAACATTTTCTGTAGGTTATACTTTTGAACATTCTCTGTAGGTTTTACTTTTGAACATTCTCTGTAGGTTTTACTTTTGAACATTCTCTGTAGGTTTTACTTTTGAACATTGTCTGGGTTTTCTCTGCATGCATGTCCATTGAAATGGAATGTAAATTATGACAATGTCTCTGAATTAAAATATTGTAATCACAGTTTATTGTAGTCATAAATAAATGAAGGTGCATCAACTAATTGAATAGGCTATATAAAACACTTTTAGCATGTTAAGGGAAGGAAAATATATGTGTATATACATCCTCCAGACCATATGTACTCCCAGTACATATATACCAACAACAATGTAAAATCCCAGATCAGGTCACTGTAATGTTCAAAAAACTTCTCTGTATTCTGGAAGTTGTAACTTGTCTATGATAGCTGAAAAATACTGAAATGCAGTGACTCACTCGTACAGAGTTATATTGTATTTATTTCTGTCTAAACTACTCTTAGTCATTTTGCAAAACAATACAATATTGTGTTTGTTTTGAACAATTCTTAAATACCCTGTATTTTCAGATGAAATGCTGTGACTATAATTAATACACTAATCATGACTGGGGAAAAAAATTATAAAATCCTCCATTTTGTGTTCACCATGTTAAGTTTTATAAAAGTAACCAGATATTTTTTTTTTACCAACAGAAAACACTCTGTGATTACTTGTTTATTAGATGATTATCTGCAGCTCTATAATCCCCATTTTATGGGATGATTTTTTCCTGTTGGAGGTTGACAACTCACACATTTATCCCGTTCTTCACACTTCCTGTCTACACAAGCACTTTGTTTTGTCTCCTTGTTCAGGGGTTCTCTTCGTTATCAGATGTAAGCCAGCAGTGGATGTTCAATTTTAATTTGAGTTGCTCCAGTGAGTAAAGCAGTTCCTTGGAAGTCACTGAAAAAATAAGAGATTCACCCTGCAAATTATCTCATCCATACTATGCTGACAATGTCTGACACCCAGTCACATTTTGTAGTATACAGGATTTAGTCTGTCAATGACTCTTTCAGAAAATTATATTTGTATAATTTGTAAGTTGGAAAAGACCAATTAGTTATGATACATGTGATGGGGTCAAATATGGTAGAAGTACTTTGGACATATGATAGGGGATTGGCAAGTAAGGTTACAAACATAATTATTTTTACTGACAGTTATATCATTGAATAGTTCTCATATTTGCATTCTTGTAATTGCATTCAGTATAATTATTATTATTATACCTGAAGCACGAACATTTTAATGGGAAGAAAGTCCCTTGAATCTCTCCAGCAATACCAGCATCCCTGCAGTTGAGATCTGTTGGTGTAAGAATAGTAAAGTATGAACATGTTATTCGAAAAATAATGCGCACAAGTTATTTTTTTGTCATGATGAGTTACCTTTCTTTGCTCCTGTCCATCATCAATTACCACATGGTACTTTTTCCTTTTATTAATGACTCAAACAGGGTATTTTTAATTAATTTGTTTACATTATTTTGTGTCAACTGCCTCACTTCAAACTACTTGCACCACAGGTCTTCGTTGGTGCACCAATTTGAATGTTTGTTTTCTTTAAAAGCTTGTATTATCTAGGAAAATATTCAAAAGTCTTTGAAAAAGTGTGGATAATTGTTCATTCGTCAGCAAAAATGTCTCTAGATAATACGAATAATACCTGAAAGTAACGAGTAAAGGATACTACTAGTCTAAACCTGTTACTTGTCTTCCCCCGTAATTATTTATTAGAGTCAGTGTACTGCATCTTCTTCTAGGAATGCAATATATTTCAACAGGAAATTAGGTTTGAAGATATCAGATGAAATCAATGGCCTTGTTTGATAAAAAAAAAAAGCAATATATATGTATATATATATATATATATATATATATATATATATATATATCTGTGTGTGTGTGTATAACTTCTGTGCATTGTTTTTCAAATAATACCCCTGACTGGTAAAAACAGATGAAAATGTGGCATACTGTAAATATTGGATTGTTTGACAGGAGTGAATGCAGATGCAGCCCGTGCAGAAGAAGAGAACCAGATGTTACAAGATGCCAATAAATGGCTGAACAACAAGTCTGTCAAGGAGAAGAAGCACCACAAGACAGGTGCCACTGCTCTCCACGTGGCAGCTGCCAAAGGTTACATGAAGGTCATCAGGTGAGCTTTCAAAATAATTCATGTTATACAATACATATTCACTAATAAAGAAGTTACCATTGATACAAAGCCCGTAAACACAGCTGAGCTTCCTCAATCATCTTGTAAAGTACGGTCCTATTTTATCATTGGGTGGGCTCTCATTATCAGATAGGATCTACTCTTATCATTAGTTAGTGTCTGCTGTCATCATCAGGTGGGATCTGATCTCGTCATCAGGTGGGATCTGATCTCGTCATCAGGTGGGATCTGATCTCATTGTAAAGTGGAATCATTTCTCATCAGGTGGGATCTGGGATCATCATCAGGTGGGATCTGGGATCATTGTCATGCAGGGTCTGCTCTTACAATATACTAAATATTCTTCAGTCTCTAAATCCAACATGATGCACACATGATTCAAAATTACCTTTAATTATCACAATCAGACCTCTGTTAGCGCCAAAAAAATCTTAATAAATTTTTTGTCCAATACCAGTAATTATTTCTAAGAATTATTCATTGACCGAATTTGAAACATGATTCAATGCCATATATTCAAATTCAGAAAGAGAATATACATGTATGTAATTGTTTCCGCTGTTTCCTTCGAAACAGTGAAAGTGTGGTTCCTTTTATTGGTTGATATACAATTCAGTTACTGACAGTATATGCTCTCTGTCAGAGCTTCCAGTGTGTCTTGACTATCAGAGTTCTCTCCCTTACTTTCTCATCTTTGTAGGTAAATAAATTTTCAAGCTGTTACTGACTTTGCTTGGAATACTTCAGTCAATTCCTGCCTCATTTTAATCATGGCTGTGTAACATAAGTATGCCATGGCCCAAACATTCTGGATTTTTAAAATGTATGATTTTCACAATACCTTCTAACCTAAACTTGTAATTTTTAAATTCATATACTCTAAATATTCAGAAAACGGACAGGTATGCCATGCTTGGCCATTATCTGAATCTGATTCTGCATAATGGTAACATGTACATACTTATCCAGTTTTCCTTTGTGTTTAAATGCAGGTTTTCATGGCTTGTTTTGGGGTCTGGACCCATTCCCAATCCAAAAATTAACAATATTTTCCCAATTTTCCATCTTTTTCCCTAATCAAGAGTTTTTTTTTTGTTTTGTTTTTTTATTTTTTTATTGGTTTTTGGTGAATAATTCTACTTAAGGTTACTCCTTACTTACATTATTATCTGATAAAAATTTAAAATGTGTATTTATTTCAATTTATTAGAATTAAAACTAATAAATTATCAAATAAAATAAATATATCACCACACTTTTTAAGATACAAAACATACATATACAAAATCATATATCAAAGTCTGACAATTGCAATTTTTCTTCAGAATCATTATCAGAATATTAATTTCACAAAAACTGGTTGAAACTACATAATAGTATTCATAATTTCATGGTATTGTTTCTTTACAAAACTATTCCAAATTTCTGTAAAAAAAAATACAAAAAATCTATTAAATAATGAACTTGATAAAAGATTAAGTGAAAATAGTTATTGCCCATGAATTTAATGTTTTATATTGTTATTGATTACTTACATGTAACTTGTACTTTTGAAATATTTGATGTTTAACAAGATTTTTTTTTACATCAACCACTGGAAAAGATTTGGATAAAATTTATGGTAATATGTTGTCTAATAGGCATAGTTTTAAATCAATTAAAACTAATAAATTATCAAATAAAATGGTTTATAGAGTGTTACTTTTGCTGTTGTTGTAGCATTCTGCTGAAGGCAGGGGCTGATGTGAACTCCCAGGATTATGATGGGTGGACCCCTCTCCATGCTGCAGCTCACTGGAGCCAAGAGGAGTCATGTAAAATACTGATAGAGCACATGTGTGACATGCAGATAAAAAACAACGCTGTACGTGTCCTCACCGCATAGTACTAAGATATATATAGAGCATTATACAGTGTAGAGAGATATGTAAAAGTAAAATATTTCAGTCAGATATATAAAGTCTATATATATGTAAAAAATATATATATATATATATATATATATATATATATATATATATATATATATATATAGATAGAGAGAGAGAAAGAGAGCATTATACAGTGTAGAGAGATATGTAAAAGTAAAATATTTCAGTCAGATATATAAAGTCTATATATATGTAAAAAAAAATATATATATATATATATATATATATATATATATATATATATATATATATATATATATATATATATAGATAGAGAGAGAGAGAGAAAGAGAGCATTATACAGTGTAGAGAGATATGTAAAAGTAAAATATTTCAGTCAGATATATAAAGTCTATATATATGTAAAAAAAATATATATATATATATATATATATATATATATATATAGATAGAGAGAGAGAAAGAGAGCATTATACAGTGTAGAGAGATATGTAAAAGTAAAATATTTCAGTCAGATATATAAAGTCTATATATATGTAAAAAAAAAATATATATATAGAGAGAGAGAGAGAGAGAGAGAAAGAGAGCATTATACAGTGTAGAGAGATATGTAAAGGTCAGATATGTCTTCAAGTAAAATTTAATCACTAAAACAAATCAAATCATATGGATTTAATAGGGGTCTAATTTATAATTGAAGAAAAGAGCAAAGTATGGTGGAGAAATAAGTCTTCATTTATAGTGTTGTATCAAGCAGAGGGAAGTGTAGCAATATAAAACACTGGAACATGAATACCCGTACTATAAATAGAACTACAGACTGGAACATGAATACCATACTATAAATAGAACTACAGAAATGAATGCCTGTACTATAGGTACAACTACAGAAATATGTGATTACTTTACAGGGACAGACTCCTTATGATGTGGCGGATTCAGATATACTCAAACTGTTGGAGGAACTGGAGAGGAAACAGGCCTCTGTAAGTAGTGGTTACATGTACAGTCTCAGTAAATACCGGTTACATGTACAGTCTCAGTAAATACCGGTTACATGTACAGTCTCAGTAAATACCGGTTACATGTACTCTCTCGGTAAATACCGGTTACATGTACTCTCTCGGTAAATACCGGTTACATGTACAGTCTCGGTAAATACCGGTTACATGTACAGTCTCGGTAAATACCGGTTACATATACTCTCTCGGTAAATACCGGTTACATGTACTCTCTCGGTAAATACCGGTTACATGTACCCTCTCGGTAAATACCGGTTACATGTACTCTCTCGGTAAATACCGGTTACATGTACCCTCTCGGTAAATACCGGTTACATGTACTCTCTCTGTAAATACCGGTTACATATATTGTTTCAGTGAATACTGGTTACATGTACTGTCTCAGTAAATACCAGTTACATGTAGTGTCTTGATGACTTTATCTAGTCCATTTAAATTACAGTCAGTAGCTAGGTGGCTTGATGTTAAGCCTGTATCTATGTTAGGCCTACTTATCAAAATGTAATCTGTTTCCCCGTAGCTGGGAGGAACAATATTTCATGTTTGTACTGAAAATGTCAAAGACAATCATAAAAGATTACTTCAATTCACAAAAATTGTAGTCAATTAGCACAAGAACAAACTCTGGAAAATGAAATGTTTCATACTTTGAATTTGAAAAATAAAATCTGCAGAGAAATTACAGCAGATTATTTTAGAGTCAGAACTTTATTTTCGGGTTATTTGAAAAAGGGAAATGAATAAAATGTTAATTTGGTCCAAATAATTTTTTTTTGTAAGGACAAGAAACTTTAAAAATTTATTTTTTAAATTTGTTTGAGTTGTCTGTACAAAACAGTGTTTGCATTCTCAGTGATGTGCCACTGAAAATATAGATTCCTATAAGGAAAAAATATATATATATATATCTGAGCATTTTTTTCTCTTTCTTTTTCAAGCTGAAAGACAAGAAGGACTCCCAGAATGACATTATTCCCACCAGGGGACTTCATCAGAAGCGGAGGTCAGTGTCTGCGTGTCATGTATTGTTTATTTACTGGGAAATTAAAAATAGGTGCATCAACTGTAAAAAATGTGCTGTGAACAGGAAATTTAGGAAAAAAAATTATTACAAGCACTATCTCAAAAATCAGATAGACATTGAATTAAATAATTTAGATTTAGTTTTAATGTCAGTGCTTGCAAGAGTTCCACCCCTTTGTACTCAGTAGACTTTTGATACACATTTGTGTTCAGTCGTAGTTTTCCTTTTAATATTATTGATCTGTGGAGTGGAAACTATTTTCTTTATGGTTTTTGCATGATTTTCTTAAAACTGCACGCCTTGTTGTATCACGTTTACAGTAGGTTTATATTTTCATGGTTATTAAATGTTACACATATACTAATGTATGGTTCGTGAAGCTTGGTAATAAGATACTCTATATCTACATTTGTATATTGAGAATAAGGAGATGAATTTATAAAAAAAAAAATTTATCTGAAAGTTTTCTTTTCATATTCAGTTACTACATAAACTATGAAAAATATGCTATAGAATAATTATTATCAGTAATAATTTAATGGAATTCGGATAAGTTCGAAATGTCTTTAGGTTACTTAACCGAATTTTATTAATTTGAATCTGTGTAATTTGCTTTGGAAACAGATGATATATTTCAGTAAAATAAAACTAATATATGCATCTATTTAAATTAAACGATGGAACATATGTGCCATAAATTGTATATGTTATTTGCAGCCGGAGTGATTCTACCAGGTTCCTTAAATTTTTTTTTTTTTTTTTTTTTTTGTACTTTCACTATAATGGCAGAGTTCTTACCAATCACAGAAGTCACAGATTACACATGATATCAAAATGATTATTCCTTAAATGGGCAATGTTCAGTGAATTGAGTGATTGAAATATCGTAGGTGAAATCATTATTACTTGTATGGTATGGTACACAGTAAATTTAGGAGTGGATATAATTGTAGGCTTTGAAAGCATTTGAGATTATTTAATATTATAAACAGAGCTGTGGGGCCTGTGTCTGGGATGTATGAGTAAGAACTCTGTCTTAGAAAACCTGGCTTGGGAGTTTGGCAAAGATATATATATATATATAGCAAGCTTCAGCTTTGTGTGACAAATTTCTTAGTGTATATATACAGTATTTTCAGCATTGATCCTCATTTATTTGATACTTCCTTTTTATTCTTAAGGTCTGATTCACAGTAAAGTAATGGAAAATTATATTGACTTGGAAAATTAAGCACTGGCATCTTAGTTGTTTTACGCGTCATCTCAAAAGTTTATATTACAAGTTAGCTGTAACAAAGGAAATGATCTTGGCAAAAACTGAGAATTATTTTTCCTTAAACAATCAGAAAAAAAAATTTGATATGATATTGCATGGCACAGAATTTTCATTGTAAATGAATTTCTACAGCTGTGTATCTTTGTTGTCCATCTAAAAGTAAACCACACAGCCTATGGTCACTCCAATAGATATGATTGGTTGAGAATGATTCTTCCCTTGTTGTCCAGGTTTCCTCCTTAGATGCATGATTTCTCAAAATCAGAAAACCCACATCACCAATTATTCACTTCTGCCAAGGAGATTAGGGAAGTTTTTGTTTTTTTGTTTTTCTCTTTGTCATTTATATATTTTGGGGTCAAATTTCCATGGTTGGAGATGACAACATGGTTTCATGCATGGAGAGATATTGCTTTCTATTGAGATAAGGGTTTGAAATCCTGGGTATCGTGAACAATTGGTTACCTTTTACAGTGGTGAGTTCAAAAGTGTATCAGTGTAGTAAGTCTCCACAAACAGGTCTGCATTCAAGATTGTAATGACTGCAGTCAGGGGCATAATACAAACATGTTATAAGAAAAATAACTTGCATGAACAGGACTGTTCAAGATTGTATCGACTCAGTAATTCCACACAAACAGGACTGTGTACAAGATTGTATCGACTCAGTAATTCCACACAAACAGGACTGTTCAAGATTGTATCAACTCAGTAATTCCACACAAACAGGACTGTTCGAGATTGTATCGACTTAGTAATTCCCCACAAACAGGGCTATGTACAAGATAATATAGACTTAGTAATTCCCTACAAACAGGACTGTGTACAAGATTGTATCGACTTAGTAATTCCACACAAACAGGACTGTTCAAGATTGTATCGACTTAGTAATTCCACACAAACAGGGCTATGTACAAGATAATATAGACTTAGTAATTTCCCACAAACAGGACTGTGTACAAGATTGTATCGACTTAGTAATTCCCCACAAACAGGGCTATGTACAAGATAATATAGACTTAGTAATTTCCCACAAACAGGACTGTGTACAAGATAATATAGACTTAGTAATTCCCCATAAACAGGACTGTGTACAAGATTGTATCGACTTAGTAATTCCACACAAACAGGACTGTTCAAGATTGTATCGACTTAGTAATTCCCCACAAACAGGGCTATGTACAAGATAATATAGACTTAGTAATTCACCATAAACAGGGCTATGTACAAGATAATATAGACTTAGTAATTCACCATAAACAGGGCTATGTATAAGATAATATAGACTTAGTAATTCCCTACAGGACTATGTACAAGATTGTATTAACTCTACAGTGCTAGGTAGCACTATGAAGTTGAACAAACATCAAGACTAAGCTAGTCTTATGTAGGGATAACACAGTAATTCATACAGAGCATTCAACAGACCTAGATATCTAAATCCAGCAGCTAAGCTAAGCTGGCTACAATCTTGAACGTAGCCCTGTGACAATTTGATGTTTGTGGGGGGAGGAGGAGGAAGGGGAGGGGGGGGGGGGGTGTTGCAAGTTGTACATTTATTCATCAAAGGTGATATGTCTGATTAAGGATGATATGTGTGTCGGGGTGTGAGTTGTTGTACCAAGTGCAGGTCTGATTGGAGAGGTGGATAAGAAATTTTATTTAAGGTGACAGGTTTGATGAGGAAGGAAGAAGATGTAGGGGTATGGTGTAAATAAACAAAAAGAGGTCTGATTGGGTTGGGTTGTAGGGAGAATGTTTTTACAAAAAGTAGGTCTGATTAAGGAAGGGGGGGGGATACTAGTTTTTAAGATTAAATTGAGGATCCAGTATTTTTGTAAATTGGGAGTTTGAGGTGGGAGGAGTTAGGTATCCTTGGCGGAAGTTTGTGGTCTCATAATGCTCTTGTGTAAATTGTTTTAATTATGATATGCACTTGCATGAATTGTGAAGACAGATTTCCAAAAAGAAATGTAGAATATATGCATCATATCTGCACAGTTCTACACTTATTAATCTTTAGAAACAAAAATGATTAGAAATGAAAATGTACTGAAATACTTCAGGTACAAGTAGAGTAAATTAAAGCTGGCTGATACAAATTGAATGCATTGATATAAACCTTAACAAAATTTAGTATTAAGAAGCAGTGGTGGTATTCAATTGGCGAATTTTAAAGGAATTTGGTACATGCATGACTAACAGATTATGCTATGCCCTATCACAAGAAGAACAATAATTGGGTGACAAGATTATCAGTCTTAATCCACAAGGCTGTTCCAATTTCGATGACCTGATATTTGGAGAGTTAGTAAGAGGTTGGAGTGAATTTCTCAGAGCAAAATATTTGCAATTTGAAACTTCTATATTACAGTTCCGTGTCTGCTGTGTTTAAATATAAAACCAGCTTGGTGTTGATAAAGTCATTGTTAAACTTGGGGATTTAACAGTGATCTTTGATGTTATTAAAGTTGTCTTTTATAGTTTTACTTCCAAAGTAAAGAATTTAGGAATGTGCAGTGTTTGTAGAACAAATTATCCAACAAGCTATTAAGCATTCAGTGTAATTGGGCGATATTGTTAGTCGGAATGTCATTGTGTGTATTTGTGGGCTCTGAATATTAATAAAAATTGGTGAAAACATTTGTCATGGAGTAAATGTATTCTAAATTCATATATAATGTTTGATTCGCGGGCTAAATGATATAATTTATTTAAAGAGGATATTAAGGTAAAAGTATATCGTCATAAATGGCATTGTGACCTTACAGTGGGACAGATGAAATCATTCATGCATGGATGTAATGTTGCTTTGTGAAAGGTTTTGTTTTAACATTGGCGGATGGGAAGAGAGGAAATTTCATAAAATCTTTTGCAATGGGGTGTGTAAGGTAAGGGAGATAACTTGCATATTCTGGATCTTCTTATTTTTTAGCTAGGATAGAAGTCATTTAGTGAAATATCAAGAGTACTATTTTTGTGAATTGATGCTTATTACATTTAAAAATTTAAAATTTAGGAAAAAAATTTTTTTTTAAGTTTAGGAGTCTTAACTTTTACAAGGATTTCCTACAGTATTAGATAGAAAACTTTAACAAAATGTTCTGTGTGTGCATGATTCATTCAGAAAGAATTTGAAACAATGTCCACACACACATTTTTTTTTTTTTACCGGGGGCATGTGCTCGATGTTATTCTGCATTACAAATTGGCTTACAGCCGTAGATCATCTGGGGCTTTACAATTAAGTAACCTGCATTGTGACTTGACATTTTAATATAAATAAATGGATCTTCCCTTCCAATTTACCATATCAGGAATATTTTATGTGAAGAGTTGAAATAATAATTTTGCAAATGTTCAGGGATTGGATAAGATTAGGACATGCTGTAATACTTTCAGAAGTGTTAATTGCTGTTGGTTTTTTTTAACGTCTCATGAAGGTGAAATTTGGGAAGGAATAAAACCAGACAACTTTTGTTTTCCTCTGTATTTCCTGTAGCTGATCACAAGTTATTTCTGTTTACAATAGGGGCCTCAATCACACCTCAGACAATCGTACCTCAGACCTAGACAGGTACTCATATTGTCAGTTTTAGTTTCATCATCCTCCCGACATTTTTATTAAAATTTGCATGGTGTGACAATAAATGTAACAGGTTAAGACCTATGTCAAGTCTAGAAAAGGGAAAGAATGTCTTTGAAAATATGGAAAAAATGATAAACCCTGCCCCCCCCCCCCCCCCCCCCCCTTCTCTCCAGTCAGGTGCCAAGACGGTCACAATTACCCAGTCATCTAAACACTTTCCTCTTGATCATTTATGACCCTATGAGAAAGGAATTAAATTTTTTTGTTTGTGTGTATGCATCATTGATATTAAGTTACTAATCCAGAGAGAACTTCAGAATTTCTGTGCCAGCATGAAGATTACATTGAGTGTGTCTGTGTTTGTCAGTGGTGGCGATACATGTAATTAAAATCACAATCTTAAGTAACAAAGACTTTTTGCACAGACTAGGATTTGCTTCCTCTGTGCTGTACTTTTATAGAAATAACCCATTAACTCTGTTTGTGCTGCACTAGCCTAAAAGACATTTTGCCATTTGATTCTGGGATGATAGGTGTGATTCTACTAATGTCTTAACTCTTCAATCTGCTGCCAGCTGCTGTCAAACTTTAAACCTGTAGTTCTACCATATACCACTGTGTCTTAATGCAAAGCTGTATTTATTACGTAAAATTTGACAAATTGTGATATGATATTGAACATTTAGTGATGATTGAGAAACATTGATTGTATGTATAAGTATCTCTCTGAAATAGCTTTTGTTAATTTTGTATTGCTCATTTCCAGCTGTGTAATGAACTTCAGCTCTGTACTCTCTGAATGCATTATATATATTTTTATCTACATCGATGTCTAGTGGATACTTTTTCATGTTACCAGTAAATGATTGTAATTTGAATTATTTTATGTATGCTGTTGAATTTTATGCATATACTTTTTATAAAAATTTAAACTACTTATTTGATGGATTATTCAATGTCAATTTCTCTATGTTAGATAATGTTTTTTTATTTATTTTTTTATTTGTGGTTTCAGAAGCTCTGTGACTCGAATGAGCGTGGATCAAAAACACAATGTGAATGTAAAAACTGTGGAACAGGAGCGTGCAGCGCTAGAGGCTGCTCTTCAGTCACCGACAGAGGAGGAAGAGAAAGTCTTCAAGAGTAGCTCTAGTTCCGCCAGTGAAGAAGAAAGTTCTGAGGAGTCTGAAACTGGTTCAAAGACAGGAATAGGTTCAAAGCCCGAATCAAGTTCAAAGTCAGAGATTGGTTCGAAATTGGAGATTGGTTCAAAATCAGAAACAGGTTTGGTTTATTTAGCTTTGAGTGATCTGATATGTGATACATGCGCCACCATTCAGTGCATTTTTTAATAAATGTTTTCCAAAACCTTCTGAATCTGTTTAGCTGGAAGATTTTGAATGCTTGCATTAATTAAGCGTATAGATTTTTTTATCTCCTTGTTTTTCAGAAAAGCAAAATGAACTCAATAGGTTATCATCCAATCAAGTGGTAAGATATTTTGTTAGATTTTGACAGAATATTACCAATTAATGTATAGATTTTAAGACTGACTTTCATCAAATGAACAGTGGGAATGATTAAATTTGTAAGCAGACATGTAACGGTCATCAATGATACTTAAACACTCGCACTGTCACTAAAATCTTCATTAAGAAATTATTAAAACTATTAAAACTTGTCTTTTGTATTTCAGCCACGGGAAAGAGATAAACCTCCCATCACAACCATGGTAGAGACTAAAGATGCCCCGAAAATTGATGAGAAAGGGGAGACAGCTCTTGTGTCCTTTAAGGACACAATCAATGAGGATGCCATGAAAGACAGTAAAGAGGACACACCTACCATCGAGAAAATTGGCGACTCCTTAAAGGTAGCTTTTGGATCTTTGGGCAGTTTGAAGAATCATTTGATACACAGACAGTGGTGTTATCCTAGGAGGTGTAGGGAAACTTATAATTAATAGTAGGAAAATTTTATCGCAAGTTTCAGTAAAATCAAGAGTTATTTCCCCTCCATCAGATCAGTTTTTTTATTAGGGTAAATTATGTACATTGCAACTAGAGACATGTGTTTGTTGATCAGGATTTTTTCAATTTCTGAAAAATTTCATTTGTCAGGAAATCATTGATAATATGTGTGTTTTCGTAAGTACATCTATAGTCATTTATTGGCCATGTGATTTTTAATTTGTTAGGACAGGTATTAACACAGGTACAGAAATTGTATAAAAATCTAGACATGATACCTATAAGTGCAGAATTCATATTCAGAACTTCACTTCACACCCAGTTAAATTTAAACTTCACGCCCAGTTAAATTTAAAGAGTTGTGTTTATCTCTGTCTTTTCAGTAAAATTCTGAGGGAATGATATACATAGAAAAATCTTGCCAAGAGAGGAATTTGATGTAAATGAGGATATTTTGGGGGTTACATGATGGGGGTTATATGATGGGGGAATTGATGTATTTTTTTTTTTAGATATACACGAATGGGTAAGATAAGATGCAGACTAGGATGATTATAGGATATGATTATGTATAGTGTTATAGATTGTAAATTCTGTCAGGAAGTTAGTTTCTGTCTATCCTGTGAATTTTCAGGACACACGTTCCAAGCTCAGATTGAGACTGAAGGTAACACAGAAGCATGCATACAGTATCAGGGCAAAGACTGGGCACATTGGCTTTCTCTATAGCTCTCTCATTTTTAATTACAGAGGAATTTTATTTTCATGATTTTTTTTTTTCAAGTCTATCAACTTTAAGCAAAATTGAAATAGTTGAAATGAATGAGGTATATGTGCACAGGTTAGGTACCTAGTCACACTTTGTTATCAACATCTCTATAGGTGTAAAGTTTATGGTCTGAAATGTTTTTTACTATTTTGTCTGATTTTTTTTTTTTATTCCAAATTATGTATTTAAAAACAAAATCCAACAGAGTTTGACAACATTTTTGAAAGGCATGTCAGTAGACTCACTGTAGGGTGCATGAATCACAAGTCTCTACCTATACAATCATGATGATTATTACATGTGTAATCAAAAGCATGCTTACATTGATTAAAGAGAGACTTATAGGAGTTTGGAAATACTTTATGTGAGAGTATATTTTAGTGATCTGAAGCTTCTGGGAATCTTCATTGCATATAAACATGATGGAGCTTTAAAAAAGAAGCATAAAAAAAAGAAAAGATGTCAATTATTATGAGAATTGTCAGTACTTTTCTGCATGAGAATATAGAATGTATGTGTTAGGGACACTGATTATAAACATGGTGGTTTTGTTCATAAGGAGATAGCAAAAGAGACTGAGGAGAAAGCGGTATCAGACAGCAAGCCGGAAAAGTCCGATTCAACAGAGAAAAAAGAGGGGTCACGAATGGGGGTGAGTGGGCAGATCAGTCTCACTCGTTCGCTGAGCATGCCTGCTCAGTACCGCTCCGAGGTAACCGCACACTTCTGGGGCACTGGCCACAAGGGGTCGCTCTCACATAACCAGGGGTCACTGTTTACTTCCACAATTGGCAGTCTGTCTCTTAATAATGCTTGGTTCTCGGTTTTGTATTGTTTTTGTTGTGAAAATTATGTTCAAATTTACAATCAATATAGCATTTCATTTTGAAGAAATGAAGCCATAGGAATTAATGGACAGTGGGTATTCAAAATGTTATGTACAGGTTTTATCATTGCTAAATGTGTGTCTATGATGAAAGTTTTTGTTAAATTCACTCTTATTCTTGAAAGCTGGCTCTTCATATTTCATTTAAAATTCAATTCAATAATGTGATGAATTTGATAAACCTCTATCGGTATTTATGATTTACTTACATGTACAGTAGTAAAAACAACACCTTATGAACTAGACTTTTTTTTTTCGAAGGAAATTTTGTGTATCCACTGACCTAAATGAAGAATGTTGAATTTCAAAACTTTGTAAACAAGGACACCAGTCTTTGAGAGTTGACCCTCCTACCAGTGGTCACCTATGCCCCTCCTTGAGTGAGACATGGTGCGGGTTTTGCTTCGGTGGTGCTGTTGGGTCCAAGCTGGCTGGTTTAATCTGCACTGCCAGCATGGTCTCATGTCTGCTTTATCTGGTATTAACTCCTGACATGCATCATGGCCTGTTATACTGACTGAGTACTAGTAACAACTGAAATATATCATACTACACTGGTCACCCAACAATTTAATATCCACAGCTATATTCTCACAAACCTCTTATTCTCCCTTGTTAAAAAAAAATATTCTTCTGTGCATCAACAGTGTTTCTGTGTTTCATATGGAGACTGTTTTTTTTATTTCAGAAATTATGATGGATAATTGACTTTTAACATTTTCTGCGGCTTTAAATTAAACCACTGTCTAACATTGTAACATTGTTTCTATGGAAACGTACTATATGTATGTTTATTTTATGTTAAAATTGGTGAAAAAAAATAAAATAAATAAAAACTCTGTATCAAGAAGAAAAATACTTTGATAATAATTTCATAATTTATTCAAATTAGCAAAATCATTTTTGTTAATGTCATTTGATGTTGTCTTTCACAAAACAGTTGCTGTTGTATTGACACAATTTTATTTGATGTGGATTTCTGTCTCTTTACACTGACATTCAAAGTGTGTACCACACCTGTTGTTGTGTGTTTTTGTTTGGTAATCCCAGCATGTTGTTTGTAGGTGCCAATTATCTCCCTTCAGAAGCCAGGAGAAGATAACTCCTCTACTGTTCCTATTCGTGAGACCCCATCGTGGCGGGCAAATTTGCGTAAAACAGGAAGTACAAGTATGGTGAATGATACAATGAACGAAAATGACAAGAATAACCTTCCGCGATCTGCATCTAGTCCCCGACTTGCCCCCAACACTAACAATAGATTTGAGAGTGTGAGTCTTTGTGTTATTATGTTTTGTGGAACAAGAAGTTTTAAGGTTGCTCTACAGACAATCAGATTTCAGAATTTTATTTTAGTAACTTTGACTTCATTGTCTGAAACCATCCATGGGTTTCTAACGATGCTTTGGCTTCAAATCATTTGGTTACGAAAGAAAGAATAAATGATGAATTTTATTATTTAAATTTAATAACAGTTATCTCAGTTTTTCAATATCTCAGTGATATAAAAAGTTGGAAATGCTGTAGAATAATACTTACCTTGAATTGAACGAACTGTGATTTGAAATTTCTGGTGTGTCTGGATGTGAACCCTGTGTTTGAAGCTTATTTTGATTTTGAATTCTTATTCTGAATTTCTTTGAATATTATCATAAATGTGGCATGCATGACAAGGACTATGTTCGATAAAGCCTATTTGTCCATCAAAATTATACATCTGTGCTTTTATTACAAATGTAAGTGTAGTTTGCAAAAATACAATGCAACTTGTTGTTATTCTCAGTTTTATCAAAATGACTTACATTCGGATTCGGAATTACGACATTATAATCATGATATCTTGCCTTTGATTTTTTTTTTTTTTTGGTGCATGAAATGGTCGTTTTTCAAATAGTTTTTCTTTTTAAAATCATCACAAACAGGTTTGTACAAACGTTATACCATCATAGACTAGTACAGATGTTTTCTGAAAGAAATAAAAGTCACAAAAATGAACACTCCCAACTAGAATCGAGTAGAATTGGGAAATTGTGTCATGTACTCCAAATAACTGTAAATATCTTAAGAACGAATTGGACATTATACTCTTTTATAAAATAAAAAAGGTTTAGTCCTCCTTTAAAGCTGTGAGATTTTGAGCTTTTTGGATACTTTGAAAGGCATCTATCATACATATTCCTTTGTCCATATTTTTGCTTTGTATCTATATTTGTGATATTAACTTCCATTTTAAGAGATTTCTGTATTTACCTGTAAGTGTTCTAAGGATTGAGTCTACATTCAATTGATGTCTGCAATAAAAAATTAATAAGTTAGGTTATTTTTTTGTGTCTACAGGAGAAATCGAACCAAAGCCGACCATTCCTGAGTACCAGTACCATATCAGAGAGTCGAGAAAACCAAGTCCCAGACAAGTAAGTCTGTGTAATGATAGTACCGTGTTAATCTGTATAAAGTGATCTCAGAGTCCGTTAGAGATGGCTAAATATAGAGATCTAATGTCTGTGTAATGATAGTACCGTGTTAATCTGTATAAAGTGATCTCAGAGTCCGTTAGAGATGGCTAAATATAGAGATCTAATGTCTGTGTAATGATAGTACCGTGTTAATCTGTATAAAGTGATCTCAGAGTCCGTTAGAGATGGCTAAATATAGAGATCTAATCAGGGAGTCCATCTAATTAGAGTATTGTGATAATTTGTATAAATTATGATCCCAGAGTCCATTAGAGATCTGCTAAATATATATTAATATTGTTATGGAACTATTGTAGATATTCTTTAGAACTCAAATTAAATGCATTGATTTTGAAGGAAAGGGAAATTTTCATGAGTTAACAAATATGATAAATTAATATTTTAAAGATACCTATTCTATACCCTGAAAAAAAAAAAAAATCAGCTTTTGAAAACCGTCAGTAATTTTTGGAGCGTTTGACTTGTGAGGAATACATGACATTATTTTGATGCTCTGTTTATCTGGTGTTTACTACATCATGTAATTGTGTGGTCTGTTTTCAGGTTGTCTAGCTTAGGACTTCAGTTTCTCTTTCTTACTCTTCTTTCATTGTTCTGGTTTTCTCTTCTCTCAGATATAATACAGTAGAGAACTCATTTAGTATTGGAATGTTTGGTTGAATTATTGGAAGTATAGTAATTCTATGGGCATATTCAGTGTACAGGTGACTCTAGAAATTTTCAATTCCATAAAATCCTAATAAAGAAGACAGGTCGTTTTAAAGAGGGATGAGTATGGCACTTTGATCAACCAGTTTTATAGGGATAGTAAAGATCATTTTCTTTCATTTTTTGGAAAAAGTAAAATGAGTGTAAATGACTTGTACAAGCCATTTTCTGTATATAATAACAATTTTATGCATTTACCAAGTTTAAAACAATTATTTTCAAAAATTATGTCCCTTGAATCTCGGCTTCCTGGACAAGATTTAATCTGCTTTATAAGTTGGCCTCTAGTGTAACTTTTGATGAACATTCTATCATTTTAAAGTTGATCCAAATTCATTTATATTTTTTTGATTGTAGAAAGAAATAAGTTGATTTGGAGTGAAAAAAAAAAAGAGATCAACAAAATGAGCATTTTCTATCTCTTTTTAACTTTTACTCAAACTGATGTACCCTGATGGCAGTAAAATTTGTAATTTCAGTCTTTCAAGGAATTAAATTAAATCTTAGTACTTTATTTCATCTGAAATATGAATAAAAGAGCTTAATATTTTTATTGGCATTTATACATTCTTTATGTGTTGCAGAAAAAAAAAATATGGAGTCCCATATCCTGATTATTGTTCACTTTGAAAGATTTAATGAGGTTAATCAATAGCAACTACCAATGGAACAATGAATACCCAGGCAGAGATAGCTGGTGAAGTGTCAGTGCTACTCACTAAGTTGTCCAAACATCTTCTCTGACAACCATGGCAAGCAGAGTCAGCAAGTTAGGTCAGAGTGATCCTCAGCTAGTGGAAGTTGTCATCACTTTGAAGTTCCCAACAGCAAATTTATTTTGATGAATTACATATATTTTATGAGACTAATTTTACTTTGAGAGATAAAAAGAGTTTTGAAAAATTGAAACTTCATACAATTGAAAATAGATATGCTCATTCATATAGGAATAAGAGACCAGAAAATTACTTTGAAATATTGAGAACTTTTAGAGATTGAAGTTCTCCGTATCTAGAGTCACCTGTATGGTATTCTACATGTATCTGTATATTTCACATATGTTTGATTTTTTCAATGTACAAAATTTACAGTGTAATTATGGTTGTGACTATCATGAAATATATCTATGGAATGAAAGGGAAAAAATATGATAATTTCATGAACAATTATTTTAATTTGTGACAATGGTTTATTGTCATAAACTGACATAATGTATGGTATAAAAATCACTTCATTTTGTATGTCTTATTTTCCAATTTCCTTCTCGGTGATTGTGATGAATGCTGTTTGTATATGTCTTGTTTTCTGATTTCCTTCTGGGTGATCGTGTAGAATGATGTTCCTCTGATTGTATGATTAACATGCTAACCTAATTGTTGCTTGTCCAGATCATTTTCCCTGTCATCAGCCATGCTTTTCGCCTCTAATCTCGTAACTCTCCATGCATGACCATCACTAAGCTTGTCGGCATTTTTTAGGTTTGGCTCTTCCTCTGTCAGTACCACTTCCTCCACTTCCACGACCTCGACGTCATTGAGAGGATTGAACACTTACAGAAGCCTGTCTTCATACAAACGCTTAGAAGACCTGAAGGAGGATTATAGATCATCGCTGCCAGCTCGTGTAACCCATCAACCTGCCACCACTGCCTCGTCGGCGCTTACACCCAGCGCCACTGTAACAACTGTTGCCTTGACAACAGGAACCACCACATCTATATCATCTTCGACAATTACCTCCCCTTATTCTAATTATCAGTTTAAGAGGTTTGTATGACCCTCTCATCAAGTGCACTTTGAACCACTGCATATTACACACACAGAACGTCTAGTTTGCATATCATTTCATGAGTTCACTTATTACAGATTGTTTCATAATATATGTCCCATTTTGAACCCCCCTATATATATATATATATATATATATATATATATATATATATATAGGATGGAGCTTTGCCATGAATATTTGAAAAAAAACATATTTTGGTGTGTTTATCAACACTATTTATTCATCATTTTAAAGGTTATGGCTAGAAAAATTTGTAGAAGATTATATGATCTCTGTGTAAAGTAGTGCTTGTATAACAATATCATGGGTCTTTGATTCTCTTTGATGTCAGAGTTGTCCATATAGTCTCATTATAATAGAGCTGGTGTAAAAAGACTGGTGTTTCTCATCCCTAGAATTGAACTCTTTGTTAGCATCAGATCAGAGTTTGAAAAAAAAAACTACTTCCTCTGAAAACTGCATTTTTCAAGTACATTATTCCCTTCAACAACATCTATCTAAAAAGAATTTCACACTATATTTCTTTGGATGCTACATAGTGATTATTTTATATGCTTTAAGTTTAAGGCATATCCTCAGTGACAATTTTCTATGTTCTCGCAATTTTTGGGCAGTCCAGTATTCTATCATCTGTTGATGAAATTATAACATTCTACAGTTGATCAGTTTTCTTGAAGGCTGCTTGTATTCCAGATAGTGTTTTCTCATTAGCATTTAAACAACCAACAGCAATTTTATACGTGGGAAAGTGCACGTAGCTGTAAGCGGATTAAAAAAAAAAGATCTTGAATTTGACATGATGCTAATGTACAGTTACTACTTTCTACTGTTTTGTTAAATTCATTTTAAGACACTTAAAATATGATATTGCATAGGTATTTATAATTACATTGTCAAACTTTCCCGAACTTTATCATGAAAAAGTACTGAGTGTGCATTTGTAATAGATATGGAGCATCTATTTACAAACTGAGTAACAAATCTCTTGTAGAATTGAAAATGGGACATGCTGTATGATATGAAACATTCTGTACAAACTAAGAAATGTGATTTATTTCATGATCTAGGTTCCTACCTTGATTAATACAGTTTTGTTGCTGAATAGAGTATTAACTCACAAGTCATAAGATAGTCAGTTTTATAAGTTTGGTAGATTTTCGAAGATTTGCTCAATGGCTTGCATCATTTCATTGCTAGACAAGCTCCAGTTTATTGAGAATGCATGAGAGCATTGTGGAAGTACTTAATAGTTTCTGATTTGTGTAACGTTGAGATCTATCAATCTCGACAGGCCTTATGGAATACCAAAACGTGATGAGGAGGCTGAAACTCAGAGGAAAGCTCGAGCCAAGAGAGCACGTGAGACCAGGCGGTCAACACAGGTTAGTGGAAACAATGGTCAAAATGCTACGAGTAGGAAAGGCTATAATTATATATTGATAATGATATCTAGATTTTTTTTTTTTCATTTTCAAAGGTATTTACCTCAAATTGAAAGTGGTTATTGTGATTAGGGCTTTAGTATTCTTACAATCAGTAGCCACAAGCAATATCTTAAAGAAAAAATATATCATGTCTATAAGCAGAGAATTTACAAAGCGAAGTCCAAAGATTTGTGTAAAATATTTTTTTTCATTGTTTATTCCTTGCTGTGGCTTTAACAGGGGGTTACCAGGGAAGATATTCAGAAGGCTGAGGAGGTCTTGAGTGGCACCTCGCGCACAGATTCTTTACGTATGGAGAGTGAGAAAAGACTGGCTGTGCCAGACAGCACAGATAAACATGTAAATAAGGAGAGTGATGCTGTGACCACTAGTTCTTCATCTCTTAGTGAGAGAATTACCTCAGACAATGACTCGGTAGCATTGCGACGGAATAGGGAGGTAAGTGAGAGAATTACCTCAGACAATGACTCGGTAGCATTGCGACGGAATAGGGAGGTAAGTGAGAGAATTACCTCAGACAATGACTCAGTAGCATTGCAATGGAATAGGGAGGTAAGTGAGAGAATGATCTCAGACACTCTTAAGGTAAGTCGGACAATGACTCCCAAGCATTTTGACTGAACAGGGAGATAAGGAGACAAGTCAATTTTACTGGGAGATTGTAGAATCATTTGTTTTTGGGCAGGCCAGTTTTTTATACTCACAGAATTAAACTGTTACAAAAGATGATTTGATACTACCTAACACTTACATTAAATGGAAATAAAAGCATCTATTGCTATCAGTGCCTATCCATTGTATCTAGCACAAGAACAGTGTGTATAGGGACGATGAGCACCTTGGGTATTCTTGTCACAGGGAAGGAGATCACACAGTGAAAATGCATCCGAGCCTTAGTTGATCGTCTTCTCTAGCGGTGAACATCTAGTACAATTGTAATAGCGTGAGACATCAACCAAAATTTTCAAAATTTAAAATCCTCAGGTTCTGACTCTGAAGTGGGGCTCTTTATCTCATAAACTGAAAATTAAAATTCCTAAGGTCAGGGGTTCTGGCCCTGAAGTTGGGCTCCTTTACTTATAAACTGAAAATGCACTTACTATACATCTGTAAATGTACTCTGTATATCTAAACATCAAGATCATACTCTGCTTGTGACCTTGATGTTGCATTGTGACCCTGAATCAAAGATATTAGACAAAGGTCAAGGTCATTGTTGAATATAAAAATTTGTTCAGCATGTTTACAAATATTTTAATAAACATGTTTACAAATAGAATAATTATGGTTTTAAACATATATCTGGGTCACAGGTTAGTATTTTGGAGAATGCAGCTCATGCATAAATTTTGCTGATGATGAGATCCAGATGAATTGAACATCCTTTTTGACCTTAAGGATATACAACTCTTGGAGTTATTATGTGACTGCTCAGGACCATGGGCCTATTATTTCACAGACATTGCATCTTAAGTCCTGTATCAATAGTGCTGATTTAGTGTGTTTGATGTCTTTCCCATTTATTGTGTTATTTTTATCCCATGTTACTTGCTCTGTTTTGAATTTGTCCAGGTGCATATGTGCTCCAGGAGAAAAAAAAAGTTTTGTAGTCTTAAATTCACTCACTGATCACGAGGGCAACGATCAGGGCAATAAAGGCAAAAATAAAATTAGAGCAAATATTTCCCTGTATAATACAATATATGTCTGGTTGTGTTTTGTAGGATGAACCACGAAGCAACAGCTTTCGGAGGTCTCGAGATTCAAAAGATGTCACAGATTCCTATTCTTGTGAGTTGTCTCCCTTGTATGACATAGAGCATGTTTTGCAGCGATATGCTCTGTCTTATTTATTTCCAATGATTCTTACACTCTCAGTAGTATAAAATGATACAACTATAAATAAAAACAAATTATTAATTTTATTAAATGCTGGCAGCAATGATCAATCAGAAAATATTAATCAGCAGTTGTAGATCGTGATTTACAAGATTTAAAACATTAGTCACTTTAAAAATTAGCACACAAATTAACACTGACAATAGATGCACTTAATGGTTCAATTGGAGCTTGACAGTTCAACAGGAGCACTTATTAAGTCTTTAGTTCCATATCTCTTTTAGATTTTCTTCTGTTTTTCTTTTGAGGGCAGTGTTTGTGATGTCATTAGATCTCACTTTCTAACTGCTTACATAAGAATTATTTAGGAAAAATAAGTCCAATGTTGGTTAGTTCTTGATGAACATTTCACAGAGATAGTTCGTTGAAACAGTCAGCAGCGGAATTCTGTCGTTTCTTCTTGGCAATTTCTGTAAGACTGCGAGTGTTGTTGGAGCGGTTTCTCTTGTTTCCAAACCACTTCTTCACCTGCTCCACTGTTATACCTCCCTGGATTGCAATCAGCTCCACGGTGATGGAGTCTGGATATGGATGATCCAGGTGTTTCTCGTACCAGTCCTCCATGATCTGGATGGATTTCTTTGAGAAATTGGTTCGTTGTCTGCGAGTTGGTTGAAATGGCTTTGATTTCTTGTTTCTGGTGTTTTCCAGCAAGTAGAGGCTGTGTTCCACCCGATCCATCATCTGGTTGAGTTGGTTGTTGTAATGGAGGTTGAGGGTCATTGAACAGTCTGGTGGGCATGGATACCTTGTCAGGTTGAGGCGCTCTCTTTCGATGTTTGCTGATTGATGCATGTAGAATTGATGCAGCTGTTGAATGTCCTGTGGGTAGTCCTTGCGCAAAGTCTCGAATTTCTGACGAATTTTCTGCTCTCTCTGGAGGAGGAAGGTGTTACTTTGAAGCTTGTATGACTCTGTAGGAAATTTCACTGTGTCTTGGTCAGTGATATTGGTTAAAGCTGCACACACTGGGAATGGCTCTCGCTCTAAGTCACTAAGTGACACACTGAACTGAGAAATGGACACATCCACATCAAAGGCCGATTGATCAAAAGACACTGCCTTGAATTGAGAACACTGTGGTGATTGGCTGAATTTAGATTTGCTGTAGCAGCAGTCGCTAGGAGATCTGGATTCTGAAGGTTGTTTCTTCTTATTGGAAGCATCCAAGTAGCTTAGATCACTGAACTGTAGAGCACAAGATAAAATGTCCTTAGAGTTAGTAGAATCAGGCGCATTGCTAAAATCCAAAGCAATCGCTCCATTTGGTGAACTGGGCACAGAAGAGTTCACATCTATGAAATCCTTCTGAGATGGAAACAATTTTGATGATACTGTAGATTGAGTGGTGTCACTGAAAATGTCCATGGGTCCATTTTGTAGTGGATTGAAGACATCGGTCAGACTGTCCAAGTCATCTTCTCCATGAGCTAAAATGTCAGAAAAACTGTCATCAAGGCCGAGTTCTAGGAATTCGGTGATCTCGAGGTCCGGAACTTTGATGGAGGGAACATGAAGCAGGGGTGGAGAAGTGGGTTTCTGATCATCCACTGTCATAGGATTGACAAACTGGGCACTCATATCCATGGTGGGAAGTCCTTCTATTCTCTTGTGATTAACTACCTTAATAATCAAATGAAGCTGCATAAATTTCATAAACTCTTACCTGGGTATTTATAGGGAAAGTGGGTTGGCT
Organism: Ostrea denselamellosa; assembly: GCA_024699665.1. NCBI lineage: Eukaryota > Metazoa > Mollusca > Bivalvia > Ostreida > Ostreidae > Ostrea > Ostrea denselamellosa. The sequence goes on from JAMZEH010000018.1 coordinate 16,098,716, forward strand.
GTTTTTTCTGATTGGATTAACATTTGGGTAGTTTACCTGTAATTATCAGTTTCCCTTCTCTGGTTGGTTTTGGTAGTCACATGATCTACATTTGTGGTTGTAATTGGATAGTATGTAGTGATTTCTTTTCAAACTTCATATTCACAGTGATGACTTTTTGACCGTTGGTGGCATCTTGATCACATAGCTTGTGTTGATGGTCCCAGAGTGGGAAGTGTTTGACATATTGCACACTCGGGTAATTGTGGTCATTAATTTTTGACAGGACATTCTATTTTTTGTCTGCCACTTATCAGCTTGGATGATATACCTAAACTCTTTCATGTGTTTCATTTTTTAATATTGCTTAATTTTGCTTAGTGTGGTCAATTTTGCATCAGTATTGATAAACTTTTTATTGAAATTTGTTCAATTTTTTGTGAAGAAGTGAAATGAGTCCAATTGATTCATACAAGTCATTTTCTGTGTATAATAAAAATTGTAGCTGGATTATATTCAAATTGAAAACAATTATAATCTTCAAATTATGTCCCTTTAATTTTTGCCTCCTGGACAAAAGTTCAGTCTGCTGTATAAAATGCCTCCTTAGTGGAACTTTTGTTGGACATGCTAACATTTCAAAGTTAATACAGATCATTGGTTTATCTTTCTTTTTTTTTTTGAAAAATATAACATTAGACAGGAATAGGGTAATTTGGGATGAGAAAAAAAAATTAACAAAATGACTTTTACTATCTCTTTGAAGAGTATTCCTCTATTTTTTCAGTGATTTTTTTTTCATTTTTTATTTTTTTTTAAGTAAATAGTCTTTGAGATTGTACATTTATTTCATTCTAACTTGTAAACAGTCATTTTAAGAACTTTTTGCAAAATATTGTGTGTGCAGTTGTATAATTTTTTTTTTTAAAAAAGAACATTAAGATTGTACTTAAATCATTTATGACTAAACTTATAGTATTAAAAAGAAATGCTGTGATAATTTGAATATTGAATTCTTTTCAAAGGTAAATGTGTAGAGTCTACTTAGATACTAGTAAGACTAATCATCTCCTGTCCAGTGTCTTAAATAAACAGCTGTATGTGAATGTTGTTCTAAACATGTCACTACTGATCAAAAATTTATTTTTGACAGGTAAATAATTTTCTTAGGATTTATACTTCATAATCACTTGACAGTTTTTCTTGTCATTGATAGGAAGAGCTTGTAAGTACAAGCTATATGTATGTAGAATATTTAGATATGGTTCTGAGCTCTATAATTTTGATTATCAATATAAAAATCTGTTTAGATATATAAATATACATAAGGTTTGGAATGATGCATTTTTCTAGATACAGCTGATGAGGCTTTACATTCTGGCATAGTACTGTATACATATGTGAAGAGAGGACTTCTTTAGTATCATTCAAAGAATATTACTATTCTGACAATGCCCAACTTTAAAATTGCATAAATTCTCTCTGTTTTTTACCTTCTCTCCATGAATGAAGTTATCAAATATTTTTCATGTTCTTATATTATTTAAATTGTTCATTTATACTTGACATTTATTATGTAAAAATTCTGTCTGATAAGTTGTAGTAGTAAATAGTATATCTGAACATTCTGTGAAAATAGTTGAAAGTTTAAATAGTAAATAGTATTCTATGAAAATAGTTGATAGCTGATCAAACATATCAGCTTTCCAGTTCTAACATGTTCTGCTCCACCCCTTGTAACACACTCCCCTTTGAATCAAGCAAGAACTTTCCCCCTCACAAATTTATGAACTACATGTAGATCCTGCTTAGAATTTGCTTATTTTATCTTTATATATTTTTTGCTTTCTCAAAGACATAGTATAATGATAGGTGCTATATCCATAGATGGTTGGTATACTTGCAGTGTATCCACGAAGAGATCGAAGTGAGAGGAATGCAGTGTCATTGGTCGACTCGTCGTCACTAGGAACTAGTACGGGATTATCAAGGTCACAGTCTCTACGGAACCGTATACGTAATGGGGAGCTAGAGAGTCGAACAGAGGAAAAATCCAATGGTATGTATACGTAATTAATGGGGAGCTATGAAGAGCTGAACCAAGAAATTCAATGGTACCTTTACATTATGGGATCAGAGACAAAGAATTTTGTAATGTGGAAGGAAAACATCACCGAGTTGTGTATTTGTGATTGATTTCTTATGTTAATGTCATTAACCAATGGTTTTCTGATATGATATTCAGTGTAGAATGCTATATAAAGTTTGACAGAGACTTTTTTATAACAAATATTTTTCCTCTGTCGCATAATGTAGTCAAACAGGTTTCTGGAAATTGTTAAATAATTCCATTTATTTTTTTTATTAAAAGTAGATTTATTGGTTTTGATTTAAAAACTGACAGAAAGATGAAATTGGTATGATTACAAAGACTTTGAGGCCTAGTTATTGTTTTTTATAGATAGTAAGAAAGGCTTTATTTTTACAGACTCAGATGGAAAAGGTGGAGAACGGGACAGTCGCCGAGAGCCATCTGCTCTTGCTAGACGGAGGCGGAGAAATGAACGACGGTCGACTGGAATTGTCTCTTATGACAACAAAGATGTGAGTTTAAATTGTACAATAGAAAGAGGTGGGGATGCAACAGATATAGAAGTGAGTGGGTAGTTAACAGACATTGAAAGGGCTGGAGATTTAACAGACATAGAAAGGGGTGGGGATTTAACAGACGTAGAAAGGGGTGGAGATTTAACAGACATAGAAAGGGGTGGGGATTTAACAGACATAGAAAGGGGTGGGGATTTAACAGACATAGAAAGGGGTGGTTATTTAACAGACATAGAAAGGGGTGGGAATTTAACAGACAATGAGGTAGAAAAAAACGTATGTTAGTTCACACTCTGTTTAGAAATGCATGAAAATAAATATGGCTTAAGAAATGGAATCAGAATACTATTGATGTTCAAGGAATTCTCATGTGTTTTCTTAGGTCAAAATTTAATCTGAATATTCAAATTGCAAATAGCAATTTTAAGAATCAAAATTGTTATTCTTGATTAAGAAATACCAATTTTAAATTTGTATAAGATACATTGTTTTTCAATTTTTACATGCATGGCTTACACCAAATTCAAGTTGAAATAGGTAACATCATAGTAAGTTTATATGGCCTACAGTGTACACCAGTTCTGATATTTAGCTTAACCCAATTTTAATTTTTAGGGCTTACATCAAATTCAATCTATTTAGCTGTGAGACTTTAAGTTGTGTGTGGCTTACATCAATTGTAACATGTTTAGCTTTCATCAATTTGTACGGTGGCTTACATCATTTTATAGGAAGAAGAAGAGAAAGAGAAAGAAGAAGAGTCAAAAGAACCTGTGGAGGACAAGGTGAGTCCATACCTAATAAGATTTGTCTTGAACACAGCTCTTAACCATTGATAAAAATACAGTGTATATTGAGGAAAAGACTTGGTTCTTGATACTACATATTAAGGATTGCTGAATCAGTCATGAAACTTGGATGGATTTACTATTAACAAGAGATATAGTACTAATGTGGTGTATGAGGCAGTGAGAAATTTGTGAAGTGGTTCTCTCTCTCTCTCTCTCTCTCTCTCTCTCTCTCTCTCTCTCTCTCTCTCTCTCTCTCTCTCTCTGAGAATATCATTTTTTTCTGATTGAAAATGCTAATTTTGTTGTGTCAAATGATGATGAAATGTCTGGTACCAAAGAAAGTAGGCTGTGAGATTTTCAATCTGTTAAGACTGTGGGTGGTGGGTCTTCTACTTTGGCCCAGGAAGTATTATGCTGAGTGGCTTCTAGTTTGGCCCTGAGGAATGTCAGGCTGTAGAGCTTTCTGTTTGACAATCTCTACTTAAGATGGTTTGTTTTCTTGATTATGGTACATGAGATAATGAGAAAGAGATAGGTAATATTCTGGCATAAATGTTTTATTTTTCATTACTTCAGACCTTTGTATTTATCATTCTGCAGTATTACTTATAAACTCAAAACAGATATAATTTATTTTATCACAGAACATGTATATATGTATTGCCGGATTGTCATTTGTGGATTTAGTATATAATGCAGTATGATGAATATTATTGTTTTATTGATTTGAGTTATCTGTCTTGGAATAGATATTGAAAAGATCTCTTAACATGTTACCAAAAAGTGTTTTATAGTAAAATGATTGTAATTGTAATTCAATAGATTTATATTGCGCTCTGTTGACCTGCGTCTTCTAAAGCGCTTTACAGATAATATAATAAAATATATGTGAACATACATTATACATGTGAATAAAATAAAATTTAGTGCCTTATGTAATGAAATGATTACCATGTATAATAACATATAAAATATAAAACAATTTAAAACAAGCCTTAGGAATAATTAAATACATATAAAGGATATAATCATAATACTAAACTACAGGGTTTTTTTATAGTAAAGTAATTCATTTGATTTAAACTATCACAAATTAAAACCTAATCAAAAAAGATACATCAACTTTAAAACTTTACTGTCTGAGTTTAAAAGGCAAAGAGTTCCACAGACTCGATGCGGCCTTATCAAAGTGTTGCTCCCCATATTTTTTGTACGTGTCCGAGGTACCTAGAGAAGATGCAGAGATCGGGTCTTAGTGATCGTGTGGGATGTTAAACTTTAAAGATGTCATTTATGTAAACTACAGATAGGTTGTTGATAGATCTGAAGGTATGAAGAAGGATCTTATATTGAATTCTGTATTCAACTGAGAGCCTGTGAAGATCCTTTAAAATAGGAGTAATATGGTCAGATATTTTTGAGCGTGTTATTAATCTTGCAGTTGTGTTTTGTGCTCTCTGGAGTTTGCTGGTGTGTTGAGAATGAACACCATTATGCAGTACATTTCCGTAATCTTAACTGGATGTAACTATAAATATGTAACTATGGATGTAAAATAAACAGTACAGTGACATATATAAAGGCTGTGTGTTTATCATCTGTTTTATACTGAACTAGAGATTTTAGAAACATTTTCTGTTGTAAAATGAAAAACACAAAGTACTATTTGTTAGAAAATTAAGCCTTGGCAATAATATTATATAGTTTTTCACTCGGTTGACCAGGTCTGGGTTTCTGTTAAATTAAAGTTTGATAATCCTTAGTAAGTTAGGATATTTTTATTATACAAGAGGTAGTGTCAACTTTAAGACCATGCACAAGGTCTCTCCATCTCTGTGGTAAAAATGATTTAATTTCCATGACAACGAAATTGAAGTAAAATACTGGTATCCAATGCCTGAAAATTTATAAGAGAAAATTAGTTTTAAAAAAAGCAGCGAAAGGTGACATACTATCGCCAAAACTTTTATCTCCATATCCTGGGACTGCAGCCATCTTCATTCCTTCAAAACAAAGTCTTTGCAGACTGTGGTCTTAGTGTACATTGTCAGGGGCTCCATTCACTATGATGAAGAGGCAGGAGACGATTCTTGTGTGTCAAGGCATGGTCAAACTCATTATTATTGGTTATGTAATCACTGTATAAAAAAGTGATGAATGGCTTTTTTTGTGCATCTTGAATATCATTGGACTGCTCTCCTTCTTTTTACTTTGCAACTTTACAAATTATTCTGTTCCTTTGTGTTGCATATAATTCATTATCATTGATAGTAAAATTTAAATGATCTGATAAAATTTAAAACAATCCGTATGCAAAAAGTATATGTAATATCGTTTAGAAGAAATAGTGCTAAATATATATGCATTGGTTTGTAACTACACAGTGAGGAATATATGAAAATATGCTAGGTTTAACTGTATACCAAAAAAATTAGGGGTGGGTGGGTGCTCAAATATGTACGTAATTTACATATTATACACATATATCATACACATGTAAATATGTATAGGCATATACCTATGAAAGTGCAATTGAACTTTAATGGAGCTAATTTAATAATGAATTATTCTTGCTCACCCCCAGGCATGGAAGGCCTCTGACCAGGGTATGTCATGATCCTACGCTCAGTTATTTACTTAGAAGTCAGTTCAGTGGGGGTACATTCTGTGTTTAAGCCTAAACTTTGTACACAAGAAATAGTTAGTGTTGATATTCTGCAACAGTCAGAACATGATATCCAGGAGACCTGAGAGGAACAGTTCATTTCTAGACTTGGGAAGGTAGTCACTCGTAACAAAGAACCTATTCATGCATGTGTAGGAAAAAGACCTTATTAAGGGAAGGGGGAGGGGGGAGGTCTATGGCTTAAGTTGCCTAATGCACTGTGAATGATAACAGTATGTGTTTAACTCGGGAGAGTCTGCATTGGATGGGTTTTGCCTCTTCTTACAGAATTATGTTCCTGTCCCAAGAATTTCTTACTGGTCAGTTCAAAACAAGATATATGGAAGAACACAACATGAATGTTTTAGGAGTGAAATCTGCATCCTAAAGTGTCACCTGTCTATAACTTTGAGGTTACATTAAATAATTACCACATTCAACATATGTTTTGGCAGAATTCTGGTCCTCATCAAAGGTGCTAACAATATACAGATTTTGATGTTATGTGAACTGCCATATCAATCACCTCATGTTCTAAAGATCAAGCTTGTGTGTGTTGATCAGGCTTGGGTGTGTTGATCAGGCTTGGGTGTGTGTGTTGATCAGGCTTGGGTGTGTGTGTTGATCAGGCTTGGGTGTGTTGATCAGGCTTGGGTTTTTCTAAAGATCAGATCTCTGTGTGACTGGCATTTCCACATGAACAGTTTTTCTGAAGATCAGGTCTCTGTGACTGACATTTCCACATGAACAGATTTTCTGAAGATCAGATCTCTGTGACTGACATTTCCACATTAACAGTTTTTCTGAAGATCAGACCTCTGTGACTGACATTTCCACATTAACAGTTTTTCTGAAGATCAGATCTCTGTGACTGACATTTCCACATTCACAGTTTTTTGTGAAGATCAGATCTCTGTGACTGACATTTCCACATTCACAGTTGTTTTTTTGGGGGGTTTTTGTTTTTTTTCTAAACATCAGGCTTGTATATGTGACTATCATTTTAACAAGGGCATTGTAGACTGACAGAGAGAGTGTTCTATTTAGCTGAGATTTTCTATATTTTGAAGATTTGATATTTTGAAAATTAATAGGTAATGGTGTTACAGGTTTCTATGAATAGAGTGTCATCATTTAAAGTTTTTCAAATAACCATAGTTCATAAGTTCTTTTGTGGAAGATGATGTACCAAGGATAGATTTTCAGTTCAGTAAGAGTTACATCCCTTTGAATGCATTTTAAACTCAATCAAAAACAAAACAGGAAGTAAATCTAGTTTGAAAAATGATGTTAGAAGTGTCCTGTATTGTTTCACAATTCTAACTATGATTAATTCCTAGAACTAAGCATTCCAGTTTCAAATGATGTGTGATTTAACAATGCTAGTGTGTTAAGTGGATGTCAAATAGCCCCACCATGAGAGAGGTGATTTTACAGTTTCATTAACATTGAAGTGAAAGTTATCATAAGATTGTTTTATATATATATATATATATATATATATATATATATATATATATATATGTGTGTGTGTGTGTGTGTGTGTGTGTGTGTGTGTGTGTGTTGTGTGTATAGATATATGTATTGTATGGGTGTGTGTGTGTGTATATATATATATATATATATATATATATATATATATATATATATATTGTGTGTGTGTGTATATAGATATATATATTTATTGTGTGTATGTATATATATATATATATATATATATATATTGACTGAAGGTCACATAATAAGATACTGATATTATGAGTATTGCTTGGTATTTTGTAGTCCATAACTCATTAGATGTGCTACTGAATGATAACAGTTTAAAGACTTCATTCGTATAGTAGTTGTAATGTCATTTGTATTGCGTTTTCCAAACTGCTAAAAATTGATTATTGTGTGTCGTGTGATTAAAATTTGTTATGTTAGTTAGTTTGTTGGATATTATATCAAAATGATGCAGTTTTGTTTAATACATATAAAATAAAGGGTCTGTCGTAAGACTATGTTAGATAAAATGAAGAGTCTGTTCTAAGACTATGTTAGTCTATCATAAGATTATTTCAGATAAAATGAAGAGTCTGTTCTAAGACTATGTTAGTCTGTCATAAGATTATGTCAGATAAAATGAAGAGTCTGTTCTAAGACTATGTTAGTCTGTCATAAGATTATGTCAGATAAAATGAAGAGTCTGTTCTAAGACTATGTTAGATGACATAAAGGGTCTGTTCTAAGACTATGTTAGTCTGTCCTAAGAGTATGTTAGATAGAAATGAAGAGTCTGCCTTAGGACTATGTCAGATAGAATGAAGAGTTTGTCCTAAGAATTGATAAGCTGTTCACAATCTTATATTTACTGCAATGTAAGTTTTGCTGTATGACAAAACCATGAAAGTCAAACTGTACCGAATATATGCAATTCTTCAACATTTATATAGAATGAACATTTATGTAGAATGAACATTTAGGTAGAATGTACATTTGCATAGATGAATATATAGATAACCATGAGGGATGTAAGTGGAAGCTGACTGAATGAGCAGGAAGATCCACGAGGATTGTTCTTCTAGGGAGCAGGGGAAGGGGGACTTATTATATCTAAGATATGATAAGATATGAACATACAAAGATAATATTTGTTCATGTTTGATCTTTCTTCATGTAAACCTCATATATGCATCTATAAATTTATTGAACAAGAATGTTAGGCCATAGATCATAGTTTGTTTTCCAAGCAGCAATTCATTTGTGTAATTCAGATGCAGAACAGATTTTTATCTGCCTTGTTTTGTGAACTTCAGTTTTCAATCTCCTGATAAAAATGTCTGATTACATATAGTGATGCATACTGTTATAGAAAAGCTCCAGAAGCATTTTCTCTCCTGGTAGCAGAAGTGAATGATAGACTTATGGTTAGGTAGATAAATCCCTTGAAATGAAAACATACAGATTGAAACAAGGAAAAAAACTGATAACATGTGTACATGAAATTAAAGATGACTGTGTGGAGGCCTAACTGACTCAAGGCAAGGAAACTGCTCCTCCAGCTGCTCACAACGACACACCAGGCAGATTATCTCTCTGCATACAGAGAGTGTATTCTACAACGAGTACTGCCTTCATCAGTTCCATACTCTCAACATGCTAATCACTTCAGACACCAGATCAGTGCATGTGCACTCTGGTTTGATATTCTATGGTTAACAGAAAATTGATGGGGTGGGGATGGGGGGTACAGATTCAGTGGACATTTGACATTGTGCATATGTGTACTTCTTTCAACTTCTTTCAGTGTATTTGAAATTCAGTGCAATCATGATATTTGTTTTTGAAGGCATCGAGCGTGCTCAAGAGCCTTCTAGTGATCGTGCAGGATTTTGCTGCTACACCGCCCTTCAGCTAATCTCAATGGGCAAAATCAAAATAGTGCCTACTGTTTTTGAAAGTTTCTTATGGTTCAAGACTTTGAAACATTAGATTTAATTGATATTCTAAAGGCAGAATGGCAATTCTATTGTTGATGTTGTTGTTTATATCATTGTCCAATAATTAAATAACGACTGTTTGGTAATAGAAGTTCATTATTTGTGGATGAATTTAATACAAAACAAATCAATTAGTAGTCTGGTCCCCTTTCCCACAATTCCGTTTGCTACTGTAGAGAGTGTGCGAACGGAATATTGTGGGAATGGGGACCAGAATAATCAGTGAGAAATTTTCCCGTGAATTATGTGGCTCATGAATATCATTAAAAAGCTTACAAAATAACCAGCTTAAATTTCATTTATATCTAAAGTCTCATAGTTTCCAAGAATCCTTATTTCAGATTAGCAAAACAGATAAATACTAAAGTGTTAATTCTGCGCAGCGTTACAGTTCAGCTGCCATTTCTACAAAAACACTAAAACAGTATTTCTGGTTTTGTTTTCGGTAATCCCCATCCCAATTTTCTATTAAGCAAAATGAAAGTAGCATGTGTATCACAAAGAAAATAACAGATTATTTCAAGAAGAAACCCACGCGAGTTGCCATTCAGTGGGAGTTAAATCTTGTTCATATTTACAATAACTTTTCTTTCTTTTGAATTGTTAGATTTAGTTTTGAAAACAGAGAGTTTATACTGAAATTGTTACATCATAATGAAATGGAAGATATGACTTGTAAACTAGTTGTCTCACACTTTTCAGCATATCTCGTCTTCATTTTGAAGTTATTGATTATTGCCTTTGTAAGGTAACTAGACTTGAGGGGATACTATTTAGCAAGAGGAGAGTATGAATTTGTTAGGACAAATAACTTCAGTCCAAGTTCTCCTTTTCATTTCTTTACACTTAAATAAACACATTTTTCTGACATTTTACAATGATTTTAATGCTATATTTTAAAGTGCCTAAACACAAGGAAATGCCTACAGCGGCCCTCGGATATCTTTCCTCCTAGTTTCTCTAATTTCGCCTGCTACCCTGTAAACTTATTGACAACCCTGATGAATAGGATGTTGCACTCGACATCTTTGTGGCCCTTCAGGCCTGTTGATTTTTTATCATAAATAGAGGTAATTCTGGTCGAAAAAAAAGGGTTGGATAAGTTAACAAATACAACTTGACTGCTAAATATGTTAGAAATGTACATGTATATGGTTTCACAATCCCAAGCATTCCAGAGTCCTTTCAGGCATTACCAATAACAAGCATTGTTAGTGCACTTACAATAAGTAGGTACAAATCGGCAATAAGAATACAATTTACACTATAGCATTTCATCATGACATTGGTTCGTCTTGGTTTAACAATGTGGAGGGGTGGATATGTATAGTACTGCATGTATGTAATAATCATAATTACTGAAGTAGATACCGCCATACATTGTAATGCAGAGCAGGAAAATTCAGTTACACCATTTGAGGGGGAGAAATAACCATCAAATACCACTGAGTGTGATCAGTTATTGCACTGCAGGTGTCAGTGATGTAGCAGTACTACTGTGTTATTTGTCACACAGATCTGGATAAATGAATTATCAGTAGGATTTGATATTTCAGCACAACCAAAGATGTATTTAGTGTATCCACTTCACAACCAAAGGCTCTAAAAATCCCTCCAAAATTAACATGCATTTGTTGTGTACATAAAAAGGGTATTAGTACTCTGTGCAGTCCTACAGGGAGTAATTATTTATAACCGGGATAGATAATTTTCTTACATCGTGCAGTAAGACACACAGCAAACTGTGTTCTACTGTAACACTGCGAGTCATCCTGACCTCAGTACGAGTCCTGACTTTTTTTAAATTCCTTTTTTTAAATGTCCTATTGACAGCAGTTTTGACGAATCGATCTACTTGACACTGTTAAGATGACCTGATTATCACTTATCTGTAGAAGACAACCTTTCATATTCTTTAAAGCACACTCTGTTTGCTTATCACATTTTGTTTTCTCAACAATCAACATTTCATACACCTATGAGTTCTACATGGAGACTTCTACACAGAAGGCTTGATATTTGTTTAGTTTCTAAACAAAACGTGTCAGTTTTGGCGTATTTTTCTACATTTTGTCTGTCCTTGTGCCTGTCTCTCTTAGGAGAACAGAAATTGTAGATCCACCACTTGAATTGATTTACTTTAACTTCCACATCAGAGTAACATTTTTGTGTACTTTCTGCCCTGCCCCTGAAAGAGGAAGAATTATGAATCCACCACTTGAATTTTGAAGCTGTGTGTGAACTTCTCCAGATGTGTGTGAGGGAAAGCTGGAAAGGAATGCAGTGCTCAGAGGGCAGCTGCAGAGTATAAACACAGACAGGAATCAGCCTAATACTTATATCATTATGTAGATAGGATCTATATATAGTTAGCGTATTTTGAGTTAATGGATTAACTTGTACCATCCACAGCTAGAGGGAGGTGAAGGGAGTATTCCTGTAGAAATGGTGATTTTAGGAGATCTACATTGCGTGTTGTGATTTTAAGAGACTGACAGACGTACAGATTTCTGTGTTGAAGACTATTCACATTTAAATTCATGGAGGCAAATCATCCATTAAATTACTTGTGCTGTGAGTGAATTGCTGAGTTGTTCTGGAACACAGTGACGTATTGGAATACATCAATAATACACAACATGTCTCATCCCCACCGTTACAGCGTAGGATCTAGCTATCCAAATCTTAGTGGATCTTACTCGAGCTCTCTCTATGGCAGCTACGGTGGGTCTCTGGGCTCCAGCGCCTACAGTTCAGGCCTGGGGTCAGGCTACAGTTCAAGGTCGGGGTCCACCAGCAGTCTGTCCAGTATAGGGAGTTCGTACAGCCCAGCGCTGTCATCTTACAGGGTGGGGAACTAGTTTAGTCTTACTGTAGTCCTTCTTTGAATTTCTAGCATGCATGATTGTATGTTCTTGTGTTGAATGGACAAAAAATCCCAAAATATTTATTTGTCTCTTGGTGGTCAAGTACAAGCTGGGAGCCATCTTGTATTTTTTGTCTGTTGATTTATATTTGCAGTGTCTATAGCTGTCATTTTAATGAATAAATAGTGGGAGATAGAAACTTTATACATGTTCAAAGTTATGTAGCAAATAAAGAGCATGTAAATTTTGAAAGGTTGAATTTGCAATCATGAAAGACATAGAGTGTTGCAAGCACATATATTGCATATTGTCTACCAGTGATTCAGTATTTTCTTCATATATTTTCACATATTCAGCATCATTGTACATGTATATCTAATATATGTCATAGTGTAGTTATGATGGAGATTTCATATCCTGTCTACTTGGCCTAATGTCAGAGAAATAACATTTTTCACAAGTATTCAGAGAAATACACACATTACAAGTACCAGAGCATAACTGTTAGAAGTATGTGTATGTTTCCCAGGCTGATCGAAGATTGTCACTGAAAGGGAGGTTTGCTTAGTGTAGGGAACAGGTAATCTCACACACATCACACAACAAGTAGGTGTTTCTGGGGGCCTTTCTATGCTGCAGCTGTCTTCGCCTTTGAACCCATCTCTCTGTAGAGTATGCAGTACATGTGTAAATAAATTCTGATAAAAAAAAAGAATAGGTGAATTGCGATTGAAGGGTAATTGGTAGCCATGGCAGGCAGTTGGTTTCTGAAAAAATGGACAGACACAGGATATTTACTTCTTTTTTCATTGATACCTTTTGTTAATTGATAGGTGTGTGGTACGCCTTTTGTGTTCTCGAAGGATAATGTATATTGTTTACACCGTGTAAGTTACAAGAAACGTCCATTTAAAGAAGAAAAGTTTGGTTATTTTTGTTTGAAGGTCATAGAGTGTTTTGTCCAATGATACTAATCCATCTTTTGATACAGATTTACTGATCTCGGAATGAATAGGATGAAAAGCTTGAAGCCTTCACCAGCTTTTCTGTTGACAAGTGTAAATATGCTGTACATAATGTGTATTCTTTTAACTGGATTGTGTTTTCTATGAGAATTTTTGTATGTGGGGAAAATGATTGCCAGTTATGTGCAGGTAACTAGTAGCATGTAGATCTGTTGTGTATAGTCAGATGTTCCTGTAAGATTAGGACGAAATAAATACTGTTAAACATAAACTAATTATAGCTGATAAACAATGTGTTGTTCTAGATTAATGCATTATTTTGAAATTAAGTTGACAATGATTCCTATCAAATACATGTAAACAAAGTGTTGTTTAATTTTTTTTTTCTGTAGGTACATGTATTTGTTTTAAAACTTCATAGATAATTTATATACTTAGCAGAGGCTGTAGAAAATACTCTGTGGTCTTAGTTTATAAGTAAAAAAAAAAAAAAAAAAAAAGAGTGCTTGTATGCAAAATTAAAAAAAAAATTGGGGGTGGGGAGAGGATGAATTGATCCTCTAGTCTATTTGATAATATAGTGAATTAATGAAAAATATTTTTAAAAAAAACAAAAAAAAACTAAAGTGATGTTTATTTTTTGCCATGCTATTTTCAGAGTTCTGGTCGGTATGGACGATACCCGTCAACGTCAGATGTTTCGGACCGTTACAGACCCAGTCCATATATTGAAACCTCCAAGTCCACAACAGCAATAGACAGCTCTCTAGATTATAAAAGAGTTAGTATGATGAATGTGTGCCCATCAAAGAATATGTAAAAAAAATCTACAACAATAGCAAATAGATTATAAAACAATCAGTAGAATAAATGTGTGACTATCAAAGAACGTGTAATGAATAAACATCTATAACAACACATTGAATACATCTCTAGAGTATACAGGTCCTAGTATAATTAACTATGCTGTATGTGGGGTAGTACATTTTAGACACTTGCAAATTTCACCATAGGTCAGCTGCTAAGGAGAACTTGACTGTTATTTCTCGTGGAAGTAATGGTGTTGGCACATGAACGATATTTTATCAGTACTTATTTTAAGTACCTCATCATTTTTACATACTAGTTTCATCAAATTTCATGGGTTTCACGTGTATGTGAATTGGTACGAGTTCCATCTGTGTGTATGTAAATGTAAGCTTACTTATTTCGCAGTTATATGAAGATGAAAAATCTAATAGTGAACGATTAAAGCGTGAACTAGCTGACACAAAAAAAGAACTCTTGGAGGCTAAAGGGGAACTGGATAGACTGGTCAAGCGGAGTGAGCAAGCACGGGTATCAGACACCAACGAAAAAAGGGTGAGTGTCTGCAATACATTAGTACACTGTGTCAAATGAAGCATCAGCAAATGCCCCACCCCCACCTCCCACCCCCTCTGTCAGAGCTACATACTTTCCTGATTTACCCAAAATGCTCTAATATGTTAAAAGGGTTGTTTGTTTTTAGATCTTGGTTCAAGTTTGTCATATACTAATGGTTAAACATCATTTCTCTTTTGCGGCAACAAGCACTTGTCATACTTTTGACATATTTTGAAATGCAAATTGAAAAGTAATAGTCCAATTCAGCCTTACTGGTGGTAGACCGTCCAGTCAGTGGGTTGGAGCAGACAATCTCTCCTGTGCTTGTCAGTTTTGGCAGACTGCTATTACATTAAAATCTTGAAGAAAAAGACTATCTATATGAGTTTTGGGTGAGGTAATTTCAATATTTTGAATGTGGTGAACCCATTTGGATTGGTCAGATTTGCCACCTCTTGGCCAGGTCTTTCTGATTAAGGTTGATGACTGAATCTTCTTGATGTTAGGTTGGATGATGGCATTATTAAAGTGTAACTGATTTTCATTCATTTAAATGTTTTCAGGAAAAAAGGGCTTTAGAAAGAAAGTTATCGGAATTAGAAGAAGAATTAAAGGTAAGATTTCAAATGTAGGCAGTGTAGACTAGCAGACTGTTCTCTTCTCTATTGTAGCTTCATTGGGGGGGGGGGGGGAATATTGACTAAATGTGTATTGACTCTGTTTTCTCTTTTCTCTATTGCTACAGTAGTCTGAACCAAAATTTCTTGTTGATGTTTAATATTTTACAGTATTGTTAGATTCTGTATCGATCTTGTGGATCAGTGCAGAAGGAGTTATCTCTCTTTTTACATTGATTCTCAAATTTTTGATAGGGAAAATTAGCAATGTCAGGGTTCAAAACTATGAATTAAAAAGATGACATTTTATTGGTTGATATTGATATTTTATGATATGTTACAAAGTTGGTAAAACTTGACATTGGACTGGGTAGATATTACACATGTATCTATACTGGAAATTTCTAGATAGTTTTATAAACAATATCAGCAATGCTAGAAATGCTAAAACTGACATCATAACTTCCTAAAACTGCTAGAGTTAACAATCTATCCAGGCTATTCCAAAGGTTATGGGTACACTATTGGATATATACCATCACCAGAATAAGAATTATTTGACCAAATGAAATTAAGCAAGATTCTACATTAACTCATCCATCAGGACAGATGATATAAATATGTACTCGTCTAGACGTAATTTTCACTTGTCCAGAAATTTTTCAGAAGGTTTTGATTTCGTAGCAAGTAATGTACCAGACATCCCAAATCACACAGTTATTACCACATTATTCCTGTTAATGTTGCAAAATATTCCACTATAATTTTCAAATTAGTAATGAAACCAATGAAAAGAAAATTTCTCTTTAAATTTTTTCTTTATTTTGCTGTTTTTTGTAATTTCATCATTCACATAGTTTGAAAATCATTTGCCTTAAGTTGCCATGAAAGTTAAGTCTTAAGCATTTAAATTTCCATCATTAATAAATATATGTTATAGATAATTCTACCAGCAACTTTAATTTGGAAAGTCGTAGGGACTTCCGCAAATTTCTGATACAAGTAAATATTCAACAAAGTAAAAGTGACACTTCATTTTGTTTATTGTACAAAGTTGAGAAACGGTTTGACTCTACAGATTATTCTGATTCGAAAAAAGAAATATATCTCATTCATAGTCAATTTACTTCTCGTTCACAAGTTTGGACTTGTATTGGATAGGTTTAGTAAAGAACTGTTTACAAGGTATTTAAGTAGCACAAAAATTTGGTCTTCATTCATTGATATCAAGGAATAAGTGCACCCATAACTTTTGTACACAGACTGTAGAAACTGCTTTAGCTTGATCACAATATGCACAGTGGTTGCCATGGTTACAGGTGGCTTTGTACACTTTATTTCCAGCAAATGAACAAATTTAAGGCAGAAAACGCCAAACTAAAGGAGGAGAACCGGGCACTCACCCGAGTTATTTCCAAACTCTCTAAATAGGTAATCTCATTAATGCCTGCATTGTGCTCCATTCAGTTTTAGTTGGTTTTTTTTTTTTTTTTTTTTTTTTAGTTTTTTTTTCTTCAGAGCATTTCTTAGGTGGAATACCTGGGTCTGTAGCATTCCCCCTATCCCTTATTCCAACCCCTGATGATTTAGCAGGTTCAGGGTAAAGTAAATAACACTTTAAAGTGCTGTGGTTTGTCAAATCTGACCGTCACTATACATCTGACCGTCAAAGGAATTCTCTATAAAGTGTTATTTTAAGTTCAGTGCTTTATTTGGAACAAAAGACAGAACTTTCACAGATACTGCTTTGACAATATTTTGTACGTTCTCCATAGGTTTACGTGAGGGTAGTATTGAGCATTTGATAAAAAGGGGGAAATATGATTTACCTTGCAGTCCAGAGATGTAACGAAAATGAACTGCACTACAGATTATTCAAAGTTCTCTATTTCTACTTTACATTATCATTCAGATAAAATTGGATGTTAATAAAGACCCAGTATTTGTTCCGATTAGTGTTTTAGTTGGGGGGGGGGGCCTCCAGATTTAGATTCTCATGGGTCCAGATCATAGCATCCTATAAATTTTCTGAATTTTGTTGAAGCATGAAACAGTTTTATGTACTGCAAAAACTTTATATACATCCTAAACTCTGCCACATCTCTTCTCTCACACGATGCACATGTAGAGAATTGTGTACACATTCCATGACAAGCAGTAGAATGTACTATGTGCATGTCAAATTTAGGAGGAGGAGTTTGTTTTTTTGTTTTATGTCCCATCGAGAATTTTTCACTCATATTGAGACGTCACCAGCTGTAGGTTAAATGTGCGACATGCCGCAGCCCAGCAATGGTTGATATTTTTAACACAAGTAGTGATGGCTGTTTGGCACCACAGATCTCTCAGATGGGACTTTACATTGTAATCAACACAAATAAGGGTACGTCCTTCATCACTTTTGTAGTCAACATTTCCTGGGTGTGGACATGTAGCATAGATTTAAATTTGTACCAAAATATCTGTCAACTGTGCCACGGTGGTTACATGCCAATGTATAAGATGAATGGTTAGCAGAAGATTTGTGATATATATCACAGGGCTTGTCTTCCGGGTTGTGGAAAATAAAAATAAAAATGATAAAAATATGAATCCCTATAAAAACCTCCTTCGAGTTGTTTTGATAACAATGCCAACATGTTTTGGTAATTTATATATTGTTTCAAAAACACCCCCTGCAGGTTGTATCATATCAATGATACACAATAAATAAACACGTCAGCATCAGCCACCAAAACAACTCCAAAAGAGATTTTTATAGGGATTGATATTTTTATTATTTTTTTCTATTATTTTCCACAATCCGGATGACACGCCCTTGTGATTTGTATCCGTATCATTACATCAACATACCCTAGACTACAGATGTCTAACAGAACTCGTATTCTAACTCAAAATGTTGAATAGTTTTAAATTTGCTGGTATCGCCAATGCAGAATGTTGAAGAAAATCTCGGGTTAGTCAGTGTTGAAAAGGGGTTTTATGCACATTACTGGTTTATAATTGCTGAAATGTTTTTTCTAATGTTTAGTAATTACACGGATTTGTATTAGTACTTATTAGGATGTAGAGGTTCATTATGACAATAGATTTTTATGTAGATAGCTTAAGTACGTGTCATTAGCTAACTATTGGAAGTTTTTGCATGTGTTTAAAAGAGAAATACAACATGATATTAATGATGGTATTCAGTATACTTACCGATATACATAATTAATCTTCCTAGATTTCTGAACTATTTCTTACTTTATTTTGTGCTGTTTCATGATATACTTCACAGAATATTTTTTTGTTTTGGATAAAAATAGTATACACATGAACTTAAGATCAATGAACAGTTGTTCACTTTGCCAGCAGCTTCGACTGATAGCTAGACGGTACCAGAAACTTTGCACGTTATCAGGATCATATATAATCCAGTTGGTGTTGCTCTGGATTTTATTTTATTGTTTTTTGCTTTTTTATCAACATTGGTGCTATTGTGATCACAGCAAATTATAGACATACAAGTATTAAATCAAACATTTCTTGTCTGCTAGCAATATGTATCAATTCCTATAAATAATAAGTAAAAATAAAAAGGATGGTAAAATTATAATCCTTCAGAAGTATGGAGTGTACCTATACACTATACACATTATTCAGAATCTGATGTTGCTATATTACTGTTCATCTTGCTAGAGACATATAAATGCTTAGCTTTGTATTCATAGCTGGACCTTGCAGTTTGCCAGTGTGTAATTCACAGAATTCATGCAGTTTTAGTATCGTGTGGGAGTAATCAAAACGAAAAGGCTGATAGAAGTTTTCAACTCTTCATATACATTTCAGAAAATGGAAACCTTAAAAGAGGACAACAAGCGACTAAAAGAAGAAAATGGTGCATTGATCCGGGTCATAAGCAAGTTGTCCAAATAAGGACCAGTTTATGGAACCAGTCAACAATGTCTAGGCAATTCTCAGTGCAATGTATCAGACAGTTTTTGTTTTAATTATGTATGTAATTGCTATATGTCTTCCATAGATTCAGTTCAGGTTTTAGAATATTGTTAATGGAAGAAAACCATGTGTAAAAAGCTTATTCTAGCTGGGTTTTTTTTTTCTTCATTGTTTAACTTTTATTTAAAATACTACATTTTGAATTTTCAAAAGGCCTCCTAAAAACTGTTCTAACTTCTGATTGATATCAATTTGCTTGGAATTTTTTTTTATATATATACATATATATCAGTACGGTAGTGTTCAGAGAGAGAAGATTACTCTCAAAAGGAAAATCAGGAATTTCATCTAAACATACACAATATGTTTTGATGTTCAGTAAATTGTGTAAATCTGCTGTTCAGTGTGTAACCTCATCACGGCCAGTTGATCTCGAAGCTTTAGGTGATCAAAACCTTAGAAAAAAGTCTTTCACTGATTGGAGATGTCTATTCTCACAGTAAACTGTTGCGTCTGAAAAACAAAAATAGTGAATACAAACATCAGACTGCGAAGTGATCCTATAGATGTAATATATTTATTTCTTATCCAGACTCTCCCATTATGTGTGGAGTTGTGGGGATGGAGATGATTTTATTTTAGTTATGTTCAGTAGTGCTTGCCCAAAAGTATAGAGAAGGTACATTCAAATTTTCTCTTTTTCATTGTAAATGTTAACAAATGAAGGGTATGCTTTATTTAATATACAAATTTGTGCATTGAGTTTTAAACTTCTGAAACCATGGGCAAGAAACAATGCAACAGATTTCTTCCCGCTGCTTTGTGTTTGTTTTTTTATAGAAAGCACTGTCACAGTGTTCAATTTTTTATTTTTTTTTTGGTGGTTCTTCATTTAATTCCTTTTTTTTTTTTTTAATCTTTTTTGTGTGATTTTTTTTTTTGTTTTTTTTTTTTTTGTTTTTTTTTTTAATAATTTGTTTTTCCCCATTGTTTTTCTTCTTTTTACTTTTTTTTCCCTGTTGTTTATTTGTTTGTTTTTGCTGCTTTTTTTCCCCCTCAAATCTTCGTCTGGTGTAATTGATGAGTACAGGAAACTTGGGATTCAGCAACCACATCAAGTTGTACAATCTCAGTTTTGTTGCAGTCCCCTCCCCCCATTTTGACAACTTTACACTGCATTAATTCTGTGAATAGTAACCACAGATTTCAGAACTGTAGTAGTTTTGTTCGTGCTTTATCTCTTAAACCCCAATGACATTTTAAATGGCTTTGCAAGATTTAACTGAATCTTCACAGTTTGAATTCTGAGAACAAGTGATATGATTAGATATCTTTACTGGACAGACACAGGTTCTGGAGTAAAGGCTGATTATGCAGAGGGCGTGTCCCTCGGGAATTAAACAGTCTTGTTATTTGTTATTTTGTCCATGCAAGTTCATTTTCTTTTTTTGAATGATACAGATATTCATATGTTTTATTACCAAATTTTCAACAAATATTGTCGTTTTTTATACCGCCGAAGAATTTCCTATAAGATTTTAATAATGAGATACATTTCTTATTTTCATCTCTGAACAGCTGAATGCCTGCAATCATGTTACAGTAGAATATGTTGAGATGCGCTACTGTGAAAGTAGCTGTTGTGCTGATTCTGGGTGTACTCGATGCAGTACCTTGTAATACTGCATGTAGTGATTCTGAGGCTAGCACTCTGCCGTGTGTATTGACTAACACATAGTCCACTAGACAGATAAGGTAACTCTATGTATGTGTATAGTACATTGGCTGACTAGTACTAATTTATTCTGTGTATTTATCAGCATTTATTTCATGTGATGATGGAGCTAATGATAATAGACAAGCAACATGTTTTGTACGGGTCAACCTCTGATCCTTGTATCATGTAGATAGGATTCATAATATGGTGCTATATATACCACTGGTTTCCATAGCAATTTTTATTGTTATGTAAATTGTTTGGGATTTTGTTTTTTTTTTGTCTTTTTGTTTGTTTTTCTTGACATGGTAAGTGAATCCGTCAAATCTGGTCATGTCACATTTCATGTCTGTGCTCTTCATTCAGAAGTAATTGTGGAGGAAAAAAGGAAAGATGTTGTTTTGATTTTTCTTGGACCCCCATCAGGAGAAGAGAGGTTGCCAGACTCAGTAGATGTGTAGGATTATAGTGCTGTTATATTATGTGACGCGGACTTTAAGATCCGTCCTTCCTGTGTTTATTATATTTCAGTACAGCAACTCTAAGCAGTGAAATCCACAGAACAAGGACATAAAGGGGAGGATTAAACAGTGTACTGATGTCAGTTAAATTCAGTTTATGAGGATTAAACAGTATATCAATATCAGTTAAATTCAGTGTATGTATCTCAGGACGAGTCACTAGTCAGTTTACGGTACCTGGACCATTTCTTCTGATATTTGTACTGTGGCCACCAGTTTGTGTAGTCCTGTACACATATAATGAGCATCATGATCACAGATGTCTCTTGTTAACTGAAAATTTGATGTAAACCTAAAAGTACAAATGAATGGGGTTTTGTTTTTATAAGGAAAAATACTATTTTTTCTTTTGGGTATCTTTTCAATCTACAGCTGTAAATCTATGCATTTTCTAACTTCTATTATAAATTTACTTTTCTTATCCATACATGTATATCAAATTCAGATGCCACATTGAACTTGCATGAAGTGTATTGTAATCATATGTTTACCCAGTCGCTGGTTCTACCACTCCTTACAATTTACTGTATTGTTAAACCTGTTCATGAGATTATTGTATATATATAGTATATAGTGCATTGTATAAATTCAGTATCTGTTATATAGATGATGTTTTCAGTTGTATTTACAGAAATTATTGGTGTAGTAAAATTTCCTGAACTCTTTTAAATGTGCAGACACACACAAACACATAGATATGATCGAAAATTAAAGCGAGTATCCATAGAACTAGTAGTAGTATGATAAAGAAAAGGAAAATCAAAAGCTGAAAATAATATAACCACTTTCATTTTCAATCTTCAGATTTTTAAAGATTAAAAATGAAATCGGTTGCATTATTTTCAGTGTTGTTCTGATTTTATTTATATATATATCCTTGTTCCCCTTACTTTTTTGGCACATTTCTCCAAGAAGAATCATGGTGCTGTAGATCAGGTGATCAACCTACCCATGATTCCTCTTGTTAAATGGCTGCTTTTCAAGGTGACATGTTGGACGTTGAATTAGTAGGGGAGTAACGAATTTTCAGTTTGGTATTTTGAGTAATTTTAGTGGTTTTTCTTGAAGATAAGTGTTTGTTTCTTTATCATTTTCTTTAAACAAGATATTTTTGTGTAGTGTATTTTGAGGTAGAGCTTACAGCATAATCAGAAGTACCATGTCGTACAAGGTAAAAATGTCAGTGGAAAGAAATTATGACAGGTTTTTTTTTTCTCTCATTTTTCTACATTTTAAATATTTTAAAGTTGGAAGATCAAACTTTCAAAACTAAAATATTTTTTTCAGGTGACTTGTTGGACCTGAAATTTGTAGGAAGATGAAAATTGCATTATTTTTATACACCTTTACCTATTTAGTTATTATTTCAGTTGAAATGTTAATTTGATTGACTTGTGATTTAAATATCAAATTATTTTAGAAACAAGAAAAGATCTTGAGCTTTTTATGGGCACAAGTTCAGCAATGCTTTGGAAACCTTTGTAAGGAATTGACACCCAGAAAACATGGAATAAAGGACTATTGCAAATTAACTAGTCTGGAGGCCAAAGTCCAAACCCTGTAGGAAAGTCTGGGGCTTGTTCCCCCAAACATCAAAAAATGATAATTTCAGAGTGCATTTCTGTTATTTTTAACACTTTCTTTGCCCAATATACATTTGTCTTTAACTTCAATTGTCTACCAGAGTTTGTAATCAGTCTTTACAAACCTCAGCCTACAGGACTAGCATTTAAAAAACCCAAAAAACCAGTATAGAAATTAAATCGTTCCATGTTAAAAAACAATTTAATGAAAAAGCATTTGTTGAGAAAGCATGGAATGTGTTAAATGCTCCTTGTTGATGAGGAACAGTTTATTGAGGAGGCACGGAATGTATTTATTGCTCCTTGCAATAGCTCTTTATATTTGTCAGAGAAGAGTTGCATAACTTAGACATTTTGTCTTTATTATGACACTTACTGGAGTTCAAGGTCATACTATCAATGGCTTAGACACATATACATGGCAAGTAAATGATATTCTGATTAGAAATAATAGATCAGGACAGAGTATGGTTTTATTGTTTAGGACTTAAGTGAAAATGTCCATTGTTGTATATAGTTTTCGTTTTTCTTGTCAGAGGGCTAATTGTGTGTAAAATGATGTACATTTTCTATGCTGATGTGGCCATTTCGAGCAAATTCTTGCCTTCATTTTATTTAAATGACATATCAATTTAAAAAATAGTATATTGTGTTTTTAAAATCATTTTTGAACACATGGACAAGTATAATTATCATATCAGAAATGATTTTTGTCAGTTGATGAATGGGTTGTAGTTATGGAAATGACCCCTGACCTTAATCTGGATATATGGACTATTCTTGTTGTTTGGGTGACATGTTGGATCCAGACTGTGTTCATAAATGAGGTGAAGTGTATTATTGTTGTTTTTAGGATCTGATGAATTGTATGTTAATGTGTTAAAGAAGTGAATTTCTCAGATGTTTTATTACATATTTACTTGTCTTTCATGAAAGATTGTAGCTAGTTTTTTTTTTTATAGTAATGCTCATGGATATAAAAGGAGTTGCTATGGAAACTATTTTTGTGCTAGTAATTTTGATACAAGGATGAGAGGAGTACATGTACAAAGAATCGTATGGAGTCTGTTGCTATGGTGACTTGTCACATGACTGATGGTTGATATTGTGTACGGTTTTCTGATATTTGCCAGTATGTTGTGAGATATAAACTCTATATATTGTATGAACCTGACTGAACGATTAGATATCATAGCTGTAAAACTACTTAATAAATGATTTAAAGGTCTCTGTGTTGTTCTGGATGTTGATATGGGTGAAGTTTTAGTGTGAAAATTGATTGTTTACCATCCATGTTGCAGATGAAATCAAAACATCTTGTCTCTAATCTTTTTACTTCTGATGTTAAGATCATTATTTTATGTTAAGGGGGCATTATCTATCAACTATAAACTTGGTAATCCTGAACCATGATTAAAATTTTGGATTAATGTGTTTGAAAAAGAAGAAAATTAAATGCAGGAGCAAAAAAGAAGTCCCCTTCAATCAAAGTTTATGAAAGAAGATGGGTGAACAGAGCGAGGACAATGCCTATTCATTGAAATGCATACTATATAAACATATTTTGTATCATAAATTTTTTTGTGTGATAAACTTATATTTGCCATTTTTATTGTTTGACAATAGTATATCTAGAAAAGAAAAAAAAATCTGTGATAAAATAGAATAAGCCCCCCCCTCCCCCCAAAAAAACCCAAAAAAAACAACTTGATTTTGTGATGTACAGTGGTCCATTGCTCTGTCTTTTTAAAGACTGAGAAATGTACATTTTTAGTTTTTCTGTATGTATTTGATTACAAAAAAAAAATAAAAAATGGAGAGTTGACCCACACATGTTAAAACTTGTACCAAACTCGGCTATCTAATGATCAAATTTGACTGTGTTCTCATTTTTACATTCCAATTTTTTAAATAACTGCTTGTGCGTTTAATTTACAACCTATGGTAAGTATCAGGCGCGGATCCAGCTTTTTTTACCGGGGGGGGGGGGGGGGGGGGGGGGTCCAAAAGACTGAAAGTCTGGCGAAGCCCCAGGAGACTCAAGGATTCTCACATTTTCACAGATAGTAGACTATGCGAAATTTGTACCCAAAATTGAAATATAAGAATAGTTGGCATTTATAAAAATTAATAAATACGTAGTGGATGTTTGCCGTTTATTAAAAAAAAAAAAAAACGTTACCAGTTGTAGCCACGAGGAGGCCTCCACATTATAGAACCTTTTTGAATTTTTTTTTATCTTATCTTTGTCATTATTTTGTTTTTATTTTATTTTTTCATTTTTGGGGGGTTCAATTCGGGGGTGGGGAATACTTTTTCCCATTACAATCAAGACGCATGATGATATGCTTCATCACAAAATAGACAGAATCAAGTATATAATAACAAACAATTAGTTCAAACACTTCTCAAGTGACGGAAGTCAAGTGGCCTGTAATCCACAATAATGTAGAATTCAATAATGGACGAAAGATGGCCATCTTTCGTCCATGATAGTGTATAAAACAAACTTAACTGAAGAGATTGGACATGAACAGTCTTCGGTTTCCTTGCCTTATAAACGTTTGTACTATATCCTTTGGGTTGATTTCCAAAGAGTGATGCAAGTGCATCAGTGCGAGCCCGGTTAGCCTCTCCTCGTGTATTGTGCTACGCATATAGCTTTTTATCCGCCGAAGCCCAGAGAATGATCTTTCTGCTTCACACGTTGTTATTGGCAATACACATCCAATGTGAAGCAACGTCTTCACACTTGGGAATACATCTTCATCAACAAAATTGAAGAGACTCTACAAATTGCAGAGATTGTCGGAGGTCTCCCTGCTAAGTTTTCCACAGTGCCGTTTCCAATCCGTCAACTCCTTCTCCAGGTCCCCTACAGAGAGACAAGGCAAATCATCTTCCCAAAACTGTAGCTCTGAAGCCAGTCTAGACAACCCATCGTCAGAAAGACAGGTAATATTTTCAGGCAACAGAGAGCATACCGAATATGCCACTTGGTCTTGTTTTGGAAATCTAGAGTCCAGTTCCTGGAGAAAATAATCTAGAAATGGAATGGCCACGGCTAACTTATAATATTCCTTTGGGTTGTCTCTAGGTATGTTTAATCTGTGTTGTTGCTTGTTGCAAGTCCTTGGAACCGTCACAGTAATATCTAATTCCCCTGCAATTCTCTTTGCATCCTCAAAACAAGTTTCAAATTCGGCATCAATCTCTTCGCGAATTTCCTTCACTCTTTCCACATGTTCAGTAATTAATTTGTTTGCAGTGCAAACGTCGTTGTCCCTTTTCTGAAGTTTCACGGTAAGTGGTTTGATAGTATCGAGGACATATCTGGCAAACACAAAGGTGACCAAAGTGGAAAATGCAGTCATTGATGTCAGCAACCCCTGTGCTGTCACCTTAGTTTGTCTGTCCCAAGACTAGTCTTCATCGCTCTTCTCGTTAAGGCTTGGGCTAAGTATATACTGAAGACACTTAACTATGTATGTGTATAAATTGTAGAATAGATCAAAGCAAACATGGCGCTCTACCCACCTGGTCTTGCAAAGCCCAACAAGTTTTTTTTCGGGAAGACTCCGAACCTTCACTCTCTAGTACGCTTTCAAGAAAGCCCTGTCTTTTAGGAGACGCATCAAAGAATATGAACACTGAATTGAGAATATCTATCATATTCCTTACCGCTGGTAATTGGCATGCAGACGTAATGCTTAGATTTAACACGTGGCTCCGGCAGTGTGTGTAGACAGCCAATTTGTTAACAGACTTTATCCGTCCCTGACAACCTAGTTTCTCTGAAGCCATTGCTGAAGCACCGTCGTAGGCTTGTCCGCGGATGTTCTCGATCGGAACCCCAATTCTTTGGAGGATCTCTAACAGCTTGTTTGCAATGGCTTTACCAGTGGTCCTCTCTATATTTGCAAAGTCAATGAATTCCTCCTTGACAACGGCTGGGCTATCTCTGGTATCCAGAAACCTAAGACACGAAACAAGCACTTCTTTGTTTGTAAATTTGTCGGTTACTTCATCTGCTATTATGGAATAAAACCCCTTCCCATGTAAACCTTCCAAAATTTTTCTGATGATGTGATCTCGTACTATTTGTATGATCTCGTTCTGAGTTGTTTTGCTTGTGTATGAGGCATTCTTTTTCATTAACAGTAAATGAGAGGAGAGAAGTTCGTTGTGCTTTGCTAGGAGGTTTAGTATCGCAAGAAAATTGCCTTTATTCGAGGAGTCATTCGTGGCGTCATCTCTGTGCCCTCTAAGGGGAATGTTCTGTTTCCCACAGAAAATGACTGCATCCACAATTGATTCAAGGATCTGGATGTTGTGGTCGTAAATTTCCTGATTTTGCTTAGTTAGCCTGTATGGAAGGGACGATGATGGTATTTCCAATGATGTCAATGTTGTTTGATACTCAACTTTCGCATTCTTGTGATGCTCTGAATTATGGTGCTTCAAAAGGGAAGACTTCTTTCCAAGGGCCTTCTTGTAAGCGGTAAAAGGTTGTGTCACGAACGTATGTTGATGTTGAATACTCAACTGAGGAAACATGACACAAAACTTGCAGAGACCACCATTCAGAAGTTTGCTGAAACTTAGCCACGGAAACTGTCTCATCCATGAAGGCTGAAATGAAAGATTTTTCATTTTTTCTGAATTACTCTTTGTCTTTGTGCGATCAGTTTGTAATTTGCCAATGGCATCCGGCAAGGGTTGATTCTTGGTGTATTCTTGGTGTAGTTGATTTTTTCAGCTGATGACATCAAGCTGAGTTTGACAATACCATTTACTATTTTCCCCAAGATCAAACGTATCAGTTGGATCTTCTATATTTTCGCCCTTTACGTTTTCCTCCTCTTTCTGCGCATCTGTCTCTTTAAAGGTCTTTTCATCAGAATGAACATTTGCCTCCATATTTTCAGAGTGGGAGTGACAGTCCATAGACGTCTTCTTACTCTCTCTTGCTTTTTTTCTTGGGGGGTTCGTTTGTATCATCACATTTTGTGGATAAAATTGGGAAACATACAACAAAGTGATTGGGTGCCCAATTGTCTTTGTTGCAGTTTTCAGTGTGTGACCACATGAGATATATAGTTGACCCTGTAATTTTGTCATCTAACGTAGTAGAAAGTGGCCTTATTTCTTGGTGGAGCACATTTCTGTCCATGGCGGCGTTTTGGAATGATGGGTAAATACTGTAAATTGGGTGATTTAAAGCATTCGCAGCGGCAAATATATGAATGAGAGAACTATAATTCCCACTCTTGATCGATTTGAGTGTCTCATTCTGAATCGATTTCAAATAATTCTGCGGTACTAAAGCATCGTCAGAGATTGAGGACTCTAATACGTACTGTACGCTGGGGGGATGGGAGCACATGCCATCATACGTTGCCTGTGACAAATACTTTTTGGAATTTTGACAATCTCAAAGACTATCATGACACGGAGCTCAATATGCCTATCTTCGTGACCAAATAGGGCTTTCGAGAGCGCTCTGTAGAGGCTGTTCCTATCCCCATAGACCCGGACAGGGGATATATCTGCAGGACCGTCATTTGGGTAGAGCTTCTCGGCAATTGTGTCACGCAGAACATTTTGATTCGATATTTCAGCTCTCTCTGCGTTGCAATGTGTGTAATCTGTTTTGAATTGTAAAGATCTTAAGGACATGTCAAAAAATAAAGCTTGCCACCCTTTACTTGCTGATTTCAACAGAGATGCATGCAAGAGACTAAAATCTCTGTCCCCCATCATCAGCAAATTATCAGTAATAATTTCTATGGTCAAATGATTATCTCAAATAATGAATGTTTTAACAGCAGGAAAAGTATAAAGTATTACAAATTAACCCCCAAACCAACACGGAGCGACATCACTACAATTATATGCACGCCTTTTTCCGATTCCCCAGATCTACGTCACGAAATATGCGGCGAGCATGTAATATAAAATCCTAATTGCTTTGAGGGAGCTCGTGAAATTCCGAAAAGATTTTTTATTTTGTTGCTTAGAGCCGCTTGAGCAATTTTCCAGCCAGCCTAAGGAAATAATGATATGTATAGATTCTATTTAATTTTGGTCAGAATAGATTCTCCACACCCCCTTGTGTTTCGTAAGAGGCGACTAAATGGGGCGGTCCTTCGAATGAGACCGGAAAACCGAGGCTCCGTGTCACAGCAGGTGTGGCACGATAAAGACCCTTCCCTGCTCAATGGCCCTGAGCGCCGAGCATAGGCCTAAATTTTTCAACCCTTCACCGGTAATGGTGACATCTCCATATAAGTGAAAAATTCTTGAGCGGGACGTAAAACCGTAAATAATCAAACAATCAATAACAAAGCTAAAGTTAATTTTTACTAACTGTAATGTTGGTTTTGTTTCCCTGACGGCCCGAGTGAGCCTACTCTTTTTCGAAGATCAGGGAAACGATCTTCTGCGCGTCATGGGGTTGTGATCCTTGACACGGGACACCTTTTAACGTCCCATCCGACGGGCTTATCCCGAAAAGACTTCTGTGTGAAGATTTAAAGCGCATTTGCTTTGCTGTTTGTTTATAGCCGCCTGAGCAATTTTTCAGCTCTGCGGCGGATGTCACCATTACCAGTGACGGGACTGCATTTAGATCTATACTTAGCACTCAAGGCTTTTAGTACTGAGAGTTCTTTTTCTACTGCGATATGGGACCTCGGTTTATATGGTCTCGCATATGAAAGACATTAATTGAATGAATGATTGACTATTGTTTTACGTTCATTCTTTACATATTATGTGGCTAATACTTACGATAAAATGTAAAATCTTTGCAAATTCCAGGGGGGGGGGGGGGGGGGGTCGGGGACCCCCCCCCCCCCCCCCCTGTAGATCCGCGCTTGAGTATTCATACTTCAAAACAAATTGACGAATTTCAAATTTATTAAACAAATTGTACAACTTGAATTGATGCTTCTCGTTGGCTCAGATGTTAGCATTTATGTGCCAGGAAACTACAGAATCCAAGTAGGGAACAATAACCCTCACGCATACAACAACTGATTGGACTCGGGTCTCAATACAAAGACGCAAGTGCATTAGCACACTATCTGTACATCCAACAGTTTTGTTAACAATGATTGTTAGTTAGAGTTTGAATGGATAGTAGCAAGTGTGTTAGTTTGAGAATGTGTGGGAACGAGTATGAGTAAGAAGTACTTGTAATTTGTATGAGTGTGAGGTAGACTGTGAGTATGTGTGGGAAATAATGAGTTTGTTAGTTTTGAGTATGTGTGGGAAATGGTGAGTTTGTAAGAGTATGAGTAGGGTTATTTTTTTTTTTTTTTGAGAATGAGTTTGAGATACTCTGTTAGTTTAAGCATGAATGGGAGGTTGTTAAAAAAGATCTGGATTTGCTCGAGGAATTTACCCACAGCAAGATTCAGAATTCCAGCAAAAAAGTTACCATTTTGTGGTCACATTTTGTCTATATTCACTTGATTATCTCCAAATCATAAAGTTTCTGAATTTCCCTGACAGTGGGGTTATATACTCTGCAAAAAAAGAAACGCATATTGGATTTTTTAAGATTTTAGTAGATGTATTTTGGATTATGATTTTACAATAAAAAATGTAGGTATTCACTAGAATCGTTTCAATCGAAAAAAATTACAGTCCAAACCTTAGATATTGGTGAAAAAAAAGTTAGATCATCACAGTTAAGAACACTTCCTGTCACGTTTAAGTTAGTACCGCGTATGACCACCTCGAGCTGCCAACACAGTTCTGCATCTCCTTGGCATAGAGTCAATCAATGTTCTTACGTTATTGCGTGGAATTGTTCGCCATTCCTGTTGTAACATTTGACGGAGTTGATCGAGGGTCTGAGGCGGAGGTTGGCGCAGGCGCACACGTTTATCCAGTTGGTCCCATAAGTGTTCAATCGGATTCAAATCCGGTGATTTGGAAGGCCATGGTAGCACATTAATGTTGTTCTACTGAAGGTAGTCAATTGTTAAGCGGGCTGTGTGAGGCCTAGCATTGTCATGTTGGAATAACTCCCTCTGTCGGTCAATTACGCGCATAAGGTGAGGTTGGAGAATTTCGTCTCTGTACCTTTGAGCCGTTAAATTGCCCGGGACATGTACCAGTTCTGTTTTACGGTCATTAGAGATCGCCGCCCACATCATGACGCTACCTCCACCGAAGCTATCCACTTCTTGGACACACGAGGAAGAGAAACGTTCATTCCTGCGCCGGTATACACGGATTCTTCCATCACGTTTCTGTAGCAGAAAACGGGACTCATCGCTGAACCAGATTCTACGCCAGTTGCGGAATGTCCAGCCCCTCAATCTGTTGCACCACCGGACTCTTTTTCGTCTGTGTAATGGTGTCAAAACTGCTCCAAAATACGGTCTTCTGGGTCTAATGCCATATTGTCGAAGTCGGTTGCGGACTGTCTGCGAGCTGATTCTTCTCAATCCAGGTATTCCGACTGCAGTAGCTGTTGCAGCAACGGTTCGATTCCGTAGATGAAAGACCCGGATGTAGCGATCTTGTCCAGGAGTCGTAATGCGAGGTCGCCCACTCCTCGGTCGGTCATTAGTAGAGCCAGTCTGCTGGAATCTGTTCCACAGCCGAGAAATTGTGCTCTGATTTACGTTTTCAGTTCGTGCAATCTCACTTTGGGATACTCCGGCCTGGAGACGGCCAATGACGATATTTCGAGTAGCAGAGTCCAACCTTGGCATGGCAGCATTTTTAACGTTATGATGAATTCAAGCTTCAAACTTCGTCCTTTTATACGCTTTAATGTAGTGGTTGAATTAAGCACAAAGTTCTCGTGAAAAACGTAAGCCAAATTCCATGGCGATAGAGGTGATGTGCAATTTTAGAGAGTCGCCGAGCTAATTTGGCAGAGAGCCAAATCAAATGAACAGACCTTTAAAGTTTCATACTTACCTGTAAAAAATCAATTACTCAATTGACCATTTCAGTTTACCTGGTAAAATACATAATTTGCATTTTTAAAATTTCAAAAGGGCTATGCGTTTCTTTTTTTGCAGAGTATAGTTGTTTTTTTAAATTAGATTACCTGTGTGGCAAATAACACTGTTTTCTCATTTTTGAGGTCAATATTGACATACTTAACCTTCATAGAGCATGATGGCAGTCGTGCCCATGCATAAGATTTGAGACCCCTGTGTGCCTTTCCTTTTGTTCTTTCCTTATGGTCCTTTGAGTGGGAGGTAGTTTGTGAGTTTGAGTGGGAGGTAGTTTGAGTGGGAGGTAGTTTGTGAGTTTGAGTGGGAGGTAGTTTTTGAGTTTGAGTGGTAGATGGTGATTTTGTTAGTTTGAGTGAGAGGTAGTTTGGTACTTGAGTATGAGTGGGGCATAGATTGTAAGTTTGAGTGGGTGGTAGTTATTGAGTTTTAGTGGGAGGTACTTTGTTTGTCCTCTACCAGCTTTTTTTTTAAAAAGTATACATTCTGCTGCAAAGAAACCCATAAATATAACAAACTACTGAAGTGTATTTATGCATTATTTTGCAAGAGAGAGAGAGAGGGGGGGAGAGGAGAGGGGGGGAGGGAGAGAGAGGAGCATTACATATTTATTATGTATTGAATATAAATTAGAAAAAAAGAGCACTCGGGGAAATAATTAATTCCAGCGGTTTCAGCAGGTGTCAAAAATTAGTACCAAACATATTTATTTCACCATTTCTATATGCAGTATATTTCTGGGTTTCATAAAAGGTATTCATTGGTGATATCACAGCATCTACATTCAGTGTCTTCCCTTTACATTGAACATTTAAGCCAAAGAACATGGTTATTTTGTATAATTTTCTTTTCATCCCCCCCCCCCCCCAAAAAAAAAATGGATGTATATTTTGTTATTGATATTTGAAGATTTGTTTTATGTTCAAGACAATTTGTAGATTCTTTTAAGAAATGCTGAACACTATCACACTCCCAGAGCACGTGCTCAATTGTTTCTTCCTCTATCTGGCAGAATGTACAATTCTTATTAACTCTAACTTTGATTTTGAATAGATGCGAGTTTGAAACAAAAATTTTGTTCAAAATTCTATATTGAAACCATTGCAGTTTGCAATTTTTTGTAACTTTAAAAGGTAATCTGAAAATAGTTTTCCATTCTCTATCATTTAATTAAAATATTTCACATTATTTTAC
This sequence comes from Ostrea denselamellosa, assembly GCA_024699665.1. Lineage (NCBI taxonomy): Eukaryota > Metazoa > Mollusca > Bivalvia > Ostreida > Ostreidae > Ostrea > Ostrea denselamellosa. The sequence goes on from JAMZEH010000018.1 coordinate 16,131,992, forward strand.
GAGTAGGTTCTATGCAATTTGGATTCAGATGACTATAAAATTGTTTTGATTTTTTGCATCCAGGAAGAGTATATATACTTGACGTAATCATTTATTTATTTATTTATTTGACGTAATCAAAGGTTTGATAATGTAGTTATTTTATTTATTATTATATTAGTTCAGATTCGATTCTCGCTCATGCCGATATATGTGAGAAAGTTTGCCAGTTTACTTTCGGAAGGTCGGTGTTCTCTTCCCGGGTACATTGTATCTGGGTTCTCTCCTCCACCAATAAAAACTGGACACCACCAGATAACTGAAAAATTGTTGAGTGTGGCAAAAAACAATAAAAAATTCAATCAATTATAATTAAGAAACAAGCTCTCTTCATTAATAAGATCTTTAAGGTATTTGATATTATTGTGAAACATAGATTTATTGGGGGGGGGGGGGGGGGGGGGGGGGGAGGGGGGACAAACTTTCCCACCAACAAGAATATTAGTTGCAAAATATTGGAGCACCTGCTGTTACAGTAATTGGATTTTGTTTATGCTGTAACTCAATTCATGAATCAAATGCAACAACCCAGAATTTGTTGTTCAGTTATTTCTTCCTTTTAATTTTTTTTATGTAATCTATTCCACTTGTTGTAACTTCATTAATATCTAAACTTGGTATGAAATTGTACAGACACCTATCTGAAAATATGAGTTTTCTCATCCAAAACAATTTTAAGGAGACTATAAAAAGTTTTACGTTAATCATTTTTAAGCTACCATCTTCATATTGCTTTACAGTTGCCTCTTTTTTTTTTTAATTCTGTGTTGAGACTGGCTCCATAAGAAAGAAAAGAATAATTTATCAAAATGTTTACAATAGTTGTCATCAGGATTTGGGATTGCCATTAAAATATGGTTTATAAGAGGCAAGACCAGAGTTTTGATAACAGTAATTTTTCCTATTGGTGTCAATTGTCTTTCCTTCCATTGATTTAGAATAGATTTTATTGTGCTTAACGTGGGTTGATAATTTAGTTTAGACATGTTCTGTAACTAAATTAATTCCAAATAGAGTAAACTTGCAAGTCCCCCAATTCAAATGAAAATCCTTGGAAAGGATGTCCTGACTACATTTCTTGGATCCAATCCATGCTGTATTGGTTTTTAAAAAATTGACTTTTGGTCCTGACAATACGGAGAAGTGTTGCAGTACTTTGATTGTTTCTATAAGAGATTCCATTCTACCATCAAGGTTAATTGATGTATCATCAGCTAGTTGTGAGGTTTACTTATTATTATTTATAGTTATACCTTTAATCCTTACCCCGTGGGGATACGGGTTGTTAGAATAGATCCTCAGTACCCCTTGCTTGTCGTAAAAGGCGACTAAATGGGGCGGTCCTTCGGATGAAACCGCAAAAAACGAGGTACTGTGTCACAGCAGGTGTGGCACGTAAAAGATCCCTCCTTGTTCAAAGGCCATAGGCGCCGAGCATAGGCCTTAATTTGCAGCCTTTCACCGGCAATGGTGACGTCTCCATATGAGTGAAAGATTCTCGAGCGGGACGTTAGACAATATTTAATCAATCAATCCTTTAATCCTTTTATTTTCTCTTATTTGTATAGCTAAAATTCTGCACAGAGTAGAAAAATATAAGGTGATAAAAAATCACCTTGTCTACATCCTCTTTGAATATTAAAAGATGTGGAGAAATCGCCACCTTGGTTAATATTAGATGTGATGTTATGATAAAATGATTTCACCCATTTATGAATATCAGGTCCAAAATTAAGATAAGTTAGAATTAAGGTCTGTTGTATAAAATTCCATGAGATAGTATCGAATGCTTTTTCAAAATCAGTAAGTAGTAAAAGACCAGGAATTTCTTATTCTTCAATATACTGCATAATATCATAAAATAGTCTAGTATTTTCCACTATATACCTGTTCGAAATAAAACCAGTTTGATCAGGATTGATAAGTTTATCTAAGTAAGTCTTTAATCTATTTGCAATGGTGCCCGAAACTATTTTATATATAGTATTCAAAAGTGTAATCGGACGGCAGTTTTTCAGATATTGCCTTGGTTTGTCACCTTTAGGTAAAAGTGTAATAATACCATGTCAATACATTGACAGAGTATCATTTTCATAATTATTGCAAACGGAAAAGGTTTTTCTAAGTTGTTCAAACTTTTAACTATAAATAACTTTAACTAATATATATATATATATCTAATATGTTCAAACCAAAGAACGATTGTGTACGATGCCGATGGCGACTTTGATTTAGTACTAAATAGTGATAATTTTAAAAGTACTCTTAATTAAAATATTACTACTCTTTAATCAATTAGCACTACATGTGAAATTAGGCAAGAAACTGTACTAAGCCCATATAACAAGGGAATCTTGTTGGAAAAAAAGTTGTGAGAGCGGGAACACCTCCGATTGTACGTGCCTGCAGTAAACCTGTTTTGTAATCTACGGCTGAACATCCCAGGTACCGTGAAATATCACAGGTATTACTGTCCAAATGATTTTATACTGAACGTGAGTATGTGTATGATTGGGAACTGAGACGACGCCTTTTTTTATTTTTTGGTGAGATACACCACACGTGTAAAAAAACAAAACCAACAAAACAAAACAAACAAAAACAAAAAACCCTGAGTCGGATAGAAAAGAACTGAACTCACTTGTTTTATAAAAATCAAAGGAACACAAAATCTGGGTCAGATAGAAAAGACTTGAATTTTTTGTTTTGTTTTTAAATCAGAAGGTTAATACTGGTTTCACGGAAAAGGTTAGTGCCTACAAACGTATCCCCATCTAAGAGATAATGGTATGATAACGTACTTTTAACATATTGCTTTAGAAAGCAACAGAAGTGAACGATTTCTCAATAGACATGAGTGGCTGAGAACAGATAACGCTTTTTGGCCAGTAATATGAGACACACTAGAGAAAAAAGCGTAGGTACAGATGGTGCGCCCTTTTGTGAAATAAATAGAAACTATGCAGTAACAATTGATCTTGATCACACAACACTGAATACACGTTTTATCAGTAAATTCATAGTCGCAAACATTGCACAAACTTTGTAAGGGTGACTAGGGACTATGACTTATTGTATTATAAAGAAGTCAAGCTTTTGACACATTTGTATCTGGTGCACAACATCCAGGTATTTTATTTCTATCGGTTTGTATGTATTGTAGTTTTATAAACTTTAGAACTTGCACTGCTCAAGCTTTTATGATATCATCTACTTACATGACTTAAATACTATGATAGTTTATTGGACAATATTTGTATTTCAAGAGAAAAAAAGGGTGAACAACTCATTTTAGCGTTTTATGGATTATTGTGTTGCCATGGCAACCATAACATCAGATCACACTACATAATTCAAACTTGCTCTATTAGTTGATTGGTCAATTTGTATTTTTATTTTAAGAAAAGGATGACAAATCAACAACAAAAACCGTGGTAAAAGTCAAGAAACTGTTTCCATGGTGATGTACTCGGAATTAGGGCACACCCCTTTGATCTTGGATAGAAAATATAGAATGATTAAATATTGGTTGAAATTGAAAAAAATCAGATAACTGCATTTCAAACAGCATATACCAAGAAATGTTAGAAGTATGTAATTCCAAACAATTTAAATGTTGGTTGTCAGATGTAAAGGATTTGATAAACTCTTTAGGATTTGGAAATATATGGGATTTCCAAAATGTAAACGAAAAACTTTTTCTATTACAAGTACAGCAAAGGCGGAATGATGTATTTATACAAGAAATGAATGGATTTTTTGGAAAAATCACCAAAATGTAATTTGTACAAATATGTAAATATAAATGATGGATTCAAGCTACAGTAGTATTTAACAAAGCAATTCCATATATTTTTTACAATGCATCAGTAAATATCGAAAGTAATCTCATAAGGTAGAGGTTGAACGAGGTAGATATTATAATGTTACAAGAAATAAAAGAATATGTAAACTGTGTACAGAATCGGAAATTGAAGATGAATTTCACTTTTTGTTGGTTTGTCCATGTTACGATAATATCAGAAAAATGTATATCCAGAAATATCATTGTGAAAAACCTTCTGCTTACAAATGAATTCAATTGTTATCAACAGAAAATGTCACTGAGTTATGTAAATTAGGAAAAAACTTATATAAATGTTTAAGAACACGAACAGAAATACTTACATAATACGTTTACATAATACGGAGGTTATCCGTAGTTACTGTATATTGTTTTCATAACATATTAAGTATTACAATACTATATCTTAGGCATATCCTATTCATACATGTAATCAAATGAATTGTGTCCATTTATTAAACCTACATTGTATTTATTTAATGTAAACCTTTGTTTATATTCATGATATTATTTATTGTAAATACATTAAACCTATGAGTTGTGTGGCTCTTGGTAATGAATAATGCAACTGCAAAACACATTCAGAATAAACAGCGTGTTCAGCTGTTGGGGTACAGAAACATTTATGTATCGAAAAGTTCACTAGCAGCAAAATTGTACTCTCTGAGAGAATACAGATCAGCGATCAATGAACTTCGCTGAATCTCCTAAACCATTGATATGATTAATTACAAATGTTCTTGAGACAAGCACTTATGGACCAAGGTCTTTGTCACTCAGAACGTACAAAAACTCCTTATTTCGACAGTTTTTGATTTAAAAGTTACCACCTCGTACAGCTTTCATAAACATTTATCCTAATTGATCACAAGTATTTCTTTGGACGGGGGACGTTTGGACCAAGGTCGTTTTGGAAAGGTCAATGTCGCTCAGAACATATACAAGGAAAATGTTCCCGATTTAAAGCTTTCGAACAGATATTGATCATATATATTGATCATATATCATACAAATAAGTAACAGGACAATGCTTTACCTGTGAATAACCTCCATTTCGACAGTATTTTGACTGTTATTTGTTTGTTGTTTTCCGCTACACTCAACATTTGTTCAGTTATCTGGTGACGTCCAGTTTTCCTTTGGTGGACAGAGCTCAGATACAATATACCTGGGAAGAGACCACCGGCCTTTCAAAAGTAAACTGGCAAACTTTCCCACATATATCGCTTCGAGCGAGAATCGAACCCGCGCCAACTACGTGAGAGGCCTTGTGATTTTTAGCGCGATGCTCCAACCACTCGGCCACGGAGACCCCTTTTTGACAGTTATTTATCACTGCGCAAGTCATCTGTCATTTGGTTAGATGCAATTTAGGCAGCGTCCACCGGTTTTACTGATATTCTTGTTACTAGAATGTAGTTTCTGCACTTCTCTCTTGTGTGGTTATTGAATGAGTAGATTCACGTTAAAAGTTTTTCAAAGAACAAGATGATATTAATTGCAAAGTTGGATCTACTGCCATAGTTTCCATGCAGTTGTGGAGTAGGTCAGTATTCCAATTATCATGTTCAATGAAAACCATAATTCATTTCAATATTTTAGCTTCAACCTCTGTAACTGAGTGACATGTAAATAAATACTCATAAACCACGTGTGATGAAGCCTTTCTTTTAATTTTGAAGTACATTGTATATTGCAATTGACAGCATTTTGTTTTACACCAATATAGAATTTTCTATGCAAAAAAATAAATAAATAAATAAAAAAATAATAAAAAAAAAAAAAAACAAATACAAGAAAACAAAAAAAAAAAAAAAAACAAAACAAAAAAAAAACAACAACAAAAAAAAAAATAAACAAAACTAAACCAAACAAAAATGATAAGTTATATCACGAAAACAAATTTGCATTATTAAATATACAAAGAGATCTCCAAAGTCAATAATCAGTTCAAAACACCTTAATTTGGAAAAACTACAGGAATGTGAAAACCAAAATGTACTATTAAAAGGCAAATCATGAAAATATAAAGTCAAGGCATAATAATTATTAGTTAAAAGTGAATACAGATAAATGATATATAATTGCTGACGAAAACGAAAAGTTTTACCTGCCGGGCATTGGCTCAGTGGTTTTACAGTAGAACAAGCTTCTGGCGAAGTGACTTTTGATTCGTTAAAAACCGAATTCTTCCTATCAAATAAGTTCATAATTTGTTTTTAAACTACATTGATAAAATTACCTTCCCTGTAAACTTGAATTCTTTATAAACATGTTCGCTGTAACCTTGTTTTACTGCAAGTTTTCCCATATATGACTGTATGTAGAATCTATGCTATATTTTTCTAAATATATACATTTACAAAATATACATTTCGGGTAATAAATTTTCTAAGTAAACAAGTCTTGATTCCGTTTGCTGCATTGAATGCTCTCTGTTGGCTGGTGGAATTTGTGGACTTAACACTGGATGGGACACGTGTTGGATTTGCCAAACTCCCTGCAAAAATAAATGAAAAGGGTTAAAATAAAACTTGAAAAAAGATCAGTGACATTTCATGGAGGAAATTCATCTCTTCTTTATCTTTTAAACGTTTGCGGCCATATGCCCGGAGACTTCCCTACCAGCAAACATGACGTCACAGTTGGGACATTATGAGTTACCGTTAACACGTCCATAAATTACTACGCTGTTAATTTTCAAGTTCTTCGTGTTTTTATTCCTTTACTCAATTAAATCAATAAAAACTGTTAAAATAAATTCATTATTAGTTTCTAAATAAATTGAAAGAATATTGTAAAAAGTTACATACTTTATATGGGAAAATATGATGACTTCGGTTTTTTGTTTTTGTTTGTTTTTTGTCTACGGGCCAAAAAACTCGGTCATCATATTTTCCCATACGAAATCTATAACCTATAAATATTACAACGAAATATGAATATGGCAGCCAAATGTTAAATTCTATAGAGAGAACCTTTAATAACTTACCATGATAATATTAAATACAAAATACATAAGACTAGGAAATGTTGCATTATACCGATATCAATTTTCCCTATCATAACTGTTATCTATATATATATATATATATATATATATAGGCAGCAAGTTAATATAAACCTTTTAGAGGTAGATCCTGCTGATTTTCTTTAGAGATTTGTTATTTGTCATTTCACCCCAGAGGCCAAACTAAAGTCTAAACAATCATGCGTCACATGGAATGTGTTTCCCCCATAAATAATAAATATACAAAATATGAAAGTCTTAGCTTAAGTAGTTCAAGAAATATTTTTGAAAAATTTTCCTATATATCGGCATATGTAAGTCTGATCTCCCATTATGGCTCCACCCTACCCCCGGGGACCATGATGTGCACTAACTGGAATCTAGTTCTGTGTCAGGAAGCTTTCATGTAAATTTCAATTTTCTGGCCCAGTGATTTAATGAGGAAACATTTTCCCTATACTAGTACATTCACACGTATAACTTTGATCTATTGTGGTCCCATCCTATTTCGGGTGTCGTGATTTTAACAAAATTTAATCTCCACTATGTCAAAAAGGTTCCATTTAAGTTTGAACTTTTCTGACCAAGTGGTTCTTAATAAGACATTTAAATGGCTCTCACTCTATTTTTGCAATTTTGTGATCACTTCCCATTTAGATAAGATATGGCCCTTCATTTGAACAAATTTGAGTACCCCTCACTTATGAATGATTTGTGCCAAGTTTGATTGAAAACAACCGAGTTGTTTTGGAGAAGAAGAAAATGTGGAACGTGTACGACGACGTTAACGACAGGCAATGGACAACTTTTGATCAGAAAAGCTCACCTGGATTGTCTTAATATCGACTGATAAAGACAATACAAAGGATCATCACCTCGCCTGTTTTTTTGTTTTTTGGTTTTTTTTGTTTGTTTGTGACGTAAATATTTAAATCAGTAGATTGATGTACGTCTTCACACAGACTTAGTTATGTATTGTACTTGTACCTCCCTTAGCTTGACGGTAACACTTCTGCTCTCCTATAGGATTCGGAGTACGTCTACTTTTGTTCGTTGAACTTCAGGCTTGTCCGCGCTACATCAGCCCACTACAACTGGACACAGACTTGAGTGGCAGATAATCACGTCTAGGAAGGTCAGCTGCAATTATTCTGTGGTTCCTTCTTTTCCTTTATAATATGCATATAGTTTTTTATTTATAACTTCCCTTTTTTTCGTACTGTTTTTGTTCTACTCTACATATGTTGTAACACATTTATGAATGAATGAAAACGCCTAAATGCATTACAAAATGTTGATGATAAATATGTACTATCCAGTTCAACAATTCTGCACACATAACACCTGTCAGGTCCTTGCATGTTATAATATCTTCAATTAAACGTATTCACAATTGAATTAATGATCTCTTTAATTAATTGAATTGTTTTGCTCTCTATAAACAAAATGATGCACGCATTGATTCCATACCCAACGTTGTTGTAAATAATTTAAGATATCTTTAATTGAATTAAATAAATAATCAACCATTTATTTTAAGTTTCAAATTTAGTTTTGCAAGCAATAATTCTACCACATTGATGCACGAAACAATTTAAAGAAGAGAACGGCAATAATTCAATTGATGCAGTCCATAATTCAATTATTGTCTGCAATAATTCAATTGATGCAGTCCATAATTCAATTATTGTCTGCAATAATTCAATTGGTGCGAGTATCATACAAATTATTGCGTGCATTAATTCAACATTAATACGCGCATCAACTCAGTTTTGAAGAGAGCAATAAATGATTTGGTGCAATTTAATTGATACGTGCAATAACTGAATTAATGATATCTTCAATATGAATTAATGATAGCATTAAGTATTTGTGTTCATGTTAATTTGGCGCTCCATGATACACGTCGTCGGTAACAAGGCTGTCAAGACGTTATCTGGAGGTTACCCTATATAAACTCTATAGGATATTGTGGCACCAGAAAGGCAATTTCCACCTTGTCTTCCCATTTAGCCGAAATTCTGAAATTTATACAGGTAAACTGTTTTGGCAAGGTGGGAATGGTGTATAGATGGAGAACAAAGGAAGTCAATCACCTGTGACCTATAGTCTGTATTATTAAATCAATGGAAACATGATTTCTGAAGGAAACCAAACCTTCAATTCATGAGGACCTAGTATCAATTGATTAAAATTTTCTTTGCTGGTTCTATTCCGTGTAATCATGATATATATATATGCTATTTTCTTGAATATTATATCAACTGATTTCTATGGTTGTTAAAATTTACTCCATCTAAAACCAAGTCTGTTTTTCTCATTAAATATGAACATTGATTTTCCAAAATTAAAAAGTTCTCAATTATGAGTTTGATCACGGTTTGCTATTTCTGCCTTTCTTCATTAAAACAATTTTGTAAAAGTGTTAGTTCTAATAATATCAACAATCCCAAACCTCTTATATATTTTCTTATGGTTCTCGTCTGTGGAATATTATGCACACCAAACTTAGACACACTTCTTTACTTGCAATAAATATTCAAATGTGATATATATAAATTAATGGATAGATTGCTAAGGGTAAATGAATTGACTGTTGTTGATACACATCTACTTTATGTATTGAACTAAACAGCAGTATCTTTTATAAAATTGATAAAAAGCAAGAAAAAAAGTAGAAATTGAAGAAAAATATTTAATATGCCAGTATATGTCTATTGTGACTTTGTCTGCTATAAGATTACTTGTTTAATGGTTGGTTTTATTTCAGTTGGTGCAAATTTCTTTTGTTTTCAAAATTAAAACCTCTTAATATTTTAAGTAATTTTGATTTAATGGGTGTTTTTATTTTATATTTGATGTAAATCTATTTTTTCTTTGAATGATTGTGACGAGTTTTTTTTATATATGGAGAGAGAAAGAGAGACAGACAGAGAAAGAATAGTTAACACTGCTTTTTATATTTAAAATGATAAATTGTTGATCTTTTATCAAAATAACACGTAGACAGGTTCAGGTCTATGACAGTGCAGTTCATCAGACAGGTAAAATGTCATTAGTGAAATAGTCTATACCCAGGTAATCACTCAGGTGTACCAATCACAATTTTGGCCAGATGGGAATAAAAATTTCAGAATTTTGACAAGATGGGAATAAACCATTTCCACCTACTAGAAATATCTAAAGTGAAGATCATAAGACAATATTTTTTACTAATTATGGTAGACCCATGCTACTTATTATCACATATACATCTACATCTCATCTCTCCCAGTAATGCTGAAACTACAACAGTAATGCTAAAATTAAATACGTACATGTAAAAGTTTCCATTTAAAAGTTGTAAAAGTCTGCAAAGCGAAAACAGGAGAGAGAGAGAGAGAGAGAGAGAGAGAGAGACACAGAGAGACACAGAGAGAGGAGAGAGAGAGTTATTTGTAGAATATACAGTAGTCTTACTGTACCTTGTATAGCATTCCGATAGACATTTTTGTCACCAGTTAAAATTCAGCAACTTGCTTGGTCCCATCGAGATTTGAAAACACATTCTTCACAACAGATATTTTGTAGACTTACAAAATCTAAATTTGCAATGTGTACAAACCATGACAGTTGATACAATAAATGATTTTTATATTTGTTACAGACATGAAAACTATGATATGTGTATTCCACATTTAATAATAATAATAATAATGATTGATTTTATATAGCGTTTTTCCAGCATAAGCTGCTCAAAGCGATTCACAATACATCTTATATAAAAGTTAGTTTTAGCATAGAGGGGTAACTGAACAGCAGGGTTTTACATCACATAGAAGGAAAAATAGGTCACACAAAACAAAACAAAACAGTGTAACAGGGATTTACAAAATATGGAGGGAAAACAATGCCCAGCAGGGGAAGAAGACACAGTAAGGATGAACCAGATTATACAACACCTCACGCTGTAGATTAACAATTTTTATGGAATAGAAAATCTCTCACGCACACGCAAGGTTCACGCCTGCGATTCTTTCGAAATATATATATATATTATCTTTTTCATCATAGTTTTTTTTTCATAGTATAGATAATAGTTTCATTTCACATCATTTATCTTTGACGGAAGTACATAACATCAGTAATTTATGAAGTTTATTAAGTGTACATTTGTTTAATTATTTCCCAGGTCAGGAAGCATGACATTGCGTTGATATTTGGAAAAAAAATATCGCGCCGCTGGTACAAATATTTTATCTCTACTTCTGACTTCAAAATCAATATTCTTTAAAATTTTGTCATCAAAAGTTGACATATTGATTATGATAGCAACATCAGCACAATCATCAATCTTAGGTACGAAAATTTCAAAACGTCCAGGTGAAGCGGTACTTGGACGGTGAACTACAGTCACGTGACCCGACAACGATGGTAGATCGTAAGATATATTAAATTCTGATGGTCTCGTTCTACCAATAAGTCTACGTGACCGGTTCTCATTTTCATTCATATAATACATTGTCAAATTCTGATGTGGTTCATCATAGCCGTGCGATCGAAGCTTGACATTATTTTCATCTACAAATGATAAAACCCTAAAGTTTGTAACAGAGCTGATCAGAGGGTGTATGGTGTAATCGCCATCGTCAAAGTTTCTAAAATCAGGTCGGTTTCCAATGACATTGATATTTTTATTATACACTTTTCTGAAGTAATGCTCAGCGACATATATCTCTTTTTCCTTGCACATGACATACATATTGAAATTTAAATCAATAAATTTTGCCATTTCAATGACAATGGGGACTGATACGTCATGCTTATTTGTTTCCTCGGGAAGACCAATGACAGTCAGTCGACCCTCTTGCCGTAATTTAAAAATTCGATGTGCAACAACATCATTAAAACACCCAAATCTGATATTGCCAGTATCTTCACTAGGCGAAGAGAGACTTTCTAGCCATTTATAAAATTTCATTGCAAACAGTATAAAATACCCATTAGTTTCTAAATTTCTATTTTCTAGTTTTTGTAAAAAGTCTAAATTTTTATCAAAATCAATAAAATATATTTTATTTACATCGTCTGGAATATTCTTAGACCAGTGACGTAAACTATCATTTTTAATGAGTAGTGTAGGTGTTATAAAATCAAGCACAACCCTACCGTTACAACAGTGAACATCCAATTCTTTTGCCATTCTTCTTCAATTGATACAGTAATGCTACTCTGTTTTATACCTTTCGATGATGTCATATGTTTTTTGATTGGCTGAGTTCATCCACGTGAAATGAACTACCTGCGGGCTGACCAATCGATTAACGAGTGATTTAACACTGCTGCACCGCCACGCTCCGTTTTACTAGATTCGTTCTTAGAAAAGCATGTGCTTCGTGGAAAGTGAAAGTGAAACGTCCTTAAGCAACTTATGAATCTATGAAAAGTAACGAACAGTGATCAATTTTATAAATTCTTTATGGAATATAGAAATTAAAGAGTTGGGCAAAAACGCGGACCCCTGAAAATATCTATGTCGGGGTCCCAGGGCTCACAGCGGACCAAAGTTCTGTGTCGCAAACTGGCGCGTATGCCGGAACCCTGTGATGCCGCGCCTTGATTTCACTCAATTGTTAATGTTTTGTAAATACCTTATATACTGTGGTTTGTTTTTTTTTCATATAAATAAACAGATATAAATGTAATTGCTTGTTTACAAATGGTTGATTGTGAGGCCATATCTGTATACATTTCGAAACGAGTGTACTTCGATACAGCGGTATTTACAGAAATGCAGCGAATGGCGGTCTAATGATGCTACTATTGTGAAAAAAGTTGTCATTTTGTGAATTGTAAATCGGGGTAAAGTTAATTGTATATTTGCTATGTTATTCCAGAGACATGTCGGATTATTCTTACAACAAGTACACAACATAGCTTTATTTTGCTGAGTTTAAATGCTTTTATCATATATTATGAAAATTGTACTTCATCAGATCACTCTTCAGTCAGTCAATGATATTGCAGCAAAATTATATATATATATATATATTGGCCAAATTGAATCAATTTTATTTCATATCCAGAAAATCCTAGGAATATTCCATTGGCTATTGAATGACTACAAACGAGTCTTTATATATGTTTCTTCATCATGTTGATAGGTGTAAATAATAACAATACGCATCAAAACATCAAATTAGCAGTGTATAAATTAATACACAAGAAGTCACTGATGACAAAGTCAATGACGACTGCAGAATGACGCAGTGGTCCTCAGTGAAAATCATCATGTAGTAGAAAAGGGACGCAGGGGAGTCTGAAATGAAATTTGAATGGATTGAAATTAAGTGCAATTTCGGAAGCCAAATACAAGAAGACTTTACAATTTTTTATTTTCTTATTGCCAATTTCCAAAGAGGTCAAAATCAAAGACCTAATAATGATGCTATGTCCCAACACTCTTCAATATATATACTGTATTACCGTCAGATGAATTTGAAAATGTTAATTTCTGAACATTTTAATAGCGGCAGGGTATCCGCCATTCTGCACAGGTATAACAGTAGGCTGAATTCAAGATGGCGTCCAAGCTCCGGTTAGCTCAATATTTCTGTTACGCTACAACTCCAATATCATTATTAGGGAGGTATTATATATATATATATATATATATATATATATATATATATATATATATACTTCTTTCTATTCTCGCACCGGTGTTAGCACCGGACATAATGTGCATTTTGGGGGAGATTTTTTTGGATCGGGATCGAAATCATTCATTCATTCATTGGCGGGAATATTGAATTATTCGATTGAGTCAGGATGATATGGTGTGTACAAGAATATCTATATCAATGGCGGGATAAAAATGAATAAGAATAAGTTGCATTTTTAATAGTTCAAACAATATTTTATTCAGAAATAAGTGATTATATATATTTACATATAAAATATCAAATAATCATAAACTCATTATAATATGGCACAGCTTACGAAGTTTATGAAACAAGTGCCTATGAAATGAGGGCGTATTTTATATTCGGTCTCTTCTGACCGAGTATAAAATACCCCCTTATTTCTACAGAAGTTAATGTAAACAGTGAGCGCAGGAAATTGTAGATTTGTTGTCATGATTTAATTTCATAGTTCTTTGATCCACTTCTATATGATTCTGATAAAACCTTGAATTCCCTACTGGGTCTATATGATTTACATGTGATAACTTAGCTCTCAACAAATTAGCCAAGTCCAGCACAATATCCATATTTAGCTATATCGCTTTATACAGCATCTATCAAATAGTTTGGTGATGATGAAGCTAGTGTAGATTGCATAGCCAAGGTGTTGAACAATAGTTTATGAATATATTTATACTTTGAGCTACTCTTATTAGAGTTTGTCCTTTTTTGATGCAAGAGCAAAACGTGTGGTTTGTTAGGTATAAAGTTGCAGGCAACTTGGCAGCAAGAACAAAGCATGTTCTCATCTTCATAAATTTGCAACGATTGCCCCCGGGTCAATGGCCCAGTTTCTTTACCACAACTTCACTAACTTTTGTTGGGTGTCTGGTTGACAAATGTGAGAACAATAAAGCCAGATTGTTTTTTAAATGAAACCAAAATCGTTTAATTACATTAAGCTAGTTATTTTTTTTTAGGATCTATGTAATAATCAATTTTACAAGAATTTAAATAACAAATAAAAAGAAACAGAAGCTCACGCTATTTATTGTAGTTTTTAAATAAGATTCTTGCTGTAAATTTGGATATTTATCTGCAATGCTGTACCTTTACATAATATTCTAGAATGTTGAAAGTATGGCATGAACTGAGAAGAGGATAAAGCATCTCTGTTATATATATATATATATATATATGTATATATATATATATATATATATATATATATATATATATATATATATATTAAAAAGAGAAATTTTAAACGTGGGGGTGGGGTCCGTGGCTGAGTGGTGAGAGCATCGCACTAAAAATCACAAGGCCTCTCACCTCTAGATGGGGCTGGTTCAATTCTCGCTTGCACCGATATATGTGAGAAAGTTTGCAGGTTTACTTTCGGAAGGTCGGTGGTCTCTTCCCGGGTACATTGTATCTGGGTTCTCTAATCCACCAATAAAAAACTGGATGCCACCAGATAACTGAAAAATTGTTAAGTGTGGCGTAAAACAACAAACAATTAATCATTTAAACTGTTGTGTTGTGATGTATGTTGGTTTTCATATTATGTTTCTTTGTCACTTAAAATGATTTTACATAAGGGAATTACATTATGCATGCCAAATGTGCCCAATCAACAGGTCTGCTGTTTAGTATTATATTTTTCTTTTGTTTCAATATATTTCATCGCAGTTGGTTAATAATCAATCAAAGCATCGATACCAGTGAATTAAATACCAGAGGACTTCATAACTAGTAGTCAGCATGGTGAGCAGAGGGTTCATGGTTTGAATCTTGATTGGGACACTACAGTTTTTCCATAACTGTTATATTTGGTGTCATGGCTTGTAAATAACTATGCAGAAAAAACTTTTCTGGTTGGTGTTTTGTGGTCAAATTAATTCAAGGACCAAGTTTCCACAAAGTGACTGAAATTAGCCCATATGTTCTGCTTGATTCAGCAGGGTAAAAAGTTGGGTCATGTAGTGTAAAATTGTTGTATTCATGTAAACCGTATTTGATATGTATAGGTGTAGAATAAACAATGATTAATTTTGTATCATGTAATTGTAGATAATAGTTGACAGATAAAGCAGTATATACAACTATGGCCAATGCAAGTAAGTAATCCCTATATGGAACTATAGTTAGTGCATTGCTTTGCAGGAAGTGCATTATATAATTTATGTCAGGAATTACACAAATTCAACTCTTGTCATTTTTAGGTATTACAAAGATTGATAACCGGTACTGGATATCTGTTAAAAAGAATGTAATCTCTTAATACAGATGTAATCATGTCCATAATATTTGTCACTTCTCCAGTTGAAGTTTCCTGTCCTCTTCATTTTGATAAATGTTTGGTGAAATTGTTTGTATCCATTGATTTGGTTGTTTATACTCATAGCTCAGTGGTCAAAGCATCGGACTGGGGGAACCACAGTCCCGAGTTCAAATCACCCAGAGGCTTTTGTTGATATATAATGAAATAAATTTTTGAAAATCATGTTTTTTTAGTCAAACATTGCATATTTCCACCTTTCTGACATATATACTTATTGTATATCATCATATTTTTCATCATCAAATCATTTCATTGCTGATTTGGGTATCTCTTTTAAGGTGCAGCAAGCCACCTTAAAGGGATATGGTCACGATTCGAGCTGAAAATTTTTCAAATTTATTTTACATTCTTAATATATATATATATTCTATATATACTAGTAAAGGTTTCGTTTAAAGCAGATGATTTTTAAATTAATTCTGAACACAATTAAAAAGTTTCTAGTGTTGGTCACATCTCAGTTTGTTTTAAACATGGTATTTTCTATTAAGCAATCTTTTAAATTTCTTACATTATTAGCATATTTTAAACACGTGTGTGTGTGTGTGTGTGTGTGTGTGTGTGTGTGTGTGTGACAAAGGAATAATTTTTTCTTTCTTCTTTACTAAAGGTCATTGAGTGGACAGAAAAAACACAAGCTTCTGTAATTGTGTTATATATCCCAGGGCCAACCAAGCAGTATCCACTGCCAACTCCATTCTTCGATGGTATCTTTCACACGATTACAATTTGCACAGAAACAATGATAGCAGTTTTGATTAATTAAGAATGTTTTTAAATAGGTGAGATCTTTCAATTTATGTCTTGCTTGTTTATACAGGGTCCAGCAAAATGAAAGGGGTAGTAGATTCTGATGAAGTTCGTTCGTCTTTATTGCAAGCATGTAATAAAAGATAGTACTCAAATAAATTGCAAGCATTGTCATAGACTACTGTTGTTGGAAGAGCTGTAATATGTGTAGAAAACCATGAGAAAATATTGTTTCAATGCATCCAGGTTAGAAGCAGAAAATATATATTTCATGTTATAACGGATACAGTGTCCTTATTTTAATGCTGAGTCATATAATATGCAGGGCTTTATAAAATACCATTGCATATCTTTCTCAATTTACAAATCTTTATTATGGGAACTACATGAGGGGTGACATGTAGAGCATAAGGTGATTACTTTTCAAGAACACCTGAACTTAGCATGACTAATCAATTATGAGATGTATTTCCGTATTTCAAAACGCTCAAATAAGTGACAGTGTTTAATAAAAAAAATCACAGTATAAACTTGGGACAGTGTACGGACTGCGAAGTTTAAATTGCCCCCAGCTTACTTGATATCGCATACAATGAGTGAGTTTATTTTCATTCAGTATTATTTCAGTTTCGAAAACGGTAAATACAGTTTGATAAACAATTCTAAATAAAATATGATATTTTATGATGCGGAGCAATATTATCGTAGAAGCGTAATAAAAATGGGGGAGTTAAATGCATTGTGATGTCCGTTTATGGATTTCACGTAGCGCGGAATTCCGGTGTAACGACGAAAAGTGACCCCCATAGAATAATGACCGGGAGGTCAAATTTCTACGTAGAAAAATTACCCCCCGGTCATTATTCTACGGCAAGTAGGGTCATTTTTCGACTGTAGAAAACCCTTCCAGACCGTTTATTCTACGACACCACACACGTTGAAAAATGACCCCCATAGAAATATGACCCCCTACTTTTTCACTATATTATACAATAATATCTTATGAAATGAGATGTAATACTCAATATTCGTTCATCCCAGGGTTGGATAGCGTCGGTGAAGATAACTGTATAACTGTGTCTCCTGTTTTTTTTTTTTTTTAAATATCCTTAAATGTCGTGGAAGCAAATTTAACACCACTTCTTATATGGGCCCCATAAAATATGATTTAATAATTCCTATTTCTTTATGATTGGCTGAGATTCACCAATGTAGAAAAATGTTACTTCTATATTTATCTGCACATGACTTTCAATGTGTACGGGGTTGGGAAGGAGGAGGTGCGAGCTAATAAATTTTTTAGCTGTCATTTTCCCCTGATAACGCCCCCTCCCCCCCCCCCCCCCCCCAATCTATCCCATGAAAGAGCCTGGCATTGGTGTCCTCGATGGGACAAGGGGACATTTAATCTCATTCGTCTGCAAGTCTGTCTGTTTAAATTTGTCACAAAAACTTTAACCTTTGTCGTAACCTTTGAATGAGATAGGGCTTTCGTATTTCACATGTATATTACCTGCTACAAGTTCTTACCAAATATACTATGATTTTTAAAAAAGAAAGAGATATGGCTATCATTTTATATATGTATAATCCTTTCTAAAACTACGTTTTCTGACCCTGTGACCTAGACCTTGAAGGTTGACCTACTTTTCAAAAATGGTATATTTCTGTATATTTCTAGATTGGGAAAAGATAGGGGTTTCGTATTTGCATTCCTGAAACAAGACGTTCTCGAGCATGCTATGGTTTTTTACCCCTTGACCTTCATGTTTGACCTAATCTGCCAAAAAATCGCTGGAAATTACTTTTGAATGACATAATTATATGATAGGGTGTTTATATTTGACACAACATGCCATAAATAATGGTCTCCCATCCACTGACACCGGAAGCGGAGATCACAATTATTTGATTTCATTTCAAAGCAACTAAAGTACATTAAAGAATTCCAAATTGATATATATTTTTATATATTTATTTATTACAACTACAACTATAAAAAGAGCACAGAAACTTGCCACTAACTTTAATGTATTTTCAACGTTTACTAAGGGGTATCACATTTCGATTTTTTTGCAACAAACTTGTCTTCCAAATCCTCCCATTCACACAATAAATTGAACACATTTGGATCTATTTCCTCGCTTAATTTTTCTAAACCTTTTACTTGATGGGGAAAATCTTTGAACTTCAATACGTATACGTCTTCTGGTCTTTCTAATTCTCTGACAATATTGGAGTCGGTTTCATTGTTTACCAGTGCAGCTTCAAGCATTCTTTTTGAAATATACTGGTGGTATTTCTTTGGCACGAAGTTTTTGATGTAGATGTAAGGTGTTCTGCTGTAAATATCCTCTGTTACATCCAATACAGGTTCGTAATGGTTTCCAATATTCATAATAAAAATGCATTTCGAATTGGATTCGTTTTTTCCCTCGTGTAGGGGAGGGTACGGCAGCCAGACGTAATTGTCGTTGTTTTTGTCATTCATCCCGTGCTTGCAGTAAACAAAGATCGTGGTATTGCAAATTGTAGCGAATGTACGGATTTCTGTATCAGTACCCCAGGAACCTTCATGTTCCATCCGCGAACGTTTCAAATATTTTGGATCCGCTTCCATGTTTTGCAATAGATGTTTATTCTCCTTCATAAAGCCAACAACTTTATTTCGTACATCATTGTGATATGATTTTTCCACGAAAAGCGATATTTCCGTATATTCTTTCGAGTCCATGGTGTGAAGCAAAATGACGAACAGAATTGTTCCCTTTGAAACTTCAAAGAACCGCAAAATGACGAACAGAATTGTTGTTTTTGAAACTTCAATGAACCCCGCCTCTTTGATGGCATCATTTTATCCTAAACAAAGTGATTGATGTTTTAAGCCTATAATATTTTTCCCATGGGAGCAAAGTTTTGAAATCAGACTGTGTTGTCACAATCACTAACAAAGGCAGCTGGTAAACGATCAAAAATAGCCAAAATAAATAAAACGCTAGAATTTGAAAGGAATTTGTGAATTGAAAATATGAAGTTTAATTGCTTTAGTCTAAGCCCCAAATCGGGTGAGCTCATATTTACATTGATATAAGAAATCTCGGATTAGCAATAATAATTTTATGTACATGCATTAGGTATCCCTTGCCCCCCCCCCCCCCCCCCCCCCCCCCCTCCCCCCCAAGAAAATGTTTCATCCGATTGAATCAGTTATTCAAAAACAAGTAATGTTTTATATTTGTGCACACCCAACATCAAATGTTGTAATATTGCTAATCATACTCGGGAAAAAAAACTATGTATATTAGACTGGGAAGATTTTTTATGCTGCAGACATTCGGTTTTTCTATTGGTAAAAAATATTATATATAAATAAAAAGGAAAAAGGCAATATAACTGTGTATAGACTTCTGTAATTTTTTTTGAATATGAAATACTTCTTTTATATGCATCAAATCTTTTGATATAAAATGTCTCAATTTGTTTGTGCTTTGGTGATACTAGCAAACGACAAAAGACATAATCAGGTATAAAAAAAGAGGGATCTCAGGGGAAAAAAAAGACAAAAAATCATTATCTGTCAAAATACTGGAACTTCCTAGTGATCAACCTTGAAGCAATAAAAAGAGAACGTGTGTTAGCAGAGGATGGGGGGACATCTAAAAGAAAATTTACTCTAATAAAATACTATACTCAGAAAAGTTAATCACAGTTTGTGCCCCTGATGTTGAAGATATTTATGAGATATAATTTTTTTCAACAATTGCCCATTTTTCATGCAAATTTGGTGGTTCAGAAACATAAACTTTTCTTGTAATTTGTGAAGAAAAAAAATGAGACTTTTTTGGGGATATTTGCACATAATTTACCCAAAGTAAAATCAAAGAGGATAACAATTATTGAAACTGAACATTTTTTTTTTATGGATGATCTTGATTTTTTAAAAATAATAACAAGTATGGAAATATATTTTATAAATTAAATTTGATAAAACAAATCTAAGAACGTGGTATTCTTGCTCTATAGTCATGGAACTGTTATTCGCTTTCCTTTAATTGGGATAAATCATCTTGTTTTATTGATTTTAGGTATAGTGGGTAGAACGCATGAAATAAACACTTCATATCAGAAGACTGCGTGATTTTACCCCTATTTATTTTCCGACAAGAATATTCTTACCAAAACCAGCCTTTTGCATCAAAAAATGACATAGGGTCATTATTCTACGGGGTCATTTTTCTACAATCCACACGGAGAAAAATGACCCCAAAGCCATATTTTCTACGAAAAAAGGGGTCATTTCTCTATGTAGAATATTGACCAGGGGGTAAAATTTCTACGTAGAAAAATGACCCCCGGTCATTATTCTACGGGGGTCACTTTTCATCGTTACACCGGCAACGTTTTGTTTGTATGACATGAACAATGTTAATAAAGTCAAAGAAGCCAAGTAAATTGCTTGTGCAAGTGAAGTCAAATTATTTGAAGCTGTGCATGAAATATGGATTAAAATTTGCGGTGATAAAATGAAGAAATTCATTTCAAAATTGAGGATTATCTCCATCATGCATACCTCTGATCCTTAGCCGGATTTGTCTCCAGTATTTGGGGTTTTTCCCCCAGCTCTTCCAAGTTTGTTCTTATTTTGGATTTCCAACATCTGGTGCATCAAAATTGGTACCGTTTATATTTTATATTATATGCTAGTACCGAAGTACTAAGTTACTGGGCTGGTGAAAACCCTCGGAAACTAACAGTCCACCAGCAGAGGCATCGAGCCAAATGCAGCTTTTACTGTTTTGTCTTTTTTCTTTTTCTTTTTTTTCTTTTTCAATCTATTTCTCCCCCCCCCCCCCCCCCCATTTTTTTTCGTTAATGGCATCGCCTTTTCATTCCACTTCATGTAATGTGCCAAAATATATCCGTTAAGATTCTCATACATTTGACCAACCAATTGTGATAGTAATATCATCCATTGTTTTCCTTGCCTTGGAATACGGTAAGAGTGAACAGCATTTTCTGTACTGGAGGAAAAAAAAATTAGGGATCGTGGGTATTTTGGTTTAATAAAGTTTTTGGGAGAAATTTTTAGTGAACTACCACATATACATGGGTTGAGAAAAAAATTGTTACTTGAATCCTATTCACTCTATAAAAAGGCCAAGATAACTAACAGTATTCAATCTCGTAATTCTTATAACAAATACAAATCAGAGAGATGGGCAAACACGGACCCCTGGTCATATCGGATGTGGGATCAGGTGCCTAGGAGGAGTAAGCATACCCTGTCGACCGGTCACACCCGCCATGAGCCCTATATTTCAATCAAGTAAACTGAGCAATGCATAGTCAGAATCAGTGTGTCAAGAACGGCCTAACAATTGGTATGAAACATATCAGACAACATTTAACTTAATGGTACGTTGTACTGGCAAACTAGGTATTTATAACGCCCATAAAATTTGCGAGATGCTGACTTTAGACAAGACTGTACAAACCCCTGTAACATCAACGTCTTTGTCAGTAGCCCGCCCCGATTTAAGAACTGATCATATGCAGAACAAGCTCTTGCGTATCGAATCAGTTGGGAAATATAAACACTATGTGCAATGTTTCTTCACAATTTGCCCGTGCCCATGAGCCGCATGATAAAAATGTGGTATACTTTGGGTAGTTGTGTAAGGCAGACAATCAGTCAGCATACATCACAACGTTATTGAAACAGTGAACAGCGATTGAACGTGACTTAAGTAAAGGTATGTCACCACAAAGACGTATTTACAGGTAAATGAGCGCAATCAAGCAATCAGAATGCTTCAGGCTGGGCAAAACCAGCGAGATGTTGCTATCCGGTTTGGTGTGTCCCAGAGTGTCATCTCAAGACTCTGAACACATTTTCAGGGGACTGGTACAGTCAATGAGAGGCCTAGAAGTGGCAAACCCCATGCCAAACGCAACTCCAAGAGCGGGACATCGTAACGTTGGCATGGAGACAGCGTTTTCAACCTGCTCTAACAGGGACGCATTACTTTAATGTTGCGACAGCCAGCACAGTACTTCCTAGAAACTGACTTCATGCTACTTCATGCTCTCAGGGCTTACAGGCCAGTAGTGCGTCCCAGACTTCTCCCACATCATCGACAAGCACGCTTGGAATTCTCATGTCAACATATAAATTGGAGTAGATGACGTTGGGAGCCTCACGATTCTGTCTGGAGTTCCACGATGGTCGTAGTCATGTGTAGAGAGAGGCCAGACAGAGATACAGTGAGACATTGTTGGCTGAACACAATCTTTCTGGGGGTGGCTCTGTGATGATTAGGGTGGGATCTCTTTGGCTGGTCGCTCTGACACGATAGCCATAAGAACGGCGCATTGACTGCTCTCCGATACAGTGATGAAATTCTTCAAATAGTTCTCAGGTTGTTTGCAGGTGGAATCGGGCCAAATTTCATTCTGATGGACGATGGCTCCCGTCCTTGTCGTGCTCATGTGCTTCAGGGGAGTCTGTAGAGGGAAACTGTCGAGCGTAAGGCGTGATCTACTGTTTCACCGGACCTGAAACCCATCAAGCATGTGTGGGATCAACTTCAGCATCAACTTGCAAAGTGTCCAAATCAACTACCGACTTTGGATGACCTTGAAAACGCGCTAGAGAGGAATGGAACAATCCCCCACAACAGAACATTGTGAATCTCATAATGAGTATGCAACGCCGATGCTAGGCTGTTCTGAGAGCAAACGGAGGTCACAACGAGTATTGATGAAGCATGATCTGTCAAGTTCAAGTTGTCTTTCATGTTTGATTACTTCACGCCATTCAGTGACATATTGTTTTGTGCACTAAGGCATAAAAAAATCATAAATGAAATCGAGATATCTGATTAAATATTGAGAAAAATCATGTCAGCGTTTGTGTTTCATATATTTTGCCACGTACGTACAAAGGTTTAATTTTGATCAATGAAATAGTCCATAATCCCTAACTTATTTTGTCCAGTGTATTTCTACAATAATGCTTGCACCCTGGTTTTTAATCATAGAAACACATGGAAGATATTTGCTACCAAATGTAGAAATCAATAGCTTCATCTAAAGCAATGGAACATATACTCTAAAATGTACCTCAGTCACTTATCCATGAATAAAAATAAAACAGGTGCAGACAGTTAACAGTGATCGATGTGACAAAAAAGATTAAATACTCTAATGGATTCATAAAAGAGGGATTATGTATAAAGAGGAGTAAGCATGCCCTATTGACCTGTCGTACCAACCGTAATTACCTTGTCTTTTCTGATAGAAAAACGTCAAGACTGATCTGAACTAATTAACAATTCAGTTCAATCGCCACTCTTGTTCAAAAGAGATGTTTTTAGTCCTTTATAAAGTGTGTGTGTGTGTGTGTGTGTGTGTGTGTGTGTGTGTGTGTGTGAACGTAGTCAAACGGGAACACATGCATCTTTACACACCTTCCAACATGGGACATCCTTCCAACTGGAGAAGTGCCAGGTTGGCAAAGTCTCCTGCAAGTCCTAAATTCGAGACCAGCATCCTAAAATTACCAGCCTAGCTCGAAAAAAAAAAGAACTTTCAACCCGATGTGAAAAGTCCCCAGTTTGTTAAAATAAATCGACTTTTGTGTGTGAGCATTTCCCCATGCTCGATAAAAAATAAATGGGCTTTGCACACGTGTCCCCGTTTGTATAGTGATTAATCATATCATGTGATTTTAAACACATAATATATCATTGAATTCATCTTGGGGTTGTCTATATAAAATTCTGATTTATTCGATACCAAATATAATTTTTAACTTAAATAGTGTAATTATAGCCCCGCAACGAAGTTGTGGAAATATACTGGAATCAGGTTATCCATCCATCTGTCCGTCTGTAGACGCAATGGTTTCCGGGCTCTACTGTGTTCTCTTTTTCACCTAGAGTCAACATACCATAAATCTAGACTCCCAGTGAGACGGAGATGATCCCTATTGATTTTGGGTTCAAAGATCAAGTGTACTAGACATTGAAATAGCAAAATGATTTTCGAACTCTCATGTATTATCCTTTTTATCAAGAGTCACCATATCACACATATGGACAACCCATCAGCGAATGTTATCCCTATCGATTTTGGAGTCAAAATGGTTTTCAGACTCTAATGTATTATTATTTTCACTTAAAGTCACCATATCATACGCATGGACTGCCCATGGGATGAAGATGATTCCTATAAATTTTGGGGTCAAAAGGTCAAAGGACCACCCTTTGGATTTGGCAGATTGGGGTGAGCGGGGGTATTCTTAGTGCTCACAATACCTCTTGTTTGTAACTTGATTGTGTGATTTGCAACTTAAACCATTTTGAACCCATTTTTTCGATTTAAAAATATTGTTTGGTATTTTATGAATTAGGAACCTTCTCGGCTTCTAAACCTCAGGTTTGATTTTCTTGGTAATATATGATTATTTTTAGTATCGGAAATTTTGTCTCGATGACAAACACAAAATGGTACCAACAACAAACCTCTAGGTGGTAAAATAAAGTTTTTAGAGCCGAAAATCACTTTTTTTAGTTGTCAATTTTTGAAATCTTTTTCGTCTCCGATTTTCTTAATTTTTGCAGTATATCATTAAATGTGGAACTATGTGGAACTATTTTTTATTGTCGCAATGCGAGAAACAAAATGGTATCAAGAACATAGCTCTAGCTAGTAAAATAACGGTTTTAGACCCAAAAATCACTGTTTACATTTTTGTCGTTAAACATCAGTATTTTGGCCCAAATAACTTTATTTTTGAAGATTTAGGAACTGATTTTCCATTTTTGTAAAAAAAATTCTCCTTTTCAGAAATATTTATTTTAATTCTAAACATTTTGAAAACCGACCTATACTATTTTCTTTGTCTTGTAGAGACGAAAAATATGGTATAATAGGATTTTTTTAATAATAAAAATTGAAATTTTTATTCCCAAAAAGCTGTCAAAATTTGGACTTTGGAAATGTTCGGTTAGTAATACAAAAATTTGCTTCTTAACTCAGGTTTTTTTTTGTTTGTTTGTTTGTTGTTTTTTTTTTTTACATATTTATTACAATATACTGATGTTTTTATACCAACATTTTTGTCTCAATTAGACGAACCAAATGATACCAATAACCAAGCTCTGGGTAGAATACACTTTTTGAACCAAAAAGCAATTTCATTGACTCGTCCAAAATATCATTTTCAGGGGCAGAAATCTTTATCACACATACTACAAGAAATCTGACTACCTTTCCTCGTCTCAACACGACGAAGAAATTACTATCTCTATCTTTTTGATGTGCAGAAATGTATTAATAAATAAAGAAATCACACTCGATTTAGTTATTTTTACTTACCCATCTAGGAAACGAATAGGTATTAAGCAACGAAATTTTTATTGATTGAGCTTTGATAATGTGCTTCATACAATTTTCTTTGTCTCGACAAGACAAAGAACAAGGTATAATTGGATTTTATATAGGATTAAAATAAAAAATTTATTTTAAAAAACCCGAAAATCCTCACCATTTGGACAATAGCTCAGACATTTTTCGCCGAGCAATAATCAACACTGTTTGGCTCTGATTTTCTTATACTTATTGCAATGTATTAATGTGTATATAACAAACCTTTTCTCTTAATGGGGCAAATAAAATGACAACAGTAAAAACGTTCCAGCTAAAACAATGTTCTTTTAGACCTGAAGAACAGTTTTATGGCATCGCTTTACAAGGACCAAGTCCACAGTCACATTTCAGGGGGAGAAATCTTTATTATAGATGCTACAAGAAATCTTAAGATTTATTTTTCCTTGTCTCGACAAGACAAAGAAATTGCTACGAGCGTCTTTTAAATATATAATAAGTAAACATTTCGGAGTCAATTCAGTTAATCTTTAGTTACCTGACCAGGCAGCTTGTAAGCAATGCAATTTTCATTGATTGAGCAATGTTAATGTGCTTTATACCATGATCTTGGTCTGAATGAGACAAAGAAAATAGTGTATTAGGATTTTGTCTACGATGAAAAATAAAACTTTAATTACTAAAAAACTGTCAACATGTGGCGTTTGACATTTTTACCGAATAGTAATAATAACAAATGCTTTTAGACGTTCCTAGTTGGTCGTAACAATTCGGGACAGGGATAGAAGTAATTCTAAAGTATCTTCTTTTGGGATCGTATACATGATCTGTGCAGATTACACATGCCTTTTGAAAATCATAAGTGCTTGCGGACAGCACACACACTCCCACTCTCTAGGACTTTCGCTGCCTAGTTCACCAAACAGTCAAACAACGAACTTATTTGGTTAAGTAGAGGATCATACTTGGGGTGGGGTGGCGGACCCTCCTTTTCGGATTTTCAGAGTTTAAAATCTATAGAAAATGAAATAAGTCCTCCAAAGTAACATGGGTCCCTTGTGAGATTTTAAGATTATCCATATGCAGGAAATTGGCTGGTGCTTCAGAAGTGTTCACAACCCCCCCCCCCCCCCCCCCCCCAACACCAAAAAGTTTCTGGGTTTTTATTTCTTGTCTTTTCTTTATTTTTCTTTTTTGGTTTGTTTCGAGTGTTTGGTTTTCTTAATTTTTGTTCTTTTTGGGGGGATTGTGCTTTGTTTTGTTTTGTTTGTTTGTTTGTTGGGGGTAGGGTTAAAAAAAATGTGATGTCATAAGTAAGATTTTCCTGCATGGCCAACCGTGGTCTCGAACATGATCATAGGATGATCATGTACTGATGAACAACATCGGGATGATCTCAGGCCAAATTTTATCATTCTGGAAAAGTGAAAATTTAGAAACTGAGATTTTAAAGGTCAATTTTCATTCCGGGCCAATATTCTTCTTTACACCGGACGCGTGGCGAAGGAACATATTACTCACTGTGTTATTACAGGACTTTCATTCCAGCTTGATACAGATATATCAGGTAGAAAAACGTCCAGTTGAAAGACAGTTCACAACTCTGGAGTCAGTATTTAACAGGTTCAATTTTCAACGTGTTGAGGTAATTAGGTATTATAAAAAAATATTACCAAGTTGTTGAAAGATTTAAATTTCATGACGTTTGGTCTCAATTTTCAACGGAGAAAAAGCACCCCCGATTCAATATTCAACGTTGAAAAATGAACCCCGGGTCAATGTTCAACTTGGGTAAATATTCTTTGTTACACCGGTCCACAAAGCATGCACAAATGCCCAGATTCTGGCACGTACAATTAACGTTATCATTATTTTGATATAAAGATATATTGATTGTCTGCACCCCCACTATTTTTTTTTTAGTAGTACTGAACGAAAATATGTAATTTAAGCTTTGCTTTAGAAATAGAAAAAGAGCTTAAAAAGCGTATTTTTAAATTTTCAATTTCCTCGTGAATTATGTTTTTGGACAGGGTTGATTACAATATGTATGATTAGACATTTACAGGGATCACCGTTTTCATTTTTAAAGCAATTGTATTGTGTCCCTGTTGGACAAAATGATTCACGAAGATGTGTGACTGTTAATGAATTAATATGTCCCCTTTTGCATTGTAAAAAATGCATGGCTTAAATTTAAGAAAATCAATGTGTTCTACTGACACTGATCATGAGAAACCGTTTGGAAAGGCATTTGTGAACTCTACTGTAGCATAGAATAAAAAAATGAAGAGATCCCTGGTTAGATCATCTCCAATCCCTGTTCCCGTTTGACACGTGTGTGTGTGTGTGTGTGTGTGTGTGTGTGTGTGTGTGTGTGTGTGTGTGTGCATGTTTGTGTACCGTGAGTGTGTGCATGTGTGTGTGTGACGTGTATGTGTTTGTGTGTGTATGTATGTATATATGTGTGTGTATGTGTGTGTGCGCGCATGTGTGTGCATGTGTGTGTTCATATGTTTGTAACGTATGTGTGTGTGTGCATATATGTGTGTAACGTGTGTTGTGTGAGAGAGAGAATGTGTGAGTGTGTGTGTGTATGTGTGCATGTGTGTGTAACGTGTGTATGTATGTATGCATGCGTGTGTATATGTGTGTGTGCATGTGTGTAACGTGTGTATATATATATATATATATATATATATATATATATATATATATATATATATATATGTGTGTGTGTGTGTGTGTGTGTGTGTGTGTAACGTGGGTATGTATGTGTGTGAGTGTAACGTGTGTGTGTGTAAACATCTAAGTAGTTCTTAAGTAATTTATACCTATGTGTACATTAGAGCTATACATAGTTGTCTTAAACATACAGTAGAAACACATCTATTATAATTCATAAAAAATGATTCACTTATTTAAAAAGTCACCTCGGTAACGTTGCTGGGTACCACTGGGTATCAGTAAATTGTACTCATCAAAAATACAGCTTGGAAAGAAATCCAAATTTGGACAAAAAGTGGAGAAGGTTCTAAATGTAACTTTGTATATATATAATTATGTTTGTACCTGTTCATATTAAATTGCGTAGTATAGTAGGATACCAGAGAAATTCTATAGTAGAGTAGGGTATCTAGAGAATTCCTATAGTAGAGTAGGATATCAGAGACATCCTATAGTATAGTAGGATATCTAGAGAATTCCTATAGTAGAGTAGGATACCAGACACATCCTATAGTATAGTAGGTAGGATATCTAGAGAATTCCTATAGTAGAGTAGGATACCAGAGACATCCTATAGTATAGTAGGATATCTAGAGAATTCCTATAGTAGAGTAGGATACTAGAGACATCCTATACTAGAGTAGGATATCTAGAAACATCCTATAGTAGAGTAGGATATCAGAGACATCCTATAGTATAGTAGGATATCTAGAGAATTCCTATAGTAGAGTAGGATATCTAGACATCCTATAGTAGAGTAGGATATCTAGAGAATTCCTATAGTAGAGTAGGATATCTAGAGAATTCCTATAGTAGAGTAGGATACTAGAGACATCCTATACTAGAGTAAGATATCTAGAGACATCCTATAGTAGAGTAGGATACCAGAGACATCCTATAGTATAGTAGGATATCTAGAGAATTCCTATAGTAGAGTAGGATATCTAGAGAATTCCTATAGTAGAGTAGGATATCTAGAGAATTCCTATAGTAGAGTAGGATATCAGAGACATCCTATACTAGAGTAGGATATCTAGAGAATTCCTATAGTAGAGTAGGATACCAGAGACATCCTATAGTAGAGTAGGATACCAGAGACATCCTATAGTAGAGTAGGATATCTAGAGAATTTCTATAGTAGAGTAGGATATCTAGAGAATTCCTATAGTAGAGTAGGATATCTAGAGACATCCTATACTAGAGTAGGATATCTAGAGACATCCTATAGTAGAGTAGGATATCAGAGACATCCTATAGTAGAGTAGGATACCAGAGACATCCTATAGTATAGTAGATATCTAGAGACATCCTATAGTAGAGTAGGATATCAGACACATCCTATAGTAGAGTAGGATACCAGAGACATCCTATAGTATAGTAGGATATCTAGTGACATCCTATAGTAGAGTAGGATATCTAGAGAATTCCTATAGTAGAGTAGGATATCAGAGATATCCTATAGTAGAGTAGGATATCTAAAGAATTCTTATAGTAGAGTAGGATATCTAGAGAATTCCTATAGTAGAGTAGGATATCAGAGACATCCTATAGTAGAGTAGGATATCTAGAGAATTCCTATAGTAGAGTAGGATATCTAGAGAATTCCTATAGTAGAGTAGGATATCAGAGACATCCTATAGTAGAGTAGGATATCTAGAGACATCCTATAGTAGAGTAGGCTATCAGACACGTCCTATAGTAGAGTAGGATATCAGACACGTCCTATAGTAGAGTAGGATATGTAGAGAATTCCTATACCAGAGTAGGATATCTAGAGAATTCCTATAGTAGAGTAGGATATCAGACACATCCTATACTAGAGTAGGATATCTAGAGAATTCCTATAGTAGAGTAGGATATCAGATACATCCTATAGTAGAGTAGGATATCTAGAGAATTCCTATAGTAGAGTAGGATATCTAGAGAATTCCTATAGTAGAGTAGGATATCAGAGACATCCTATAGTAGAGTAGGATATCTAGAGACATCCTATAGTAGAGTAGGATACCAGAGACATCCTATAGTAGAGTAGGATATCTAGAGACATCCTATAGTAGAGTAGGCTATCAGACACGTCCTATAGTAGAGTAGGATATCAGACACGTCCTATAGTAGAGTAGGATATCAGACACGTCCTATAGTAGAGTAGGATATCTAGAGAATTCCTATACCAGAGTAGGATATCTAGAGAATTCCTTTAGTAGAGTAGGATATCTAGAGAATTCCTATAGTAGAGTAGGATATCTAGAGAATTCCTATAGTAGAGTAGGATATCAGACACATCCTATACTAGAGTACGATACCAGAGACATCCTATACTAGAGTAGGATACCAGAGACATCCTATAGTAGAGTAGGATATCAGAGAAATTCTATAGTAGAGTACGATATCTAAAGACTTCCTGTTCTGGAGTAAGATATCTATGAGAAATCTTGCAATGTACGTTCTCAAACTATATTTCTTGTGCCCAAATTTATATATGACTAATTTGTATCCTTCACGCAAGCTGGTGAAAGACATAGGAATACTGCTATCTTTCATTGCTTTGTCTGTAATTGACTTATTCAATTTTGATATTTTTTTTGCGGTAAAAGCACTGACAATTAAATTTCTCATTATAAACTATGTATTTGAATAAAAGGATGCTTGTACAAATATATATGGCTTCGTTGATTTTTGCTCTATACGTACGTTATTTGAATGCCGTCAAAATACATGTATCTATTCTTTGAATAGAAAATATATTGACTTTTGCCATGATTAATCTGCAGAAAATGCAGATATATTTAACAAATCCTTGTACTGTAAAGAGACAAGAATTCATAATGAACTGTATTTTGTATTTTTTTTTCCCTGGCGACTTTACACGCATGTAATTTTTAGTGGTCATTTAAATTAGGCTCCCCGTGATCACGACGTAAACAATGCTTACAATTTTCCTGCACAGTGCATCCTGTTTTGATTATAATAATACTATCATTTGAAGAAGCAAAATGATAGGTTTCCTTTAAGAAATTGTTGAAATATCCTCAAATGAATAAATTCAGATAATAATAATCATAACGATAAACAAGGCAAGCAATCTGAACCCTCTTCAGCAGAATCTCGTATTTCATACTTTATTTCAAAAAAGGAATTTTTAGTTCTACAACCTTATCACATGCGATAAGAGGACTAGGAATTTTCATGGAATCTGAAAAATATAATGAATATATACATATCACGTTTCGAAACGCTCAGTTTAATGAAACAATTTATTCCAAGTTACATCGCATACACGTGCATGCTATCGATCAATTAATTGTTAAAATCTAAATAAATGGTAGAAATATAAAATATAAATTCAAAATCCGCAAGATTTTGTCAGGGCGTTTTGACAAACGTGAAAAACGTGAATAAATATGTTATTCTAAACTGCAAGATCTTTAAATCACCAGGCTGTTTCATTAACACTTTGATGACCCCTACAACGTAATAGGTCACACGCAAACCCGATCTGCTAGTGTATCTTGTGTTAATTATACCTGATCCATTAGGTGTAAAGTACATACTTTCAGGAGATCCCTATTCACTGACAAGGGGTATCATTCGTGGATGATAAAGAATGAATAGCAGATTGTCGAGTTGATGTTGAAAAATCCTTCTCCGACGAATTTAATACCCGTCACAGCATTAAGCTTTGTGAACTTCCGGTGTCTTACAAGGTTATTCTGAACTGTAGAGTAAGTGAAATTTAAAAACAATATATAACACGGCACATTTCTTCAAGTTAAAATTCCCGAGACCAAATTGCACTCCCAGTCCGGTGTTATCATTTACATGTGTTAGAGTTTGCAAGGTAGAATAAGTCAGATTAGTAACAGAATAGACTTTAATTACCCATGGTTAGTCTAAAGCTTGTGGTTCCTTGGCTAATAACTAATTAGATATACAACACAACAAGCAAGGGGCATTTGACCCACTGCTCGATAAGTCAAACGGTGACCTTGACCTGAAATAGGGCTAAACCAGTGGCTATGTGCAAGCTGACCTGGCTGCATTGTAGCCCTCAAGGTATGTGCTGCTTGCAGCCGGATTAGCAAGAGAGATGCAAGTTTAAACATTCATTGAACACAAAATTACAGTATGGTGGAAAAGACCGCATACACATTTTTTGTGGGAGCTGGGGAGGTGGCCGGTGTACTAGTTTAACTACCAATTTAGGGGCAACACCGGGAACCCTATGTGGATATGTGTCCGTACCTGAACCGTTAAACACGTTCTAAAGAGGCGGGGGGGGGGGGGGGGGGGGGGGGGGGGGGGTGGGGGTCTCTGCGAGTCTCGCCGGTTTCCTCAAGTGCTACCTGGTTTAAACCGCAATGTGGACCCCCTTACTTTACAGAGATTATCTGTGAGATGAGATAATCAAACAAAACCAATGTTGGTTTACCGAGGGATGCGGCGATGTGTACATGCCATAGTTTGCTTGTGTCAAGCAAGACTCTAGCCCTGTCTGCAGATCATTAAGAAACATTTAGTTTCCTAAGCTGGATAAGTGAGTGCCGTCTGGTCAGAGTAATTCAATGTCTGAAAATTTGATATTATGATCATGGTCTATGTAAAACCGGTGCACCTCGATATCCATGGACCTTTTCATTAATTTGTTTAGCCTTAACAGTTTCTTGTTTATTTGGGTTCCTTCCTTTAAGGCTATATGATGCCAATAGTGCCTAGCCAATACGCCTGACCAAACAAGTGTAGTGTTTGGTCAAAGGGCATTAAATCTGAACAACGTCGATTGTATTGTATTAGCGAAGTGATATCAGAGGTCAGATCATTTGATCTGGCGTGAAACAGAAGGTCTGGAGGGGTTAAAATTTGAGCCATGTTTGAAGACGGTTGGTTCCACTTGGTCCCACTTCAGGCCCCGAATAATTTCCACATGATAATTGACGGTAGGTTAAAGTTGTAGCACCCCCCCCCCCCCCCCCCCCCCCCCCGGGTCTGTGCTGTTCAGCCAACCCAGCCCAGTAAGGAGCTGACGAGATGATTATCCAGATAGACACACGTGGAATGGGAATGTTTGGAATAGTTTAGACACGTAACTGACCTATATGGATATGAATGAAAGACGAAGAAACAAAGCATAACAGACTACTTACTCCATGGGGCGAGTGTAGGAATGCTCCACCCACCGTTTTGATCTGACTGTGTGGTATACCTTTAGCTAGCTCGGTAGCCACGCCCATACGAGAACGAAGTGACCTATAGTGGCCTTGTGCATTTAAACATGAAAGGCATTTTTGCAGTATGGATTGAAATTGGAAGCGCGTAATAGGTTTGCCGTCAGTGTGTATTAGTAGCATAGAATTGTTGGTTGGTCTGATTCTAATGTACGCCATGACCAGGGATTCTGGACATAACGCTTGGTGATGACTGTCGATTTTAACTGTGGTTGACTGCCCTTATTGATCGGTTTTAGACTCGGAAATTGTGAGGAAAATGTACCCTGCTGATCGCATATGTAGACTGGAGATCTGGAGAGCTAAAACCTCGCTAATCCTGAGTAGAAAATAAGCTAAGCAGTATGATGCGGTAAGAAGAGACGATTCGTACGGAGATCTGCAGATGGTCGGTAAAACCTGGATAATTTTTGTCAGAGCAGAAGATAAATAGGGACTCTAAGGTCTATATTAGTGCCTGCAGATCTACGGATACCTTCTAATGCTTTGGATACGATGTAAATTTTTGTGGTGTCATAATGGCCCTAGGTAACGTTGAGCTCCTACATTATATTAAATTGATAACCCGGAGCCTTAACCTACACGTAACATTGTTTCTTGTAGCTACCTAGTTTTGTTTGATTATCTGCTTTCGTTTGGTTGTCTGGTTTCATTTGATTGTCCGGTTTCATTTGGTTGTCTGGTTTGTGTGTCTGGTTTGGTTGCCTGATATTGTTTGATTGCCTGATTTTGTTGTATTGTTTGTTTTGGTTTGGTTGCCTGATTTTGTTTGAATGTCTGGTTTGGTTTAGTTGCCTGATTTTCTTTGATTGTCTGGTTTCGTTTGGTTGCCTGATTTTGTTGTATTGTTTGGTTTCGTTTGGTTGCCTGATTTTGTTGTATTGTCTGGTTTCGTTTGGTTGCCTGATATTGTTTGATTGTCTGGTTTCGTTTGGTTGCCTGATTTTGTTTGAATGTCTGGTTTGGTTTAGTTGCCTGATATTGTTTGATTGTCTGGTTTCGTTTGGTTGCCTGGTTTCGTTTCAATTGCATGCGTTTCGTTAAGTTTCGCTGTTTACAAGCACCCTTGATATACCGAAATTTCATTTTAGATAAATATTTCTAGGCGTATAAATCTAGGATGCATAAACATGTTTATGGTGATTTTAATCACAGAAGGGACGTCAAAAAAAAAAAAAAAGACCAGACAAATCTTTTTCCTCTTTTTATAGATAACTGTTTTATTAGAAAGAATGGTACAGATATCTTTAAAACACAATACATTGATTTTAGACATTGGCTCTGATCATCATCACAGACCCTTCTAACGCAAGAAACTTCTGTTTCCATTCCCAGTCTCTACAGATTCCGCGTACTGTCCATTTAGGCTGGACTTTTCTACGCACTTGCTCTCATCAATCGATAGATTCGCGAACAACGCGTGCGGCGGTGGTCTCGAACGCAATCTTTGGGGTTTTGATTCCTGGTACCCATTCAAAATGGGGTCTCGAATGTATACTACTACCAAAAAAAACAAAAACAAAATACAAAATACAAAAAACAAACAAACAAACAAACAAAAAAAAAGAAAGAAAAAAGATTTAAGGCCATTTTGGCAAATTCGGGAAATGAAGTTGCTATTCCCTCTTGGCAGGAAAATGTGCGATTGCTATAAAAATAAGTCGGAGATACGAACTACATTGCAGATCAAAACCAAGTGGAAATATGAAAAATATATATGTGTTTTTAAAATTATAAAAATCAAATTTATGTTTTCTTAAGCAAATTGAATACGATTTATTGTACGTTATGTAATTTATTCCCCTTGATTTCTCATTAAAGTTCAAAACGTCGGGAATTTGTATAGAGTTACATAGGGAGGGTAAAAAAAGAAGAAGATATATTTCAACTTTTGAGCATCCTAGAAAATTTATGAGTTCTTTATTTTGTAAGAAATATTTTAATTGTACTTATTACAACCACACTAAACTCAAAAATATATACAGAAACCTATACTTCTAGTATCGGGTGTCTTCATTACACGATATCCAAGAACCTTTAACCGAAGAAACAAACCCATATGGAATACAACAGCATTCTTCTATGTGGTATAATCCCGTGGAGATCCGGGTTAGAATAGGTTCTCAGTACCCCTTGCTTGTCGTAAGAGGCGACAAAATGGGGCGGTCCTTCGGATGAGGCCACGAAAATCGAGGCCCCGTGTCAGGGCAGGTGTGGCTAGAGGTGAGAGGCCTTGTGATTTTGAACGCAATGCTCTAACCACTCGGCCACGGAGGTCCCGGAAAATTCTATAAAAATAATATCCTGAAGAACCACTTGTCCAATAAAGATGAAATTTGCATGAAAGCTTCATGATATAAAGCATTTTTTTTGACATCATGACCCACAGAGGGTAGAGTGGGGCCACAATAGGGGATAAAAATTTTGCATGGGATGTACATGTATGGGGAAATCTTCTCATGAACCACTGGGTCAGGAAAGCTGAAATTCGTACTAGGGCTTCCTGACAGACAGATTAGATTCAAGTTTGTAAAAACCATGCACCCTGGAGGTTGAGTGACGCCACAAAAGGGAATCAAATTATTACATGTGGATATTTGGGAAAAATCTTTTAAAATCTTCTCATAAATCACAACGTTAATAAAGACGAAATTTAAATGAAAACTTCATGACATAAAGTAGATTAAAATTTGTTGAAATCATGAAGTGGGACCACAACATTTTGCATGCAATTATAAAGGGACAATCTATTAAAACTTTTTCATAAACAATAATGCTAACAATCAGATTTGCATAATGAAATACATTGTAGGCAAAAATTCTCCCAGGCCAATAAAAATTTCAAAAGACAATCTAATTGGAGATAAAGAAAATGCAGAAATTTGGAAACTGAAATCTATTATTCAAAGGCAAATGATGAGAATATGAAATTAATGAATGATACAAGGTGTAAAAAAAAAAAAAAAAAAAAAGAGACGAGAATAACTCGTCTAAAACACGAACATTCCAACAATAGCACAGTTAATGGTGGTGATGTTTTAGTACCACCATTAATACTGAAAAATTTAACCTTGACCCTTACTCATTAATTAAATGTTATATCAATTAAGCAATATAAAAGTTTCCAGAAGTTGGAATGTCTTTATGGGGGTCAAAAGGTTATAAATATTGGTACAAAGAAAACTGCCACCAACGTTATACAGCGTCCTTCGTCATCAATATCAAATGTTAAAAACAATCTTGATATCATAATATGATAATATCAAGATTGGCACCACAGACATACAGACAGAAAGACCAAAATTAGACGTTCCTGAACGAGATTCCAGGAACTGCGAGCGACAATGCCCCTTCTTTTCAATATAAAAATATTAAATATTCATGTATTGTTATTTTATTAGACACATTTTGATGAAATAAACAGATCTTTGACTCAAGAAGCAACTTTTTTTTCATAGATAAAATGTAAATGTAACTCATACCAACAAATATTTAGATATGTAATTGGCAAACAATTAAAATTCTCGAGCTCCCCTCTCCCAACACAAAATATATAATATTTCATCAAAAAGAACGGAATTTGTCTCTTTCATCTGTTGGGTTATTTTTCAGAATTTTGTTGATTTTTAAAGATCTTTTCTATTTCAAATTTAGTAATCTCCATGAAAATCTTACCTTCTATATATATATATATATATATATATATATATATTACAGCAGAACAAATGACTAAATATTACATAACTGTTTTATGTAGATTTTCTGTATTGCGAAAAAAGTATCCTGTTGACGTTTTGTCCTGAAAGAAAACAAAAGCACTAAAGATGAAGTAATTCAGCCAATGGATTTTATTTTAGTCAAAGAAGAACAAATAAATGACAAGAATGCATATCAGAATAAAAGATCTCTGTTTTTTCTACAAGCTCCGTGGGGGTCCGGGTTGTTAGAATGGATCCTCAGTACCCCTTGCTTGTCGTAAGAGGCGACTAAATGGGGCGGTCCTTCGGATGAGACCGCAAAAACCGAGGTCCCGTGTCACAGCATATGTGTCATGATATAGGTCCCTCCCTGCTCAAAGGCCCTAAACGCCGAGCATAGGCCTAAATTTTGCAGCCCTTCACCGGCAATGGTGACGTCTCCATATGAGTGAAAGATTCAATGACGTTGTTTGAAAAACGTTTTGTGTCAATCTTGCCGTATGTGCGCGCGCATTGTCCTGTTGAAAAATCAACCCATTTCCTTGCCTATGCATTAATAGTGCTAAAACAGGCTGCAGAATTTCGCCCACACACCTCCTAACAGCAAGGGTTCCATTTAAAACGACCAGTTGTGACCACAAATTGTGGTTAATCGCACCCCAGACCATAACGCCTCCCCTTCCAAACCTGTCGCGCTCAAGAACACAATTGTCTGCAAAACGATCATGTAAACGACGGTAAACTCAAAATCTGCCGTCTGTGTTGCTAAAGTTAACTCTGGACTCATCTGAGAACACAACATGTGACCCATTTTGACGTTGAGTCAGATGCTGCCTTGCCCATTGCAATCTGTACCGTCGGTGATGCGGTTTAAGTTGTAGCCCCTTATAAGGTCTTCTGCAGCGGATCCCATGGCGCTTCAAAATTCTGGAAACGGTTCTAGGATGAACAGGCCTTCCATGACGTCCAATGATTTCTCTCGCCGTGGTCACAGCGGCCTTAAACCTATTGCACAGATGACGTTGCCGTATGAACGCTTGTTGCCGTGGTGTTGTCACAAACGGTTGGCCAGGTATTGGGCGATCATATTACATCGTACACAATAGAGCCACTTCAATGTTACCCAGCAGTATTTGTTATATCAGCACTGTCTGGTATTTTCATCAACTTTATTTTCCATGAACCTAGCAGTAGTTGAATATAGCCATTGTTAGTAGTATAACCCGTCCCGATAGGGGGTTCAACGGAGTGCACTGTTGGGGGTGGTTGACGTCATAATAGAAGTGT
This sequence comes from Ostrea denselamellosa, assembly GCA_024699665.1. Classification (NCBI taxonomy): domain Eukaryota; kingdom Metazoa; phylum Mollusca; class Bivalvia; order Ostreida; family Ostreidae; genus Ostrea; species Ostrea denselamellosa. The sequence continues at coordinate 16,170,968 of JAMZEH010000018.1, forward strand.
TGGCCCAAGGGGTGGGGGGTGGTAAGATGACGGTATAACAATACTATGTATTAAGCTATGTATTTCCGCATTCCAGTGTTACAATCCAGTGTTAAAATTCCTGGGTTTTTTGTTGTTTTTTTTAAAAAAAAAAAAAAAAAAAAAAAAAAAGACTTTATAAGTTTCAACATTTTATTTTTGAATTCAATATAGAACAACAATTTAGAGCAATACCGACCTGACGTGGCGCGAAGTGCGTGAATTTTCTAGACAATACATGGCGTGGCGGGGAGCGCGTGATACCTGAAAACTTAGAATGTGCTACACGGGCAGATGAACACAACCCATAGTCTCGCGCGAAAGTGGACGAAATGAAAGAGACGTATTCTGTAAATAGAATTTTTCCGGAATGCTAGTGCGTAATGGCGGCAAAAACAAACGAAGCGGAGACGTTGAAGGAAAAACTCTTTTCCTTTCTTTCATAATGCTATGGTGGATGAAAAAATGAAAATGACGAACAGTGATCAATCGCATAAATCCCATGAAGAATACAAAATTACGAGTTGGGAAAGCATGGACCCCGAGACACACCAGAGGTGGGATCAGATATGTGACTGTTACCATTATCTATGCTTTTGAATGAAATATGCAAATCTGAAGCAGTTAGGTGTATCACAACTCCATTACATTGAAATGGTCATTATAATTTTGTACATCCCAAACTTGATATTGTAAAGTTTTTTTTATTAAATTGACATACATGAAACGGGAGTGGGGTTAAGGCCGGAGTGGGTACCGGTAGTGTTATGATGACAATAGGAGGCGTGCACTGCTTCATTAGATTTGGTGAAAGGAAATATAATGATAGTGATAATTAAACAATTAGATTAAATCCAATTGATCAATAAGTGTTTATACCAGAGCTAATTATAAAATGCACAGGTGCTGTATCTACTTGTGTGTGTTTGAGCAGTTTGAATGAACAAATTAAGGTACTAAATATAATTGTAAAGAATAAAGGTGTAAGTTTTTTTTTAATCATGTTAAAGATTATATTAAGCTATAAATATAATAAGTAAATTTTGTAAAATTCCAGCATGATTAAGTTGTTTTGGTGGAAATTTCCTTAAACATGAAGAAGGTAAATAAGCTATTTTGAACCCACTATCGAGTATCTACCATATTGCTTTTTTAACCATGGCATTTGACTTGAAGTTGTTTTTTAAAGGAGATCTAATTTTAAGTACATAATGTGCATCACATGTAATTTTAATGATTTGATCTTCCATGAAGGCTGATGATTTTTTTTTTAAAAACAACATGAAAGACAAACATTACTTCGACTTAGGAAAATGAACAACAAAATAGGTATTTTTACATAATTTGGTGTACAAAGAAATCTCATAGCAGGAGATTGTAACTGTCTTGTCCAGTGTATTTGTTTCTCTCTTCATTTTCATCAGAGTAAACATCATCTCTAACACTGAAATATATCTGTGGAATGGAAATTTAAGTTTGTTTCAAAATTATTTCAACTTTAGATATTAATATCCTGGAAATTGTTGGTAATGATACATGTTACAACCCAATCACTACTTATGGAAATGTGGGCAACCTCAGCAAATCATCAATATTTTGTGGTAATGAAGAGGAATAAGTTATTATAAATCTGTGACAAAGAAAAGATCTTTAGATCTACCCAGATAAGATTCAATAAGAATTGAAGGTCAAGGTCATAATGGAAACACAAAGTCACTGCATTTTCAAGGCATGTTAATATGAAAAAAAAAATATAAAAAAAATCCTCCAGTAATATCCACACTTGGCTTATATGTGAAATCAGAGGACAGCCTCAATATTCAGACAGGTGGAAACCAGTGTAATTCAAACTGCCACTCAAAATACCAAAGAAAAACAAGGAAGGGCATTGTCAAATCAGCAGCTTATGTGTTGTACAAAACATCCATGAAGCATGCAATGGGAAGGTGACAGCCAAGTATATAAAAATTCCACACTCGCTCCATGTAATGTCACTTAAACAATATAAGTATTCATTTATTTCAAATATTTTAAAGAGCTGAAAAATTGCTCAGGCGACTATAAATAAAACAAACAAACAAACAAAAACAAAAAATATTTTAAAGTCAGAAATTCTGATCAGGTTTTAACTTTGAAGTTTAATTTCAGGAAACAAAGTTATTAAGCCTCTTGACCTTCCAAATAACATTTCCAGAAAATTGATGATCAATGAAGAAATAGTTGGGAATGCAACCCAGATTTCCTTCCACTTTAAAAAAAAAAAAAGGAGGGAGGGGGGCACACTGTAAAATGCAAAAGAAGAGGACTTAAAGAACTTCTAAAGTCTTTTTTTTTTTATTACAAAAAAATATATGCTGAAATATCTAGAAAGAAAAATTTACTGAATTATTTAGTGAATGCAATGTCATAAAACTTTGATTTTCTTTATCATTTTTTGTAAATTACAGAAATGGGAGACAAGAAATCCAACATCTGGGAAAGTGGACACAGCAGGACTGTCTCATCACTCGATCAGTAGCATCATATCCGCCATTGCAGTTGGTTCCTCTCCAACAACCAAAATATATGCCCACCAACAGAGAACAAATTGTGTACACATTTTATAATTCTTGATATTTGCATTAACTAAACTGATAATCCATTGATAGTGCATTATTTACAACCACATCTGTGAGATAGCATTAGTGTGGACACCAGAAAGGAAATGGGCACAAAGAGACCAAAAACAGCCTGGAGAAGGAGAGTAGAAGCAGAAAGAAGTGTAGGATGGAGAAGATGGAATGAGGTCAAGATAGTAGCCTTATGTGCCTTTTGGTGTGCAGAAAACCAAGTAATGTCTAGATTGTTGGAAATGGGATGACCAGTAATATGAATGGATGTGCTGGACCCTGCATGGAAAAACTATACTAAGACCATCATGTATTTGAATAGATTTATATTTTGCTATGAAAAACAAGAATCTTAGATAACATCTTTCTCACCCCCCCCCCCCCCCCCCAAACCTTTCAGAAAAAATAATAATATAAAAACACAATGCTCTGTGTTTGATACTCTTTATGTTATGTGCAAAATAAGTTCAGTTAAAATTCTGAAAACTTCCTTTTATATATATATATATAAGATCTACCTAATTATTAAAGGGGGAAAAAATAGCCTATCCAAATAATGTGTAATTTCATTTCAGTTGTATCTCAAAAAATTGGTATAATGTAATTAAATATATAAGGCATTTTATATTTAATGTAAATAACTATTATGATTAATTTTTCGTAGTTTGATATGGTTTATTATTAATTATAATTATTCCGGAAATATATTGTTTATTGGTGATGTTTCACCCCAGTATGTATAATCTCGCGAGAATACCGCTTGTGTTCATCTGCCCGTGTAACACATTCGAAAACTTATGTTTTAAGATAGCAATGGGGAGGTTAACGGAGTGCACTTTTGCGGGTGGTTGAACTCATAATAGAAGTGTATTGCAGTAAGATGTGCTTGACGTCATAATAGAAGTGTTGGCGGGAGAAGATGGCGTGGCGATATTTTGGAGAGCTGTGTATTATTAGTTACACAGTCAGTTTGGGGCGTAGTACGGAGTCATCCAGGGTGTGGAATGGAAATCCCGTATTGGGCTTCGCCTCGCCCAATACGGATTTCCATTTCACACCCTGGATGACTCCGTATTAACACGCGCTACCCGCCAGGCCAGGTATTGTCTAGAAAACTCACGCACTTCGCGCCACGGAAGGTCGGTATTGCTCTAAATTGTTGTTCTAGATTGAATTCAAAAATAAAATGTTGAAACTTATAAAAGCTTCTTTTTTTTTTTAAAAAACAAAACAAAAACAAACAACAACCAAAAAACCAAACAAAACTAAAAACCCAGGAATTTTAACACTGGATTGTAACACTGGTATGCGGAAATACATAGCTTAATACATAGTATTATTATACCTCATATAAATAATGTCATGAAAAGCCTAATCTGATTGGATTAGACGATCACATGACAGTTCGACTAAAACATCGTATTTCCCTGAGGCCAGGGAGAATAAAAATCGTATTTCCCCCTTCGGATGCCTCCCTATTTTTCCCGCAAGAGTTATCGTTCTTGATCATAAAAGTACTTGAGGGATTCCGAAGTTAATTTTGCAGACGGTAAATAAACATGGCTAGGCCTGGCCGATTTCACGTTGCTGATGAGGACGAAATTGCTAATCTGCTTAGTAATAAGGACTCGGCGAACACTAAAAAATCTACCAAATTAGCTGTGAAATGTTTCCGGGACTTTTTGAGTGAAATTTCTGACAATATTCAGTTTGAAACGTATTCTAGTGAGGAATTGAATCGTGCGTTGAAGTCGTTTTATGTGGGGGCCAGAAAAACAGATGGAAGTCAGTTCAAGAAAGGTGCACTACAAAGCATTAGATACGGGTTAAAGCATTCAACCCATTTTGGCAATAGCAAAAGGAAGCCCTTTATTTTCAACCAGATGAGAGATTTTGGATGACCATTTCATTATTGCATATTGGATGGTAAAGGTTTGATTTATTCGGTATAATAAACAATTTATTGCATGATCGTTCGGGAGATATGAAGATTAATTCACCCAAGAAAAATCATTCCCCTCGGGCGTTGCCCTCGGGGAATATGATTTTTCTTGGGTAAATAAATCTTCATATCTCCCTCACAATCATGCAATAAATGTATATTGTTGTACCGTCATCGTACCCCCCCCCCCCCCCCCCCCCCCCCCCCCCCCGCCAACACTTCTATTATGATGTCACCGATTCAGATATCGTTATCCCTATTTCATTTTCTGTACGAGATTCAATGCTAATTGGTTCATCTGGGGCAAACTGACAATGTTATTTCTAATTCATTTTCTACAGGAAATGACGTATCTATTTGGTGATCGGGGACTACTTCCGATTCTGGTAGATTTATATTTATTTCAGTTACTGTGAGAATAGACGTATTTGTTATGCAGTCATTATCTGGTATATTTATAACCGCTTCATTTTCCGTGAGGCTAGCAGTATGTGTAGAATCATCATTGTCTAATATATCTATATCTATGTATATGAACTCCACTAGTACGTATGGGATACATTCTAGTACATTCTTACCTATACAATGGACGTGTGTCCGTGTTGTCTCTTCAGCCATGTTTTTCTTAAGATCATAATGTGTTCATTTTTATAGTATCAAAGACGTAGCTAAGAATTTGATTGGCTGCATATGCATATTCCTATTGATAAGTTTAACGAAACAAGAATTGAAAATGCAACTGAAGAAAATGTGAAGTGAGTTTGGGTGTAATTAAGTAATCTTTATATCTTATCATATAAGCCAAGGCACATATTGTAATTGAATAGTGGTTATATGCAAAATGGTTGTGGCGGATCTACTGTGGAAGTTACGGTTTTCGCACCGTCCCTTCTATCCTTGACGGGAAATTTTACGAGCAAATTATTATTTTCGATTTGGGGGTTAAATGCATTACGTTATTCAATCCCTAGTGGTTATGTTACTTCCCTTGTCACTATAAGATTTTTATTTTGAATTAAAACAAAACCAAATATTTACAAAAAAAAATCCAAAAAAATATAAAAATCAAAGTTTCCTTGCGTTTTATGGATTACACCCTCAAAATTGTCTCATTCCACGCCATAGTACATTTATATACCCCGACACGGACCTTCCTTATAGTGACCAGCAAATCATTTAGTAACAGGCAAAAATTTGCAACCGATCATTTAAAAATAAGAAAGGAATTTGTGTTCTTCAAGAATGCGAAGAACTTTACGTCTCCAGGTTGTGAGAAATTAAGTGTTCTTCATTACCAGAACAATGTTTTCATCGGCTGTAGACTTGAGATGGGATATAAGACAAAATAAATGCATTTAATTTACTAACGACATTCATAAACAATTATAGAACACATACACCTATGAACATTGAATACTGTCATGCATGAAACAAAATCTTTAAATGGCAATGATTACAATCAGAAATGATATTCTATTGATGTGATGAATCGTGGACCACAATGTCCTGTGTTTAAGGGGAAATCACTCGAGCAGAACGGTGAGAAATCTGGGTTATTAATTCTAATACTTAAATCCATAAAGCATCCCATATTAATATATTTTTGTGTCTGACAAAAACAAGTACAGACTGTAATTTGTCTCCCATACTTTAGCAAAAAATGTAATTTATCTTGAAGAACGCACTTTATGATATGAACTGTTTAAATTCTTAAACCAATTAATCTTTTTACCTGATCACGATATAGGGCTTACGGCGGGTGTGACAGCTCAACAGGGGATGCTTACTCCTCCTTGATGCCTGATCCCACCTCTAGTATATACAGGGGTTCGTGATTGCCAAACTCTCTATTGTGTACTCTTATAGGAGTTATGAAATTGATCATCGTTTGTTATCTTCACCTTTCATCGGTATGGTGTTATAAATTCATTCGTCTCTTTGACTGTGATATCATGTGTGTGTAACCCCGTTTGGATCCGGGTTGTTAGACTAGATCCTCCGTGCTCCTTGCTTGTTGTAAGAGGCGACTAAATGGGGCGGTTCTTCGGATGAGACCGCAAAAACCGAGGTCCTCGTGTCACAGTAGGTGTGGCACGATAAAGATCCCTCCCTGCTCAAAGGCCGTAAGCGCCGAGCATAGGCCTAAATGTTGCAGCCCTTCACAGGCAATGATGACGTCTACATGTGATTGAAAGATTCTCGAGTGGGACGTTAAACAACACATAATCAATCAATCATATGTGTGTAACTTGACGCGTGATGTTGTAGTTGTTGTTGTCTTTTTGGATATTAACTGGATGACCACATATGTAATCAAAGCATATTCCTCCAACTTACCGAATTCTTCAGGTATGATAGAGTTCTCTGTCTCGCGGTTTCTCCAGGTCGTTGAACCTATTTCACTGTATTACACTGTGTTTCAAACTTCTCAGGACTTTTATCGTCCTATCGAAGCAAAAAGTTACAGAATGTTTTACTCCTTCAATAAAATGATGCAACGAACCATAAGAGTTCAGAAGCATTCTTTATTATTGATGTTATAGAGAGTGGTTCTTCTCTACCAAAGCAAAACATATCTCACACCATTGGACTCTTAGCGGTCTCTTCATTGAAAGGGTGTTATGACCTGGGTCCTTTGCAGGTTAAAAGGTGGATTAGAAAATATATCATCTTTATTGCTAATAATCCAATACTCTGGGTGAATCTCAATTCATCAACAACCTGCGTCTATTTTCATCAAGCTGATAGTGTTGATATCATACGTTACTGATTGCATGCAGGAATCCACAGAAAAATGCTCTAGTTCCCAAGGGGATTGTCGTGGTAACCTATTATGTGATTCCGAAAAAAAATGGAGACATTGTGTTATTCTATAACATATACAGCGACGTCTATGAAACAAGCGCCTGTGCCTATGCTCCAACGCGGTTCTCTCTGTAACGACCAAGAGCCTTTGTCAAGTATAATATGTACTCGTTGCCAATCTATTTCAGTTGTGGGGAAACCGAGGATGCAAGAAAGATTACTCTGATAACTCTAATCTAACACTGCACATAACGTCATAGTGAAGGATACCCATTCTACCAATGATAAATCTATACACAGGGGCGATTCAATTTATCTATTTTTAACTCACTTGAGATGAAAACTCTTTGAAACTTTTCTGATCACCATATGTCTATCATATGTCCGTCCGTCAGTCTGTTTGTCTTTAAACTTCACATTTTCACCCACCATACTGTCCAGATCTAGCCCCAATCGAATTTTTCCTTTTTACAAAACTTAGAAAGTTCTAATCTGGTCATCGTTACAAGTGCAGACAAGCCCTTGGCTCAGCCATCAGTCAGTGCCTCAGAGGTTTACCTCAATCAGCGTACCGTTACGCATTTCAGAAATGGATTCAGAGATTGAAAATATGTATTTCAAACCGCGGAGGATACTTTGAAGGGATGCAATGTTCATTTCACTATATCAGTCGAATGCTTTTGAGATATCGTACAATACACATTACATATCAAACAACCCTTGTATAACGACCATAGAATTTGCAAAATTCCTTATTTTAAATGAACAGTCGCCGGATAGCTGAAAAATTGCTCAGGCGACTATAAATAAAACAAACAAACAAAAAAAAAATATTTTAAATAAGACTGTTGAAACCCCTGTAACATCAACTTGTCTGTCAGTAGCTTGTCTTATTTTAAAACCTGAACTGATCATACGCAGAACAAGCTCGTTGCGTTTCGAATTAGTTAAGAGAAATAAACACCATATGTAGGTGATGATGGGTTGATTTATTGTTATTGTTTACATTCTGCTTGAGAATGTTTCACTCATATGGAGACGTCATCATTACAGGTAAACGGCTGCAAATTTAGGCCTATGCTTAGCGCTTATCGTCTTTAAGCAGGGAGGGGTCTTTTACGTGCCACACCTGCTTTGACACAGGACCTCGGTTTTTGTGGTCTCATCCGAAGGACCGCCCCATTAAGTCGCCTCTTACGACTAGCAAGGGGTACTGAAGATCTATTCTAACCCGAATCCCAACAGAACTGGTGTTAATAGAATATTGCTGCATAAATATGGTATGTTAACGATGGGAAATCTGAAATCTTCCCGTTTGTCATAAAGTTGAGTTGTTAATTTGCCGTTAACATCTATTTTCAATGCAATATCTAAGTACGAAGCAAATGTGGAGGACTCTGTTGTGTCTTTTATTTCGAGTTCACTGGGATGTATCGAATCCACATATGGATGTCCCCGTGGGGATCCAGGTTGTTAGAATAGATCCTCAGTACCCCTTGCTTGTCGTAAGAGGCGACTAAATGGGGCGGTCCTTCAGATGAGACTGCAAAAACCGAGGTGTGGCACGTTAAAGATCCCTCCCTGCTCAAAGGCCCTGGGCGCCGAGCATAGGCCTAAATTTTGCAGTCCTTCACCGGCAATGGTGACGTCTCCATATGA